>OX422224.1:62957162-63557162 GCA_949130495.1 Sambucus nigra | reverse complement strand
ACGGGGTGTTACATACTTCCCCACTAGCAAAGAATTTCGTCCTCAAAATTAGATGAAGCATACACATCAACACGTAAATCTCGCAAAAAGAAAATATGGCTCATATATGCCTACCCGTAGAATGCCATAATTGGGCGCCCATACACCCAATCCTATGCGCACCTACCCCACGAACAACAAAATAATATATATATTTCCTATATACATATGCATGACTATGAAAATAAGGGCGTACCACACGCTCTCACAAATCCCTCACTCGATCCTATATCCGATAGTCATCAAAATTCTAACTTCCTCAAATTAAATCTCAACATAAAAAATCGATACATACGGTACCTAACATCTGTACTAAAATCTCCAAAATAATCATCGTCTCCAAAATCCATTCTAAGAATCCCCACATCAAGCTTAATAATTCTAAACTCAATGTCTACAACGTCCTTAACTCAAAACTTCACATCTCCAAGAAACACATCTAACACGTATGCTAGAACATCTACCTTAAGAAGTACGAATCAACAAAGGGAATCAAAGATCGGCAACGCGAAAACAAAACGGATTCATAAACTACAAGACCTAAGACCATGCTCTGATACCATCTGTCATACCCCGCCTAATTCTGGCGTCGGCCGCCACCAAAATTAAACCGGGCGTGAACTAAACAAAATATCATTCTTAGCATGAGACAGATATGAGACATAAATAAATCAGTCCATAAGATAAACAATTGAGTCAATCTAAAATGATCACAAATAACTAAGCGATAAAAGATCCATCACATGATAACTCCAAAAATCCAATCTCCAATAATGATTAAATAAACTCTGAATAATCCCAACAGAAATCCTCAAAACAACTTTGGAACCGAATGGCCCAATAAAACTCCAAAGAAGTCCCATAATACTACTGGAAAATAAAATCTAACTAAACTATGCCATAAAGTAAATATCTCAAGCAGCACCTCCAATAATAACTCGGATAAACTTATGCAGCTTCTCCAAATTAAATCTTGAAAAATATTAGTCAACGCATGGGTCAGAGCCAAAGCCTTGAGCAAGAATACACACTACTCTCCTCAAATAGGATCCTTGAATCCAGACAGTAGCATTATACGCAATAAATATCACGATAGAATATTTTCAATTAAACGGGATAATTAAACGCGATAATTATAATCTACTAACTACCCGCAAAAATCCCCATTTATAAAGGCACACCAATATGATTTTAAATTCCCAAGTCCCACGATGTTAATTTAATTAAATTAACCAACTTTTATTATAGTTCTCACTTTTTATTAAAGTGTCACACTTCCCCTTGCCAATCGTCCTCTGACCCGTTTACTGTTGGCCCCGACACATGACAAGCTTCCCCTTGTCAATCGTCCTCTGACCCGTTTAAACTGTCGGCCCCGACACATTATGTCGCCACAAATTTTAATACTCGTTTTTATCTTAGGCATTAATTCTCAATTTCTCAATTTATAATCACCCCACCCTATTAATCGATGTGAGATCCTCAAAATAACCCTTAGTCCCAAAACTAAGGGTCCCCAAGTTATCAATACGTCATATCCTATGTATAGGAGGATTTTCTAACATAAATCTTAACTTAGTCTCATGCTTAGTCTAGCGTAACGACGATAAAGTATAAAAAATCAGCCCACTCCCATGCTGAAAAAAATGCGATAATCTACCCTCACTAGTCCCATACCTAGAAGGCGTAAATCATCAAAAGGCATACCCACTAGTCCCATACGTAGAGGCATTCTAAAATATAGGGAGAGCAATAATACCCAACAACCCGTCGTCATAAAGATATTTAATAATACCAACAAGTCACACAAACAAGAATAATTAATCAACATAAAAAACTGCGCATGATAGTCCAAATAAATTAAATCTTTAATTTAATTATCACAACGTCAATAATACCCAAATAATCTCATTTAATTATTTTAAATTAAATATACCAAGTTTTCATCATATTTATATATAAAAAGCCAAATTTTATTATCTCAACATGTATTTCATGAGTTATACGCACCCAAAAATTATTTATTTTAAAACTATGTTTTTTTTTCTACATGCAACCCATACCAATAAAACCCAAAATCACTCATAAATCCAACTTACCCAAAGGGTTATGAATATTATTCAGATTAAAAGATTTTGTAAAAACAGCCCCATAATTAGTATCCAGTTTTTCTAATTAAGTTACTAATTATTTTTAAGAAAATATGTAATTAAGTGTTTAAGCGACACTTAAAACGCATAATACTAAAGAAAAATAATAGAGTATTCATTCCTGTGAAGATCGTGTTGAAAATCTGATTAGACATCTGGATTCCTTGCGAAAAATTAGCAAAAGAGTGTTCTTGAACGATCTTGATTAAACCTCAATTAAGCCTTCAAAAACTTGTGACAAAATTTGTGACAAAAACTTGATTTTGTTGAAGGTTGACGATTATGAGTGAGAAGAAAAATATTTGGAAGTGTTCTCTGTGGAAAAACTGGAGAAAAAATGATTATGAGAAGTCCCCCTACGGATTAACAAGGTTATATAGTGATTAGGAGTCCTAATCCTGCACAAAATCTAAAAACAGCTTACAACGCACGTTTTCTAGGAGGGTCGATCGATCTACCCCGGGGTCGATCGATCGATCACCCCGAAAAACTGACAGTTCACCTAAAAAATGCCTATAAGGCAAAATATTGTAAAATCAATATAAAATCCATTTTAACTCCGATTTTAATTCCTCTTGAAGTTTTATTCTTCTAAAATCATAACCAACATATTTAGCCGATAAAAAATATTAAATTCAAAAATTTATTTTTCTCAAAAATTCCAATTAATTAATTAAAATAATAATTAAAAACACGGGGTGTTACATACTTCCCCATTAGCAAAGAATTTCTTCCTCGAAATTAGACGAAGCATACATATCAACACGTAAATCTCGAAAAAAGAAAATATGGCTCATATATGCCTACCCGTAGAACGCCATAATTGGGCGCCCATACACCCAATCCTATGCGCACCTACCCCACGAACAACAAAATAATATATATATTTCCTATATGCATATGCATAACTATGAAAATAACGGCGTACCACACGCTCTCACAAATCCCCCACTCGATCCTATATCCGAAAGTCATTAAAATTCTAACTTCCTCAAATTAAATCTCAACATCAAAAATCGATACATACGGTACCTAACATCTGTACTAAAATCTCCAAAATAATCATCGTCTCCAAAATCCATTCTAAGAATCCCCACATCAAGCTTACTAATTCTAAACTCAATGTCTACAACGTCCTTAACTCAAAACTTCACATCTTCAAGAAACACATCTAACACGTATGCTAGAACATCTACCTTAAGAAGTACGAATCAACAAAGGGAATCAAAGATCGGCAACGCGAAAACTAACCGGACTCATAACCTACGAGACCTAAGACCATGCTCTGATACCATCTGTCACACCCCGCCTAATTCTGGCGTCGGCCGCCACCAAAACTAAACCGGGCGTGAACTAAATAAAATATCATTCTTAGCATGAGACAGATATGAGACATAAATAAATCAGTCCATAAGATAAACAATTGAGTCAATCTCAAATGATCAGAAATAACTAAGCGATAAAAGATCCATCACATGATAACTCCAAAAATCCAATCTCCAATAATGATTAAATAAAATCTCAATAATCCCAACATAAATCCTCTAAAGAACTTTGGAACCGAATGGCCCAATAAATCTCCAAAGAAGTCCCATAATACGACTGGAAAAGAAAGTCTAACTAAACAATGCCATAAAGTAATATCTCCAGCTGCACCTCCAATGATAACTCTGATAAACTTATGCAGCTTCTCCATATTAAATCCTGAAAAAGATTAGTCAACGCATGGGTCAGAGCCAAAGCCCTGAGCAAGAATACACATTACTCTCCTCAAATAGGATCCTTTAATCCAGACAGTAGCATTATACGCAATAAATATCACGATAGAATATTTTAAATTAAACGGGATAATTAAACGCGATAATTATAATCTACTAACTGCCCGCAAAAATCCCCATTTATAAAGGCACACCAATATGATTTTAAATTCCCAAGTCCCACGATGTTAATTTAATTAAATTAACCAACTTTTATTATAGTTCTCACTTTTTATTAAAGTGTCACACTTCCTCTTGCCAATCGTCCTCTGACCCGTTTACTGTCGGCCCCGACACATGACAAGGTTCCACACACGACATGACATAAATCGTCATCTGACTCGTTTAAACTGTCGGCCCCGACACATTATGTCGCCACAAATTTTAATACCCGTTTTTATCTTAGGCATTAATTCTCAATTTCTCAATTTATAATCACCCCACCCTTTTAATCGATGCGAGATCCTCAAAATACCCCTTAGTCCCATAACTAAGGGTCCCCAAGTTATCAATACGTCCTATCCTATGTATAGGAGGATTTTCTAACATAAATCTTAACTTAGTCTCATGCTTAGGCTAGCGTAACGACGATAAAGTACCAAAAATCAGCCAACCCCCAAGATGATAAAAATGTGATAATCTACCCTCACTAGTCCCATACCTAGAAGGCGTAAATCATCAAAAGGCATACCCACTAGTCCCATACCTAGAGGCATTCTAAAATATAGGGACAAAAATAATACCCAACACCCGTCGTCACAAAGATATTTAATAATACCAACAAGTCACACAAACAAGAACAATTAATCAACATATAAAACTGCGCATAATAGTCCAAAAAAATTAAATCTTTAATTTAATTATCACAACGTCAATAATACCCAAATAATCTCATTTAATTATTTTAAATTAAATATACCAAGTTTTCATCATATATATATATAAAAAGCCAAATTTTATTATCTCAACATGTATTTCATGAGTTATACGCACCCAAAATTATTTATTTTAAAACTAGTTTTTTTTTCTACATGCAACCCACACCAATAAAACCCAAAATCACTCATGAATCCTACGTACCCAAAGGGTTATGAATATTATTCAGATTAAAAGATTTTGTAAAAACAACCCCATAATTAGTATCCACTTTTTCTAATTAAGTTACTAATTATTTTTAAGAAAACATATAATTAAGTGTTTTGGCGACACTTAAAACGCATAATACTAAAGGAAAATAATAGAGTATTCATTCCTGTGAAGATCGTGTTGAAAATCTGATTAGACATCTGGATTCCTTGCGAAAAATTAGCAAAAGAGTGTTCTCGAACGATCTTGATTAAACCCCAATTAAGCCTTCAAAAACTTGTGCCAAAACTTGTGACAAAAACTTGATTTTGTTGAAGGTTGACGATTATGAGTGAGAGGAAAAATATTTGGAAGTGTTCTCTGGCGAAAAACTGGAGAAAAAATGGTTATTAGAAGTCCCCCTACGGATTAACAAGGTTATATAATGATTAGGAGTCCTAATCCTACACAAACTCTAAAAATAGATTACAACGCACGTTTTCTGGGAGGGTCGATCGATCTACCCCGGGGTCGATCGATCGATCACCCCGAAAAACTGACAGTTCGCCTAAAAAATGCCTATATGGCAAAATATTGTAAAATCAATATAAAATCCGTTTTAACTCCGATTTTAATTCCGCTTGAAGTTTTATTCTTCTAAAATCATAACCAACATATTTAGCCAATAAAAAATATTAAATTCAAAAATTTATTTTTCTCAAAAATTCCAATTAATTAGTTAAAATAATAAATAAAAACACGGGGTATTACATACTTCCCCACTAGCAAAGAATTTCATCATCAAAATTAGACGAAGCATACACATCAACACGTAAATCTCGCAGAAAGAAAATATGGCTCATACATGCCTACCCGTAGAACGCCATAATTGGGCGCCCATACACCCAATCCTATGCGCACCTACCCCACGAACAATAAAATAATATATATATTTTCTATATGCATATGCATAACTATGAAAATAACGCTTGTACCACACGCTCTCACAAATCCCTCACTCGATCCTATATCCGAAAGTCATCAAAATTCTAACTTCCTCAAATTAAATCTCAACATCAAAAATCGATACATACGGTACCTAACATCTTTACTAAAATCTCCAAAATAATCATCGTCTCCAAAATCCATTCTAAGGATCCCCACATCAAGCTTACTAATTCTAAACTCAACGTCTACAACGTCCTTAACTCAAAACTTCACATCTCCAAGAAACACATCTAACACGTATGCTAGAACATCTACCTTAAGAAGTACGAATCAACAAAGGGAATCAAAGATCGGCAACGCGAAAACTAAACGGACTCATAACCTACGAGACCTAAGACCATGCTCTGATACCATCTGTCACACCCGGCCTAATTCTGGCGTCGGCCGCCACCAAAACTAAACCGGGCATGAACTAAATAAAATATCATTCTTAGCATGAGACAGATATGAGACATAAATAAATCAGTCCATAAGATAAACAATTGAGTCAATCTCAAATGATCAGAAATAACTAAGCGATAAAAGATCCATCACATGATAACTCCAAAAATCCAATCTCCAATAATGATTAAATAAAATCTGAATAATCCCAACATAAATCCTCTAAAGGACTTTGGAACCGAATGGCCCAATAAAACTCCAAAGAAGTCCCATAATACGACTGGAAAAGAAAGTCTAACTAAACTATGCCATAAAGTAAATATCTCCAGCTGCACCTCCAATGATAACTCTAATAAACTTATGCAGCTTCTCCAAATTAAATCCTGAAAAAGATTAGTCAACGCATGGGTCAGAGCCAAAGCCCTGAGCAAGAATACACACTACTCTCCTCAAATAGGATCCTTTAATCCAGACAGTAGCATTATACGCCATAAATATCACGATAGAATATTTTAAATTAAACGGGATAATTAAACACGATAATTATGATCTACTAACTACCCGCAAAAATCCCCATTTATAAAGGCACACCAATATGATTTTAAATTCCCAAGTCCCACGATGTTAATTTAATTAAATTAACCAACTTTATTATAGTTCTCACTTTTTATTAAAGTGTCACACTTCCCCTTGCCAATTGTCCTCTGACCCGTTTACTGTCGGCCCCGACATATGAGAAGGTTCCCCTTGTCAATCGTTCTCTGTCCCGTTTACTGTCGGCCCCGACACATGACAAGGTTCCACACACGACACGACATAAATCGTCCTCTGACCCGTTTAAACTGTCGGCCCCGACACATTATGTCGCCACAAATTTTAATACCCGTTTTTATCTTAGGCATTAATTCTCAATTTCTCAATTTATAATCACCCCACCCTTTTAATCGATGTGAGATCCTCAAAATACCCCTTAGTCCCATAACTAAGGGTCCCCAAGTTATCAATACGTCCTATCCTATGTATAGGAGGATTTTCTAACATAAATCTTAACTTAGTCTCATGCTTAGGCTAGCGTAACGACGATAAAGTACCAAAAATCAGCCCACCCCCAAGATGATAAAAATGCGATAATCTACCCTCACTAGTCCCATACCTAGAAGGCGTAAATCATCAAAAGGCATACCCACTAGTCCCATACCTAGAGGCATTCTAAAATATAGGGAGAGCAATAATACCCAACGACCCGTCGTCATAAAGATATTTAATAATACCGGCAAGTCACACAAACAAGAATAATTAATCAACATATAAAACTGCGCATGATAGTCCAAATAAATTAAATCTTTAATTTAATTATCACAACGTATATAATACTAAAATAATCTCATTTAATTATTTTAAATTAAATATAACAAGTTTTTATCATATTAATATATAAAAAGCCAAATTTTGTTATCTCAACATGTATTTCATGAGTTATACGCACCCAAAAATTATTTATTTTAAAACTAGTTTTTTTTTCCTACATGCAACCCATACCAATAAAACCCAAAATCACTCATGAATCCTACGTACCCGAAGGGTTATGAATATTATTCAGATTAAAAGATTTTGTAAAAACATCCCCATAATTAGTATCCACTTTTTCTAATTAAGTTACTAATTATTTTTAAGAAAACATGTAATTAAGTGTTTAGGCGACAGTTAAAACGCATAATACTAAAGGAAAAGAATAGAGTATTCATTCGTGTGAAGATCGTGTTGAAAATCTGATTAGACATCTGGATTCCTTGAGAAAAATTAGCAAAAGAGTGTTCTTGAACGATCTTGATTAAACCCCAATTAAGCCTTCAAAAACTTGTGCCAAAACTTGTGACAAAAACTTGATTTTGTTGAAGTTTGACGATTATGAGTGAGAGGAAAAATATTTGGAAGTGTTCTCTAGTGAAAAACTGGAGAAAAAGTGATTATGAGAAGTCCCCCTACGGATTAACAAGGTTATATAGTGATTAGGAGTCCTAATCCTACACAAACTCTAAAAACAGCTTACAACGCACGTTTTTTGGGAGGGTCGATCGATCTACCCCGGGGTCGATCGATCGATCACACCGAAAAACTGACAGTTCACCTAAAAAATGCCTATAAGGCTAAATATTATAAAATCAATATAAAATCCGTTTTAACTCCGATTTTAATTCCGCTTGAAGTTTTATTCTTCTAAAATCATAACCAACATATTTAGCCGATAAAAATTATTAAATTCAAAAATTTTTTTTTCTCAAAAAATCCAATTAATTAATTAAAATAATAAATAAAAACACGGGGTGTTACAGCTTCATAAGAACACAGCTCAAACCCTGATGTGAAGCATCGGTATAAATAACAAAACCATCTCCACCCTATGGAATATTAAGAAGAAGTGCGGTTACCAATATCTTTTTCAATTCTTTAAAACTATTTTCATAATCAGAATTCCATTTAAACTTGACATCTTTTCGGGTTAATTTAGTCATTGACAAGGCAACCGAAGAAAATCCCTTTATGAACCTCCTATACTATCCAGCCAAACTTAGAAAACTCCTCACCTCAGTCACATTATTGGGACTCTCCCATTTTACAATAGCTTCCACCTTTTTAGGATCAACATATATACCATCTCCAGAAATAACATGGCCTAAAAATACAACTTGTGATAGCCAAAATTCACACTTGTTAAACTTATCATACAACTGCTTATCTTTCAACACATTCAAAATAGTTTTGAGATGCTTTTTATGTTCAACCATATCACGTGAATAAATCAGAATATCATCAATATAAACTATCACAAATGAATCAACAAAAGGATGCAGTACCCGGTTCATAAGATCCATAAATATAGATGGATCATTAGTCACCTCAAAAGGCATCACCAGAAATTCAAAATGACCATACCGAGTAGAAAAAGCAATTTTAGAAATATCACTTTCCTTCACTCTCAACTGATGATAACCTGATCACAAGTCTATCTTTGAAAACACTTTAGCACCCTGCAACTGATCAAACAAATCATCTATATGAGGTAAATGATATTTGTTCTTAATTGTAGCGTTATTCAGTTGCATATAATCAATACACAAACGCATAGTACCATCTTTCTTTTTCACAAATAAAACTGGTGCACCCCCATGGAGATACACTAGGCTGTATGAACCCTCTATCAAGTAAATCCTACAACTGAATCTTAAGTTCTTTGAATTCAACAGGTGCCATTATATACGGTGCAATAGAAATAGGGGTTGTTCCTGTTGCTAATTCAATACTAAATTCAACTTCTCTCCATGGAGGTAACCCAGGCAACTCAGTAGGAAACACTTTTGGAAAATCCCGTATAATAGGAACATCAACTAATTTTAAAGCTTCCTTCCTAGTGTCAAGAACATATGCAATAAAACCCTCACAACCCTTACTCAATAATTTCCTCGTCTGAATAGCAGAAATGACGCAGCTGGGAACAATTTTCCTTTCCCCCACAAATTTAAATTCAGGCTCATCATGCATATTAAAAACAACTTCTTTACGGAAACAATCCATAAATGCATGATATTTATATTGACAAAACACTATATAATTGACTTACTTGAGTCTATATTAAATAGGAGTTCCAACTAGTTTGGATATTGAGACAAAGTAGGTTAGATTTCATGAGTTGCTCCATATCCCAAAGGTTCAAGAAGAAGAAGGAGAAGAAGCAATCCAGTCTAAGAAATCCTAATAGGGAAGTTAATTCCATCCTTTACAACCACTATAGGACACTCTCACTGCATAATATATTATTCTTATTTGCATTGGTGGTTTTTAAAACACTTTAACCAATTTTAAAATCAATTTAATTCCTCTACAACCTTTTTAAAAAACATTTTATATAATTTTCAAATAATTTTGAATTAATTAAAACTTGGTTTTTAAAAGTGTTATGATATAAATTTTATTCCAGAAAGTTTTTTATTTGCTCCAAAGTTATCTTGGGTAGAATGTCAAAGCGCTAGAGACTTTAGGGTGCGTTTGTATTTATTTTCATAACTCGCATTTTTGTTTAATCTGGTCCATACACGTGCTGATTCTTTAAGCGTTAGTTATGTGTCTTCTCACAGACACAAACCCACCTTCCAATCTCATCCCTTAGATGACTTTAATCGATGATATGCATGTCTTCAGTTACAATCCCAGTGCTTACCTCTTAACCAATGAGATTACGTTATCCCACCGCTTGTTATAAGCCATTGGATTTTAAGTCAAAGTTAGAAGACCGAATCTCAGCCCTTAGGTTGCAACTGATGTTCGCGATCCTTCTTTACCAAGTATAAAATATAACCAAGTCTCAGCATTTGAAGACTTTTACTAGTTCATCCAAAACAGAGAAAAAATAGAGTAGAGAGAGAAGAGAGTGAAGAGAAGAAAGAGAGAAAAAAAGAAGAAGATTACCCGTCCTCAATCCTTCACACCTCTGAGATATTCCCCACAACCCATACACCTTTAACCTTCATAGAATCATCTACCAGAAACCAAAATAATGAGAGTTAGAGCCCTTCTAGGGTTTATGTGAGTTTGGTGGTAGGGTTGACGTCGGGAAGAAGAACTTTTTTGTTTGAGTCTCTCTCAGAACTCTTCTCCGAGAAAATAGCTAGTTTCACATATTGAAACTTGAGATTTTCTGAAAAGAACATCATATGCCTATTTTTTAAGCTTTCTTTTTAGATCTCTTTCTTTAGATCCATCTGATTCTAAGGTTTTTTGATTTTTTTTTTATAAGTTTTCAAGAAAATATCAGATCCTTAAGAACGTTTGTGTCTCCTGTTTTATATTTCACACTTTGTGAAATAAATGTGTTCAAAATAAAAACGAGACACATAGGACCTTGGCTATTTTTGAAAGCAAGGTTGTTTTTCTAGATCTGATCTTGAATAAGAAGTTTCTTTTACAAAATAATTTAAATGAAATCTTGCATGTCATATAGAATTTATTGATTTGTAGGATATTATTTGTATAAATTATTTGAGAGGGTGAGTTGCATAAATCTTCATATTGATCACCTCACAAACACTTCTCACACGAACACTTAGACATAGTGGTTTTGTTTGAGACTTAAAGTTGAAAGAGTTGCTAGAATCAGAATTCAAAGAGAAGGAGGTCAAGGAAAAGGCAAAGAAGTAACAAAGAGGGATCAGTTCTAGTAATAAAGCCTTTGGAGTGGAGTAGCTCATGTAGGTATAACTCTTAACTTAGATTTAGGATCCTTGTGTGTTTGCTTAAGTGATGTAACTTGATTCTTTATTCTAGTGAATTTTCATTTTGTGTCGTAGAGGGCACCGTGGATGTTTTCCTTGATTAAGGGTTTTATCACGTTAAATTCCTGTGTCTATTCCTTTGAATGTTCTTAACTGTTGTTGTGATTGGGAGAGCATGGTGGCTTTAGTAAATGGTTTTTAAATTTTAAAAACTAAGGTAATCAACTATCAAATCTAGACCATATATTCAGAACGTTTTTACAACACATCTTATGTTTTTCGAAAATAATTTTGCCCAAAAATTTTATTTGGAGTTTACACAATTTTTAACACTTTGTTATTAACCTTGTAAACAAGTATTTAGCATTAAAGCTTTCTTCAACTGGTATCAGAGAAGGAACATCTTTTGTGATCCTGAAACTTGAGAAATTGTTTTCGAAACTTCTTTCTGAATATTTCTGAATATGGAAGAAAGATTTGAGAAGTTAGGTAACCTATCCAGACCACCACTCTTTGATGGAAACAACTTTTCATACTGGAAAATATGAATGGTTGCTTTCATTGAAGGAACCCTTGCTGATGATGTCTGGGACATGATTGAAATAGGGTATGAACATCATACTAGACCTACATCTGAAACTGATCCAATAAGAATTAAGAAACTTCTCAGTGAATTTACTAAGGAAGAGAAAAACATCTCTAGATAATAATAAAGGAAAGAATGCCATTTTTATGTCCATTAACGAACATAAATTTAAAATAATATCCATATGTTCCACTTCAAAAGAGGCATGGGACACATTAGTCATTCCTCATGAGGGTGAGGAAGGTGTTAAAGATGGAAAAACTCAAATGCTCATCCAACAATATAACACCCTTATTGTGGATGAGAATGAATCCTTTGATGACTTCTACATTAGGTTAACCGATATCTTTACAAAACTTCATGCATATGGTATAACCTACAGTAGAAAGGAAATTGTTCAAAATATTCTTAGGTCATTGCCATCAAAATTTGACAACCAGAGATATGCTATTGAAGAAATGGATGACCCTAATATGACTCCTGAATTGCTTAGCAGTAAATTGAGGACTGTAGAATTAGAATTAGACTTCAAAAAGCAATTGACCAAACAGACTAATAAATCCTCTAGTTCAAATGTTGTGTTTTCTTCTAAATTTCCAGTGCCTAAATTGAACACTTTAGATTTTGACACTGAGTGTCTTAAAAACTGTGATTTGGATAACCTTAACAATCAAATAGCTCTTATGAGCAAGCATTTTAAAAAGATTTTGAAATATAGAAATGTTCTAGCCTCTAAATAAGGCAAACCAACCTAAGCCTAACATCAAAGATGTTAAATGTCATCTTTGTGGAAAACTAGGTCACTATGATAATAATTATCCAACTAGTCTTAATAACAATAAAAAGGCCAACATATTGTGACACCCCACTTAAAATAATAATGGGTGGCCATCCCTATACTATATTAAATCAGAAATATCAGATGAATCATTCTCAGCATCAACTGACTAAACTAAAATAAATAAGGCTAACTACCCAAAACTATAAAAGCGGATGCCAAAAAGTAGATGAACATACAATAAATAATTAACCAGAAATATAGAACTACTAGAAGAGGTAGAATCCACACAAGAACCATAATAAAAGACAGAGCTAGAAATAAAATGAAATGAATACACAACAGGAACTATACCTGAATAAGCTGTCGGGTCACAGACAGTACACCAATCGTAATAAGGAAATATAAATAACTACATATAACTCTTGGGTTTACACCCAATACACAAAAATGAATCCTATCTAGATGTGCAAAGAAATATAAGCGACTACAAACTAAATCCCACAACAGCCCGTAATTGCCACGGCTCCCAAGACTCTGGATAGAAAAGCATTCGGTATCCATGCGGTGGGACACCTGTAGTACAATATATATATACATATAGCAAAAGAGAAAAATAAACGGGTCAGAGCCCGATGTGTAAAAATGTTTAGCAAGTGCATAATAATTATTTATGCAAGGTTTCATAATTAAAGTGGAGTCTCACTCTCGTGAAACACCAAACTCACCTCTCATCTACAGCGCGCACCAATTCGTTTTCCTGAACCCTTAATTAAGCTACCCGACACAAATCAAAAGGTAAACTACCTAACTGAACTCATGGTCTATCCCCCCTTGACTTTCCATCCTAATATAACCCAAAATCCTTTCCATTTTAATCCCTTTTTAATTATACACACATATATGCCTTACTAGACTTGGGTTCCATTTATCAACTTGAACCAGTTATAAGTCTTAGTACGTTACACATTAGCGTTAGTTTTCATTATAAAAGTTTATTCTCTAATCAACATACATGTAATTATTAAGGACAAAACTTCTCTTTACTCTCAACAAAGCACTACGTTTCGTGCGTGGGGCATCTCGCAAAGAGAAATCCAAACAAGGAACCCCCCGATACACTACTCCTTGGAAACGTTGATCGTAGGGATCCATTTAGTCTTCTACACAAATATATTTACTTAACTAATTAATACTATGATAAACAACCTACTAAGAATCTCTATCTAACTCCTTGGGTCGATATAACCATGACTCTCTCTCTAAGGACGATCTTTAGACCCTTATAATCTAGTACACCGAAATCACTCAAGATGTACAATCTCTACAATTTATAACCCTATCGCCTATAGGATATGTATACATATATATATATATATATATATATATATATATATATATATATATACTCTCACCATATATATATAAGCCATTCATTCGTTCCTATAACCAAGTATACATAACACACATAATGTATACTATGCCATACACATAACATCAACTATTATAGGATATAATATAATGCACCATGCTCTCATCTTCCAGGGCATCACTCTCGTACCATCCTGGGGAACACCGGTAGGACTAAATGTCACCTACTTCGTGGTCAAAAATCAATAATGTATGGGAAGCGATCATAGCTCCAAACCGGTCAAGTGAGAACGTCTCATACCCAAGACTTCTCACCCCTAAAAATAAAAGTCACACAAATAATAAGGGACGACTATGACCTGGGGAATATCCACACCCGGCTCCTCAAGCCAGGGGCTCACCCTCATCGCGCAACTTTCCATGATAGCATGTGCCGGGTATGCTCACACAATAAACGTATATATATAATTCACACTATATATACATACATATGATTTCATTATATATACAAACCATCACCCACAGTCTATACATTCATACCATATATACACACATAGATACATATCTATATCCATATATACAAACTCTAATCTGTATATATAAATGATTAATAAATTCAGCTATAATTGTATATAATCTACCTTATACTAGTCGTCACTAAGCCTACTAACCTAATTCATTTGTAATATGATTCCTCACTTGAAACATATTCATCTATTTCAACTGCGATATGCGAAATATCCCAATATAATCCTATAATAAGGTTACTACCTCAAATGTAATGTATGAGGTAATCACTACACACAAACCATTTATATCCGAACGCACCTCAATATAATATTTATCCCGACTATAGGTACTCACATACGTAATAATCGGTAAACCTCCAACTCAATCCTAAATCCTTCCCATAATCCCATCACTTATTGGAATCTTCAATGTTAATCACACACGGATAGATACATCAACTATCCCGACTAGATTTGTAATACACCTTAATCTAGTTAATAGCCTAATCCAATTATTCTCACAATTCTGCCTACGGTTCAATCGCTCTAATGAACCTTTAACATTGTCGCATTTACGATTTACTTTAAGTTAAACATCACTAAGGACACGCGACCACTCTCTCTCGTTGGTTCCCAATCTTAACTTAATGAAATCCCATCGCTAAGGATTCAACACAAAAGTCGGCTTAAAATTTTCACACCATGCTCACACTACTCTCTCGAGGAGTCCTTAACCTTAGGTCATAATATGACTTACTTCTAATCTCTAAATTAGGGCTCCTTTCCTTAACGAGATTCCCCACTATATCAGTATGACACTCTCCAATACATGAGTATATATATTCCCAAAATGGCTCGATATGCCCCCACGATCTCATCATGCGAGAAACCCCCAAACATCTTCAAAGCATACCTCTAATCCTTATATAAGAATGTTCCAAATCGATAAACCCCAAGCGAAATGGAATAAAACTCTACTAATCGATTCGGTCCTGACCCGAATCGATTCGGTCCAGCGAATCGATTTAACCCCCAATGCGAATCGATTCGATCCCTAAGAACCAGGAGTCTATCCAAGGTCGAATCGATTCACCTTGGGTCCGAATCGATTCGGTCACACAGACCTGGGACTTCTGCAACATTCTGAATCGATTCGAAAGGGGGATGAATCGATTCGGCTTGTTCAGCAACCTACAAAATGGTCATTTCTCACCAAAACCTAAATTCTCAAAACCCCAAATTAACAACTTATAACCATTCATCTTCCACCCAACTAGGTTCCTAACATCAAAACTCATTTATAAAACAACCTCACTCATAATATAACCCCAAATCCATAAACTAACATCAAATATCAGATTTAACATATAAAATCTAGGTTTTGATATATATACCCAAAATCCAATTCTTTTACCCATGAATTATGAAATAAACTCCACAAATGAATTACTTAGCAAGATTAAACACTTGCCTCAAAGTTGTAGGGGTTTAATCCTCCTTGAAGTCGCTGAATCGGCCGGAATTCCTAAGCTCCAAGCTTTCTTCTCTCTCCTCTTCCTTTCTTCTCTTCTCCCTCTCTCTCTCTACCTCTCTCTCCTAATCTCAAGAATGAGATTTTAAGTCTCTCAAAGGCTTTATAAGACTAATCTCCCAATACACTCAACTTAAATTATAATACACTCTTTAAATGACTCGTTTACTCCAATTCGAGTCAAACGAACTTAAATTATTCCAGAACCGAAATAAATCCCAAGAACAGTCATTTTGACTATCTCGACCCATCCAGAATCAACTGCACACTCAGAATAGTCATCCGAACTACTTTATAACATCCTCTCATTTTGACCTCAATTACCAAAATTTAAAATTCTTCAATTTTGATAAATTTTTATTTCTCCCAAAAATTTAATTTCTCAGTCCCAAAAATCATGGGGTATTACACATATGTAATACATGGGACGACTCTAGTGATTTTGATGAGGATGAAATAGAGTCAACCCAGATAGATGAGTACTGCATGTCTTTCTTTGCTAAGATTATATATTCTGATGATGCTTGCCTTCCTGCTCATGAACCTCCAATGCCTGTTGATGTTGTTAGTGATATTGCTGATAACTCTGTTCCTATTACTGTTGAAAAACCGTGTGTGAGTGAAAGTGATGATATTTATGACAAATTGAACGTGTGCATGAGTAAAGAACCTATCAAAAACTTAGGGGACACTACACACGATGCACTTAGCAAGTTTGATGATAATTTGCCTAATTTACATGAGTTATACACAAAATGGTTAAAAAGAGTGCTCGCCTAGAAAAAATGATAGAAACCTTAAGTGAGCGTATCAATTTGCTTAACCAGACCATTAGGATGAACACTGAAGATTATACTGCCCAGTGTATTGCTCATGAGACTGATATTGAAGACTATGCTTTAAAAATAAAAGATTTGACTCAAAAGAACTATGATTTTGAACAAAGGTACAAGGCAACCCTTGTTGAACTAGAAGAGTCAAAGCAAATGGTTTCAAATGTGTTTAAAAAATGCCAACACTATGAAACACAAACTAAGTTTTATGAAAAAATGGTTATTGGAAGCAAATTTGACTCTGAAGATAAGTCTGGCATAGGCTTTGGAGAAATAGTGCACACTAGTAAGACCAAAGTTTCTCCTGAAAATGTTATTTTTGTAAAACAAGGCTAAACTTGTCAAAATGTTCAAAAAGGTGAATCTAGTCTCAATGTCTCTCAAGCAAAACATAATCAGTATAATCAACGATTGAATCCAATTAGTCAGACCAAATATGTTTGTCCTCCTGCCAGAGACCAAAGACAAAAACCTAAAACGAATGACAACAGGACTACTGTACCCCATAGAGCCAATCCAATTTTCAAATACTTTATCAATAAAGTCAAGTCCTATACCCATCAGTACTATTCCTACTGCGAAATTTTTGGCCATACTCTTGATGAATGTTTCCAGAAAAGGTTATACACCCCAACCTACCTTAACATTAACTATTCTAGGAAATCAAGAACTACTTATGTACTCTTAGTTAAAGGACTTAAAGCTAATCTCCTAAGTATATAACAATTTTGTGACTCCAATCACTCAGTTATCTTTTCAAAAAATGATTGCAAAATTATTGATGAAAAAGGTAATTGTATTTTAATAGGAAACTAAACTCCGAAAAACTATTACACAGTAATACCCAATTTTGAATCTTGTCATGTTGCCAGATTAGAGGACTATGATCTATGTCACAATAGATTGTTACACACAAATTATGATAATCTTAGAAGATTGAGTTCCCAGGAATTAGTTAGAGGTTTACCTAAAATTAAAAATTCTTTTAATCCTGTATGTGGACCTTGCCAGGAAGGCAAAATAAGTAATTCCCCTCATAATAAAGCTAAAGATGTCATGACCACTAAGCCTCTAGAACTTATCCATATGGACCTTATGGGTCCCTCAAGAACTATTAGTTTTTGTTGAAACTATTACATCCTAGTTGTAGTGGACGACTATACGAGATATACATGGGTAGATTTTATGAAACAAAAATCAGATACCTTCAATGAATTCTTAAGAATCATCTTGAAAATAGAGAATGAGAAGGATACCCAGGTGGGTAGAATTAGGAGTGATAGAGGTGGAGAGTTCAAGGACTTTGGTATTTCTGAGTATTGTGTAGCTAATGTCTATAAACATGTATAGCTGAGCGTAAAAATAGGACTTTACAAGAAATGGCTAGGGTCATGTTACATGCTAAGAATCTCCCTATATATTTTTGGGTAGAAGTTCTCCAAACCGCGTGTCACATTATTAATCGTGTCTACCTCAGAAAAAATTCCAAACAAACTGTAATACCCCACGATTTTTGGGTGTGAGAAATTAAATTTTTGGGAGAAATAAAATTTATTTAAATTGAAGAATTTTAAAATTTGGCAATGGAGGTCAAAACAATAGGATGTATTAAAGTAGTTCGGATGAGGATTCTGAGTGTGCAGTTGATTTCGGATGGGTCGAGATAGTCAAAATGATTGTCCTTGGGTTTTGTTTCGGTTCCAAAAAATTTAAGTCAGTTTGACTCGAATTGGAGTAAACGAGTCATTTAAAGTGTGTATTATCATTTAGAACTGGGACTTATGCTTTAAAGGTTTAATAGGATTAAAAATTCATCCAATCTCATTTGAGAGAAAGAGAGATAGAGGAGGAAAAAAAGAAAGAAGGATAAAGGAAGAGAGAGAGGAGAAAGCTTGGAGATTCTGGCCCATACGCGATCACGAGGACGCTTCAACCTCTACAACTTCGAGGCAAGTGCTTAATCTTGCTAAATAATTCATTTGTGTATTTCATCTCATAATTTTTGGATAAGAGAATTGGATTTTGGGTATAAACACCAAAACCTAGATTTTGTGTAATAAGTCTTGCATTTGAGTTTTATAAATGGATTTGAGGTTGTATTAAGTGTAAGGATGATTTGTAGGATGATTTTTATGTTAGAAAACATATTGGGGTTGGAAATTGAGTCTTAGTAGATGATTAATTGGGTTTTGGAAATTTTGGGTTTTGGAGAAATTACCCCATTTCGTGGTTTGCTGAACAGAACAAATCGATTCGCCCCTTGCGAATCGATTCGCCATGTTGCAGAAGCATCAGGTATTTAGGGCCGAATAGATTCGCCCCTTACGAATTGAATCGGTATGTAGCAGACTTACAGGTCAAGTGGGCGGAATCGATTCGCTGGGGCCGAATCGATTCGCAGCTAGGACCGAATCGATTCGGAGGGGTCGAATCGATTCGAAAACAGGGCAGTTTTCTGAAATTATCCTAGAGTGAGTTTTCTTCATTTCGATTGGTTTTATCGATTTGGAACTTTTATATATGATGCGATAGTTATGTTTTGGGGATTATTTGAGGGTTTCTCACATGTGTGATCGTGGGGACGTATCAGAATAGTTTGGGGAACATATATATGTATTGCAGTTTTTAGTATCGATATAGTGGGGAAGTTTCATTAGGGATGGGAGTCGCATTTGGAGTTTAAGAAGTGAGTTAACCTAGTATGTTGGTGAGGGGCCTTCTGAAAGAGTTGTGAGGGCTGTAAGGACATTTTTTGTCATGTCCGTTATCTTACATTGTTGTATGTCGTATGCCGCTACATTTGGCACTTCTCTACACGATCACTTCTGACGGCCTCAATCCGAATTCCAGGAATCAAGCATCCTGCATATCCATCATGTATCTAACATCGGCCTCAATGACTTCACGTTCCATGAGTTTAGGGACTATATTCTAGTGGTATGCAAGAGAAGTCAAAATAGTGAAATATGACACGATATGAAAGTTCAAGGGCATTTTAGTAATTTTATAGCCACTGTCTGGAGGACAGGTCAACTGGAAAGTTGAATATATTACCGCAACAAAGATTCTGGAAGAAACGGTACCTCAATCCGAGCTACGGTAAAGAAGTTATGACCCTTTGAATATGGAGAAAAAGTCTTGAATTCTGGCAGGCCGGACCGGTTCGCCCTGGAATAAAAAGAACCGGTCCGCCCTGGACCGATTCGCCATAATAGAAAAGGAACCGATCCGCCTAAAGCCCCAGACTGATCCGCATAAAGCCCCGGACCGATCCTCCATTCCGGAGGACCCCGAACCGATAGCGTACCGATGAAGCCAAATATAAAAAGAACCGGTCCGCCTACCCGGACCGATCCTCCTTAGATCCGGACCGGTGCACCCTGGATAAACTCGAATAGATAATTTTTAGATTTTTAAGGCCCAGGACTTCTTATTTAATCCCACTACGGGGAGTTGGTTTATCAAGACTTCTACACAATTTTCAGAGTACAAAACTCTAAGTCTTCACCTGTTGAGTCCCAAGACTATAGGTTTTTTTCATTCACACAACCTCTCATACATTTGTGAATCTGTTTGGTAACCCTAGAACACAAACCCTTGCTGTTCAATCCGTGTGAAGAAGACCGCTCTTCTTCTTCATTGCTGCCCTACTGGAAAGGGATATCTCCAGCCACCGACTACAGAATCCGACACCTGAGGGTAATTCTTAGTCACTTGTATTTTCGTTGTAATTCGAAATTATACGTTACAATATTATAATGGAAATAAATGGTTTTGCCCCTTTGAGGGATTTTTCCTCACTTGTGTGTGTTTGAATAACTATTGCATGATCTCATCTTGTTTCAATCACACCTAGTTGCATGTTTAGGGTTTGTTTGGGTTAAACTGAATTTAATTATATTATTTCTTATTTGAACGCAAGCGCATACTCTTTCAAGGGCACGGCGTGGAAATTGTAAGCCGAATTTTGTGATAGGATTCTATTTAAGATATGATCGAGGACCGACGAGAGAGAGAATGGTCGCGTATCCTTAGTAATGTTTAACTTAAGGAATAAATTGTGAATGTAATAAGATTAAGGGTTCATTAGAGCGATTGAACCTTAGGCGGAATTTTGAGAATAATGGGATTAGGCTATCAACTAGGTTAGGGTGCATTGCAATTCTAGTCGGGATAGTTGTTATATATCCATGTGTGATTACCATTGGGGATTTTAATAAGTGATGGGATCATGGAATGAATTTAGGTTTGAGCTTGAGGTTTTTAGACTATTAGTTGTGTGAATACCTATAGTCGGGATTATTATTAGATATATTGGAGTGCATTCGAATATTGATGAGATGATTAGTGACTGTTACATACGTTAAACTTTAAGTGAGTAACCTTAATGTGGAATATATATATTAGAAGATTATTCATATCATATGGAAAATGGATGAATATATGCCAAGTGAGGCATTGTTTTAAGGGATAATGCTTTGAGTGCGTATGCGTCGTAACAAGGGTGAGTATTACGAGAATTATATATATATTGCTAGCTTATTATACTTGATGAATAATGATTGGAGATTCAAATATGTATATATATAGAGAGATTTATATATACTTAAATGGTTATATGAATATGGAGCAAATGTATATTTCTTGTGTGATGATTTATACATATGATGCGATTGCTAGTATATATACTGTGTGAATGTTATATATACTTATTATGTGAAGCATACCCGGCACATGCTACCATGGGAAGTTTCGCGATGTTGGGTGATCCCTTGGCTTGAGGAGTAGGGGTGGATATTCCCCAGGTCATAGTCCTCCATTATTATTTGTGTGATTTTATATTTTGGGGGTGAGAAGGCTTGGGTATGAGTCGTTCTCACTTGATCGGTTAGGAACTATGATCGCTTCCCATAAGTTATGATTGATTTTGTCGCCATAGCAGTGTGATAATAGTCCGATAGGTGATGATCCCGGGAGAAAGTGAGTAATTCCTGGAAGATGATAGCATGGTGCAGTATTTTGGCATCCTATAGCCATTATGTTATGTGTATTGCAATGTGTGTTATGTATACGTTGTTATAGGAATTAATGATGGATTATATATATATTTTGGGTATATATATATATATATATCCTATAGGTGAATAGGATACGAAGTTTTATGGTGTACATCTTGGGTGATTTTGGTGTACTAGCTCATTGGGGTTGAAGGATCGTACTTAGCGACAATTACGGATATGTCAGCCCATGGATTTAATAGAGATTTTAATTATGTTCTTAGATAAAAATTATGTGGATGCATAATGGATCCCTACAATCAACATTGTCAAGGAGTAGTGTATCGGGGGGTTCCTTATTTAGATTTCACTTTGCGAGACGCCCCACGCACGAAACGTAGTGCATTGTTGAGAGTAGAGAGAAGTTTTGTCCTTAGTACTTGTAGGTATGTTGTTAGAGAATAAGCTTTTATATTGAAACCTAATGTGAATGTATGATTTAATAAGGCTTATAATGGGTTTATGTTAATATTTGGAACCGAAGCCTAATAATGACTCTTATGTGAGAAAATATATTTAAGTGGGTTTAGCCTAGAAAGAATGGTTGGGTTATGTTAAGATGGCAAGTCAAGCGGGGATAGGCCATAGGTATAGTTAGACAATTACCCTTAAATTGTGTCGAGTATCTTAATTAATTTTTCGAGAAACGAATAGGTGCGCGTTATAGATGAGAGGCGAGGTTGGGGTTTCATGAGAGTGCGACTCTACTTTAATTATGAAACATTGCATTAATAATTATTATGCATTATTGTGCACTTGCTAAAATTTTTTACACATCGGGCTATGACCCGTTTATATTTATCTTTTGCTATATGTATATATATATTGTACTACAGGTGTCCCACCGCATGGATACCGGATGCTTTTCTATCCAGAGTCTTGGGAGCCGTGGCAGTTGCGGACTATTGTGGGATTTAGATGGTCGTTGCTTCTATTCCCTTATAAATCTATATAGGACTCTTGTTGTATATCGGGTTTATACCCAAGAGTTATATGTAGCTATGTATATTTCCTTCTTACGATTGTTGTACTGTCTGTGACCCGACAGCTTATTCGGGTATATTTTCTTTTGTGTATTCATTTCATTTTAATTCTAGCATTTTCTTTTATCATGGTACTCGTGTGCATCCTACCCCCTTTTCTAATAGTTCTATATTATTGGTTGTTGTCTCTTGTATGTTTTATTTAATTTTGGCATCCGCTTTTATTGTTTTGGGTAGATAGCTTTATTTATTTTAGTAACATCAGTTGATGCTGAGAGTGATCCATTCGAGATTCCTGATTTAATCTAGTATAGGGATGGCCACCCGTTATTATTTTAAGCGGGGTGTCACAGATGGTATCAGAGCATCAGGTTCTAGTGTCTTTAGGATTTGTGCGAGTTTCCTGCGTTCTTCCGTAAGTGCTATTGATATAGAACCTTAATATTAGGATTGTTGTGTTCATTTTGTCTATTTCCTTCTGTGAGGTGTACTCACTTGAACGACATCCTGACACAATTGCTTCCGTATTATACGTCACCAATTATAAGTCGTCTAGGAAGGGGCAAGCAGAGAGATGCAATGCCCGTAACAGATTTTGGGTGCGTTTTGACTAAAAGTATTTTCTTTCCTCGATTCAGGAGGAGATTTTTAGCGGTGATTCAATGTGATCTTATGGTGGTCGAGTAAGAAGGAGAATTACCCGAATGGCGAATTTTGTGCTCGATCAGGAAGTATTGAGGAGAAACAAGTAGTAAAGCCCATGGTAGGATTAGATTGAGAAACTCGTTAACATTTGTTAGGAGTATTGTCTTCACTTAAGAAGGGAGTGAGAAATTTGAAGACTTGGGTTCATTGAGTAGGATTGAAAGAGTTGATACCAGCGGAGCAAGATCATCGCCGAGTCAGGGTACTAGCCAGGATTGTCGGGGGTCGTAATAGCATTTAGTCCCTCAAGAGGGTGAGGAATGATTTTCGGGAAGATGTTTCTCTTGTTGAAAGACAGGCTTTAAGAAGAGAGATTGTCCTGGAAGAAGTAGAGGACTTTGAACAGGAACTCATGGATGAATTGAAACATTCAGAGTATGGAGGGGTAATATAGAATACCTTTCTTTAGGTTTAGTTCATGCTTTGCACGGTATTGGGATCGCCGCATGTAAGGTTTATTGAATGGTTAGCCGATATAACCATAGTGTGTATAGAATTTCCTTGGAGGAAGGAGTGAGAAAGTGTGGACTTTGTATGTCATCTTTTGGGAAATAGATTGTTTCGCGATGAGGTAGCAGAGAGTTGTGCTATTGGTTTTCGGAAGTGCGAATTGTTAAGGCTTGTTGAGCAGTAGCTTAGGCTAGGTGCAGGTTTTGGTAGTGTTCCAGTTGTGGAAGCACTTACCTTGTGAAAATGCTTAGCGGTAATACAGAGGATTTGTATCACTAAGGAGGCTCAGAGTTTAGTTAATTCATTATTGAGCGGGGAATTTAGCTCTGGGTTGTGCTAGTCTTGAGAACTAGATGTTGCTTATAGTATTGTGATTGTTAGGGCCTTGTGTCTTGAACATAAGGTGTTTGATTTGTATGTTGAAAGACATAAAATTATTTTATAGTATATGGTTATATGGGCCTACGGGCAATATCTATGATTCAAAAATATTTTCTAAAACCTTAATCCTAGTTCAACTAATCTCAATCCCCGACATAGCTACATAGTAGTGTATTGGGAGGGTTTCTTGTTTGGATTTTGCTTGCGAAACCTCCCCCGCATGAATATAGTGAATGTCCAAAATTGAGAAGAGTTCAATCGTTGGAAATTTCAAACCTTTATATATTTAGTTCATTATTATAGATTATATTGTTGAGAGTTATATTATGAGTTGAGGCTAGTGAAGACGGGTTATGATTTTACGAGTTGAACTCGAATACGGGGTGTATGGGCGCCCGGGGTAGCTAGCATGATTTTTTTTAAAGTTTAAGAGATTCACCATGAGAAGTGGGAGGAATAAGTATTTTAATTTTGAGGATGGACATAGGAACTAGTTGAGGTTCAGAGTCCTAGGCTTATCTAAATTTCGAGGACGAAATTCTTGTAAGTGTGGAAGCCTGTAATACCCCACGATTTTTGGGACTGAGAAATTAAATTTTTGGGAGAAATAAAATTTATTTAAATTGAAGAACTTTAAAATTTGGTGATGGAGGTCAAAACTAGAGGATGTATTAAAGTAGTTCGGATGAGGATTCTGAGTGTGCAGTTGATTCCGGATGGGTCGATATAGTCAAAATGATTATCCTTGGGTTTTGTTTTGGTTTTGAAAAATTTAAGTAAGTTTGACTCGAATTGGAGTAAACGAGTCATTTAAAGTGTGTATTATCATTTAAAACTGGGACTTATGTTTTAAAGGTTTAATAGGCTTACAAATTCAGCCAATCTCATTTGAGAGAAAGAGAGAAAGAGAAGTAAAAAGAGAAAGAAGGATAAAGGAAGAGAGAGAGGAGAAAGCTTGGAGATTCCTGCCCATACGCGATCACGAGGATGATTCAACCTCTACAACTTCGAGGCAAGTGTTTAATCTTGCTAAATAATTCATTTTTGTATTTCATCTCATAATTTGTGGATAAGGGAATTAGATTTTGGGTATAAACATCAAAACCTAGATTTTGTGTAATAAGTCTTGCATTTGAGTTTTATAAATGGATTTGAGGTTGTATTAAGTGTAGGGATGATTTGTAGGATGATTTTTATGTTAGAAAACATGTTGGGGTTGGAAATTGAGGCTTTGTAGATGATTAATTGGGTTTTGGAGAAATTACCCCATTTCGTGGTTTGCTGAACAAGACGAATCGATTCCCCCTTGCGAATCGATTCGCCATGTTGCAGAAGCATCAGGTATTTAGGGATGAATCAATTCGCCCCTTATGAATTGATTTGGTATGTAGCATACTTACAGGTATAGTGGGCCGAATCGATTTGTATCAAGAACCGAATCGATTTGGAGGGGCCGAATCGATTCGAAAACAGGGCAGTTTTGAGAAATTTTCCTAGAGTGAGTTTCTCCATTTCGGTTGGTTTTCTCGATTTGGAACTTTTATATATGATGCGAGAGTTATGTTTTGGGGATTATTTGAGGGTTTCTCACATGTGTGATCGTGGGGACATATAAGAATAGTTTGGGGAACATATATATGTATTGGAGTTTTTAGCATTGATATAGTGGGGAATTTTCATTGGGGATGGGAGTCCCTTTTGGAGTTTAAGAAGTGAGTTAACCTAGGATGTAGGTGAGGGGCCTTCTGAAAGAGTTGTGAGGGCATGGCGTGGAAATTGTAAGCCGACTTTTGTATTTAAATCCTTATAGTGATAGGATTCTAATTAAGATATGATCGAGGACCGACGAGAGAGAGAGAGTGGTCGCATATCCTTAGTAATGTTTAACTTAAGGAATAAATTGTGAATGTAATAAGATTAAGGTTTCATTAGAGCGATTGAACCGTAGGCGGAATTTTGAGAATAATGGGATTAGGCTATCAACTAGGTTAAGGTGCGTTGCAATTCTAGTCGGGATAGCTGTTATATATCCGTGTGTGATTAACATTGGGGATTCCAATAAGTGATGGGATCATGGAATGAATTTAGGTTTGAGTTTGAGGTTTGTAGACTATTAGTTGTGTGAATACCTATAGTTGGGATTATTATTAGATATATTGGAGTGCATTCGGATATTGATGAGATGATTAGTGATTGTTACACACGTTAAACTTTAAGTGAGTAACCTTAATGTGGAATATATATATTAGAAGATTATTCATATCATAGGGAAAATGGATGAATATATGCCAAGTGAGGCATTGTTTAAAGGGAGAATGCTTTGTGTGAGTATGCATCGTAACAAGGGTGAGTATTACGAGAATTATATATATATTGCTAACTTATTATACTTGATGAATAATGATTGAAGATTCGAATATGTATATATATAGAGAGATTTATATATACTTAAATGGTCATATGAATATGGAGCAAATTTATATTTCTTGTGTGATGAGTTATACATATGATGCGATTGCTTGTATATATACTGTGTGAATATTATATATACTTATTATGTGAAGCATACCCGGCACATGATATCATGGGAAGTTGTGCGATGTTGGGTGAGCCCCTAGCTTGAGGAGTAGGGGTGGATATTCCCCAGGTCATAGTCATCCATTATTATTTGTGTGATTTTGTATTTTGGAGGTGAGAAGGCTTGGGTATGAGTCATTCTCACTTGACCGGTTAGGAACTATGATCGCTTCCCATACGTTACGATTGATTTTATCACCATGGCGGTGTGATAATTGTCCGATAGGTGGTGACCCCGGGATAAGGTGAGTAATTCCTGGAAGATGATAGCATGGTGTAGTATTTTGGCATCCTATAGCCGTTATGTTATGTGTATTGCGAAGTGTACATTATGTGTGTTGTGTATACGTGGTTATAGGAATGAATGATGAATTATATATATATATATATATATACATATAGGTGAAGAGGATACGAAGTTTTATGGTGTACATCTTGGGTGATTTTGGTGTACTTGCTCATTGGGGTTGAAGGATCGTACTTAGCGACAATTACGGATATGTCGACCCAAGGATTTAATAGAGATTTTAATTATGTTCTTAGATAGAAATTGTGTGGATGACATAATGGATCCCTACAATCAACATTGGCAAGGAGTAGTGTATCGGGGGGTTCCTTGTTTGGATTTCGCTTTGCGAGATGCCCCACACACGAAACGCAGTGCATTGTTGAGAGTAGAGAGAAGTTTTGTTCTTAGTACTTGTAGATATGTTGTTAGAGAATAAACTTTTATGTTGAAACCTAATGTGAATGTATGATTTAATAAGACTTATAATGGGTTTATGTTAATATTTGGAACCGAAGCCTAATAATGACTCTTATGTGAGAAAATATATTTAAGTGGGTTTATCCTAGAAAGAATGGTTGGGTTATGTTAAGATGGCAAGTCAAGCGGGGATAGGCCATAGGTACAGTTAGGTAATTACCCTTAAACTGTGTCGGGTATCTTAATTAAGGTTCCGAGAAATGGAGAGGTGCGCGTTATAGATGAGAGGCGAGGTTGGGGTTTCATGAGAGTGCGACTCCACTTTAATTATGAAACATTGCATTAATAATTATTCTGCACTTGCTAAACATTTTTACACATCGGGCTCTGACCCATTTATATTTCTCTCTTGTTATATGTATATATATCTTGTACTATAGGTGTCCCACTGCATGGATACCAGATGCTTTCCTATCTAGAGTCTTGGGAGTCATGGCAGTTGTGAACTATTGCGGGATTTAGATGGTAGTCGCTTCCATTCCTTTATAAATGTAGATTGGACTCCTGTTGTATATCGAGTTTATACCCAAGAGTTATATATAGCTATATATATTTCCTTCTTACGATTGTTATACTGTCTGTGACCTGATAGCTTATTCGGGAATATTTCCCTTTGTGTATTCATTTCATTTTAATTCTAGCATTTTCTTTTATCGTGGTACTCGTGTGCATCCTACCCCCTTTTCTAGTGGTTCTATATTGTTGGTTGTTGTTTTTTGTATGTTTTATTTAATTTTGGCATCTTCTTTTATAGTTTTGGGTAGTTAGCCTTATTTATTTTAGTAACGACAGTTGATGCTGAGAATGATCCATTCGAGATTCCTGATTTAATATAGTATAGGGCTGGCCACCCATTATTATTTTAAGCGGGGTGTCACACAAACCTCTTATGAGCTTTGGTTCCACAAAAAGCCAAACTTAAAATATTTTAAAACCTTCGGGAGTATCTGCTACATCTTCAAAGATAGAGAGCAACTTTCAAAATTTTATACCTGAGGAGAAAAGGGAATTTTTCTTAGTTATTCCCAAAATGGTAGGGCTTTGCGTGTTTTTAACTATCGAACCAAAACAATTATGGAATCAATTAATGTAATTGTATATGATACTAGTGTAAGGAGAAGTGACAGTCAACCAGTAGCATTAGATGATGACGAACCTAATTTATCTACTGATCCTCAAAATGGCACTGATTCACTGCCACCTAAGAGTCCTTCAGTACCCACTTGGGTTTCTAAAGATCATCACATTGGAACAATTATCGGCAATCCTTCAAAACCTATTCAAACAATATCGCAACTTTGAAAAGTGGCACAATTTTCTTGTTTTGTTTCTCTTGAGGAACCTAAAAATGTTAATGATGCCCTTTCCGACTCATTTTGGATAAATGCTATGCAAGAAGAGCTAGTCCAATTTCAGAGTCACGATGAGTGGAATCTTGTTCCTAGACCAAAATATTCGAAGGTTATTGGCACAAGACGGGTTTTTAAAAACAAAACAAATGAAAATAGGGAGGTCATTAGAAATAAAGCTAGGTTGGTCGCACAAGGCTACTGCCAGATTGAGGGAATTGATTTCGACAAAACTTTTGCACATGTTACTCGTTTGGAATCAGTTTGTCTCCTTCTTTCCATCTCTTGTCATATGCAATTTAAATTATTCCAAATGGATGTTAAATACGCTTTTTTAAATGGAATCTTATATGAGGAAGTATACGTAGAAGAACCCCAAGGATTTGAAGATCCTGTACACTCGGACTACGTTTTTAGGCTTAAGAAAGCCTTATATGGTTTGAAACAAGCTCCTAGAGCTTGGTATGAGCGAATGTCTACTTTTCTAGTTTTCGTTAATTTGTCTGAGGCGGAAATGATCATACGCTATTTGTTAGAAAGGAAAATCAACATGTTTTAATCGCACAAGTATATGTGGACGATATTATTTTTGGTTCCACTTGTCCTAAACAAGTCAATAATTTTTCTGATATCATGCATGCTGAATTTCAGATGTCACTTATGGGTGAACTTAAATATTTTTTGGGTTTACAAGTAAAACAATGTAATGATGGACTTTTTATCACTCAATCCAAGTATGCTGCAGAACTTGTTAAAAAATTCGAATTAGAAAATGCTAAACCTTCTAGAACCCCCATGAGTAATTCAACAAAACTTTTTAAGGATGATAATGGGAAAAATGTTGATCCCACTCTACATAGAAGTATGATAGGGAGTTTGCTGTATCTTACCACGTCTCGACCCGACATACCCTTCGTTGTTTGTATCTATGCTAGATATAAAAGTAACCCTAAAGAATCCCACTTATTAAGTGTGAAATGAATCATTAAATATGTTAAGGGTACTCTAAAATTTGGCATTTGGTACACAAAAGTTACAACTAGCTCTATTGTAGGGTAGACCGATGCCGATTGGGCCGGTTGTTCTGACGATAGTTGTGGTGTCAAAAAACCTTCCCGTAGGGCGGTGACCATTTACCACGATGCATGTATAAAAATAAATATTAGAGAGATAAAGATTTACGTGGTTCGACCATTAATGGCCTACGTCCACGGGGCTGCTGTTGTGTTCCATTAGAATCATGAAAGAGTTTCTCTAGCTTCTAAGCCCCCTTTCACAATGGGGGGTGTCCCCTTTATATAGATTTAGAGGTTACATTAGGGTTACAAAAATGAATGAGTCCTATCTTCGTGGAGTTTAATTTGAATCAGATACGGCTCCTCGGTCTTCTAGTTGATCAAGGACTCTAGTCATCCCTATCTTGTTGGAGCGTCTATTGCTCACCATCTTAATTGGGGTGCTCGCCACGCGTCATACTATTATGTATGCATATTTATTGCCCCACAAGATCCCCACAGGTTGCAGTTCAGCTAAGTTGATTCCGAGATGAACTGGGAGCTGGTCCATAATCTCTTTAAGCGCGTGTAGTTGTCGATGTGTACTGGACTGGCGTTCTTTGAGTTGTCATTCAACTTTTAAGCCTTCTTTGGTTGATCTTCTTGCCTTTATAAGTTTTTAGATGAATGCTTGGCTTGAGTTGAGAGATGTTCAATTGATATGGGAACCGGACTCGAGAGTGTCGAGCTGCCTACATACCCTCATGGGATCAGGTCGAACGTAGTTCATTGTTCTGTTTTATTGCATGGCCCAATTCGTGAGGCCGACCATAGGCCTGTTCAAAATTTGTTTGCGGAGGCTTTCTCGAGCGTGCATCAAGTTTAAGGCATCTCCCTGTATTTTGATCTTATATGGTCCATTTGGTGAGGCCGACCACAGGCCTATGTATCGAGTCTTGCTCGAGCACGAACCTAGTTAGGGTAAGACCCTGCATTAGGTTTTTCATATGGTCCAATTCGAGAGGCCGACTAAAAGCCTAAGCGCCGAGCCTTGCTCAGGCATGTACCTAGTTGGGGTAAGACCCTGCATTAGGTTTTTCATATGGTCCAATTAGAGAGGCCAACCACAGGCCTATGTGCCGAGCCTTGCTCGAGTATATACCTAGTTGGGGTAAGACCCTGCATTAGGTTTTTCATATGATCCAATTAGAGAGGTCGACTAGAAGCCTATGCACCGAGCCTTTCTCGGGCATATATCTAATTGGGGTAAGACCCTGCATTAGGTTTATAATATTTGATATGTAATCAGTACGCTTATTGTACTTAGGCCTTTCTCTCAAGTCAATGTAATAACAATTTTGTTCACATTTTTCCATTTTCTAATGCCTCGCATGTAAATATTCGTCTATTTTACCTTTTAGGTTGTGTCGTCACACTTTCTTAGGCCTAAAAGAAGATGGAAAAAATACGCCTGGTTTAGGTCCATCCACCCATTCAGGATTTTAACTGACCAACATAGTTGGGGACCAACCTAAGTTGCCTTTTTGCCTAGGGATCCTCCGTAGGGCGTTTATTATTACCGGGGTAACTCGTGAGGCCATTTGTGCTTGGAGATGACAAAGGCCTGTGGACTTCCTTAATTTAATTGGAACAATCTAGAAAGATGTTGTAATTAAATCAAGCTTAATCTTGATCATCATTTGAAAGACTAATTCCGATGTTAACCATGTTGGCAACCATCCTAAGTTGGCCTCTTCTAATTTGCTTTAAATGTTGCGGTGAATCTGTTCACGTGTAATCGTTACCCTGGAGCCCCTAATAGGGATGTGAAGAGAAGACTGCCCGACCGTCCATTAAGTTATTTGATCTGTATAACCAAGATGATAAGTGTGCCCAACTGTTCCTTGGGGCTTTATTGTGTTGAAGAGGATCACATTGATCATTCGTCGAGATGGATATAATTAAGGATTGTCTTGCTCATACATTCCTCGGGGAACATTTGCTCATCGACCATGCATGGTGGTTCCAGGAGGCTATGGAAGACTCCATATAGCTCGTGCACCTAAAGAAATTGATATCAGTTCAAAGCATCTTCGTGCAGAAATGTGTTGATTTGATATGGCGTCCAAGAAAGGATGTTCCTCTAGAGTAGATATCTTAGTGTTGATGACGTGTTAATTCATTGCCTAGTGATCGCCGATCACCATGGGTTTTCTGTCGATGTTGTTTGATACATTCAGGTTGGTCTAGTGTTTTTATCAACATGTTCTATTCATTGACTGTGATCTTGCTGGATATGTGACTTCTTACATGTTGGATTCGTTCTTGTTAATAGATATAGCTGATCGTTGCTCTTCATGCTGCTTTATGTGTTATTGGATCTTTGTTATACAGATCGTCCATCTTCTCATTCACCGAGGTTGAATTAAATAGGAATTGTATTGCCCAACCGTCCATTGGAGCTTGAGACGTGATCACATAATGTCAACTATCCATCGAAGCTGAGGGTCCGTCGAGGCAAAATTGCAAAGGATATAGTAAAAGTTGTGAAAAATCCATGATCGAGCATCTGACAGAGCATTGACAAGATAAATGATGCCTGAGAATCCGTTGAGGCAAGATTATCAAGGACCAAGCAAATATTACTAATGATCCTGCAATGTTAAAAATAGATTTTCGGATTAAATAAACGATGCATGAATGCCTGTCGAGGCAAAAATCGTAAAGGATTTGTAGATATTGCGAGTGATCCATGCTTGAGCATCCGTCGAGGTAAAAAGGACCGAGCAAGTATTACTAACGATCCTGTAGTGTTAGTGAAAACTAAATTTCCAACCCATTTATTAGGGTTGAATAACAATAATAAATCTAAAGTCGATCATTACTCGACTGTGCCAACCATCTGTCGAGACTGAATATAAGAATTATCCTAACCAACCATTTGTTGGGGATAAAATGCGACATGTGTGGAAAATATCTTCGGACTAAATATATAGAAATAATTTGCCGATCATTTGCCGAGATGAACCTTGAATATGCTTGATCATCCTTCAAGTCAAGAATCATAGAACCATGTAAGGACACAATTCTCCAATTGAGTCATAATGTTGTTTTGTCTTAATTCCGACAAAAATGTTTATGTCATAGGATAGATTTATTATTGTATCCTTCAAGCCTATGACGAGTTTGTTGAAGACGTAGCAATCCAGTGTGAAAAGCTTCATCAATTTGCCATGTTTAAAGTGCCCTGTTTCTATGTCATCAACATGGTTCCAATGCTCGAAAGGTATGAATGCATTAATATATATATAGGAGCTTGGAACATTTTATAATGGGTGTAGGTTTAATTAAAACTATTGTTTTCTTTCAGAACATTTTAAATAAAACTTTAAAATAAATTATATAAAGTTTCTGGGCTAAAAATCAAAATATAAAGTTTTTCAAGAAGTTCGTTTGAATTGTCGTTCGAACGAGTTTTTCATTCGAACTGTAAGGACACAAATTTCCAATTGAGTCCATGTATTGTGTTGGCTCAATTCCGGACAAAAACATTTATTCATAGGATAGTATGTAATTGTAATACTCTCAAGCCTATGAAGTGTTTGTTGAAGACGTAGCGGCAAAGAGTATAAAGCTTCATCAACTATGCCGGTTTGCGTCCCTCGTTTCTACGTCATCAACTATGGTTCCATGCTCCCAAGGTATGAATGCGATATTATATATATAGGAGCTTGGAAGTTGCTTATTGGGTGTTAGGTTTAATAAAAAACTGTGTTTTATTTTCAGAAAAAATTTAAATTAGAACTTTAAAATAAAAGTATATAAAGTTTTTGGGTCAAAATCGAATTTTATAAACTTTCTGGAAGTCGTTCGATATGTCGTTCGAACGAGTTTTTTCGTTCGAACCATATGTCGTTCGAACGAGTTTGCCAACGAGTTCCCACTAAGGTATACTGGTCCGTCATTCGAAATGTCGTTCGAATGAGATTGTTCGTTCTAACGAGATTTCCAACGAGTTTCTAACGAGTCCATACTGGAGCGTCGTTAGAAGACTCGTTCGAACGAGATTTCGTTCAAACGAAATGTCGTTCGAACGAGATGCCAGGCGGGAACAGTTTTTGGCAGTTTTGCACCCACTTACCCACTTAGTTTTTAACCAACTTTTTCAGACTTTATCATGTGCGTGAAGGACATTTTCCAACTTAACTTTTCCATCCTAGTTTCATCTCTTAGAGAGAGTTTGAGAGCAAATTATTTTAAGGAAAATGTTCATGTTTTGAGTGCTAATTTTCAAAAAGAAATTCACTTACCACTCTAGTTTGTACACCCATATTGTTTATCCAAGTTCTTATATACATATCAATTGCTTCGAGTTTGGCACCGGTTTTCTCTACACCGAATTGAAGAGAAGTTTTGAATTTTGCTTCTACCTCCCACAAAGAAAGAAGAAGTGTTTTATGTTGTTTTACCCGCTTGGAGAAAGGCTTCATGTTCGGGTGACGGTGACCATATAAAGTCCTTTCGGTGGGTTCCGAGACTGCGGTGGTGTTCCAAGGTTATTCGCTAGGAAGAGGTTTCTACAAGAAGAAGCATCGGGGCTTGAGAGGGATCGAGTCGTGTGTTGTAAGTCTTTTGTCTTGTACTTGTAATTCTGTATCTAGTGAATTTGTGGCTAGGGCCGTCCGAGGTTGTTTCCCATATTGGGTTTTTCCTCGTACATCGCGACGTAGTGTGATTGATTTATTTTATCTTGCTTAAATAATTTAGAACGCATGCTTAGGATAATTCAAGATAAAATTTAGTTTAAATTATCACACTCAATTTAATTTAGGACTTATATTAAATATTGGGTAAAGTTATTTAATTCAAGTCATTTGATAAAATTGGTTTGGCCTAACTTTGTGTAAATGAAAAATATGACTTAGGCAAATTCTAGGGCTTGGATGAATTAACCGGTTTAAGTGAAAATTAATTCTTTTGTTTGTTTTGTTAATTCTCACTTGTGCTTTAGTTTAATTTGTTTAAAGAAAATTAAAACTTGGTGTTTGTATGTTTTAGTTGAACCATCACATCCTTTTACGATTCCGCATCTCGAATATTTCTAAAAGGAAATTATAACTTTGATTTTAATTGAGATAATCAAAACCCGGGTTCCACATTTTTTCAAATTGGTATTAGAGCCAAAAACGATAAATTATTTCTTTAAAGATCCTTCAATAAATTTTTGGCTAAAATGGATTTTTCCCCATTTTCAAAATTTCCTATTTTTGATGGTTCAAACTACGCGTATTGGAAAGCGCGTATGAGATCGGCACTAAAATCTATCGATGAGAGAGTTTGGATGTTTGTTGTTAACGGGTGGTCCCCACCAACTTATTTAGTTGAAAATGAACGTGTACCCAAACCCGCCGATAGATGGACTGAAAATGAGTTTAAACTTGCTAATTTTAATTCCCGAGGTTTAAATGCCTTGTTTAGCGCTGTCACACCGGATGAATTCCGACGTATTATGACGTGAGAAATCTCTAAAGAAGCTTGGGATATTTTACAATTAACTCATGAGGGAACTAGTGTCGTTAAAGCTTCAAAACTCCAAAATCTCACCACTCAATTTGAAACTATCAAAATGAATGAAAAAGAAACTTTTGATGAATTTTATGCTAGACTTTCTGATATTGTTAATTCATCTTTTAATTTGGGAGAGAAAATACCTGACGACCGTGTAGTAAAGAAAATTTTAAGGTCCCTACCCGATAGATTTATTCCTAAAGTGACCGTTTTAAATTATTCACCAACTTTAGGCTCTACGAAATTAGAAGAGCTTGTAGGTGATTTGCAAACCTATGAACTAGATATGTTTCCCTCTAAAACCGAAAAGAAAATCGAAAAGGACGTTGCTTTAAAAGCCCTAAAATAGGTCAAACAAGTAGTAGAGAGCGAGAGTGATAGTGACTCGGAAGACATGGCTTTGTTTGCTTGCAAATTTAGAAAATTTCTTAAAATTAACAACGATAAATTTAAAAATGATTTTAAGAAATTTTAATCTTCTAAGCTTGACAAAGGCGAGAAGATTTCTAAAGCCGAGAAGATCCCTAAACCTAGTAATGAAAATTTAGATAGGGACGAGTCTAATAAGTGTTTTGGTTGTGAAGGTTATGGCCATAGGGCTTTTGAGTGACCCACTAAACTAAGGAAAGAGGGTAAGCGACCCATTTCATATAATGCAACCCTTAGTGATAGTGATACGGAAGAGAAGCCCGATTCCCCCACTAAGAAAATTTTTGTGGCTTTTATGGCTAGTCATGTGAGTGATAGTGAGAGCTCATCGTTTGATGAAACCTTAACACATGACACTTCCAAGGTCATTGTTTATGATTCTCTTGTTTCTGATGACAGTGAGAGTGGAGAAGAAAGAGAGAGTGAAAATGAAGAAGAGGTTAATGGGAGTGAACTTCAAAATGCCTTTCAAGAGCTTTATAAAGAATCAATTAAATTGAAAAGAGCTAATTTGAAGTTAGAAGCTAGTTTAAGAGAGAGTGTCAAGGTCGTTGATGATAATGCTTTAATAGAAGACCTTAGGACACGTGAGAGGACTCTTCAAGAGAAGCTTGAATATGTAGAAGGCGAAAGAGATAGCCTTAGGGGTTTAATGGAATCCTTGAAAAAGGAGCTTCTTGCTTTTGAAGAGCGAAATGTTTTATTAGAGTCTAACATTTTAGAATTACAAGATAAATTAAAAGACTCTAGTAATGTCAAATTTGATTTGGAATGTCGTTCGAAAAAACTAGGTAAAATCTTAGGAACGGTCCAAATTAAAAATGACACTTGTGGTTTAGGTTTCAATACTTGTAATGAATCTACTCATAAAGCCAAGACCAATGTTTTAGGAGAATCTACTAGGAATGCATTTAAAGATCACTCCTTAGGTAAATCTTTTTGACATACTTTTACCTGCACTCATTGTGGTCGAAAAGGTCATCTTAGGAATTTTTTTTTATCTTAAACGAATTCCTAAAAAATCCCAACGTAATGCAACCACTGTAGTTAAAATTCCTACACCCCAAGATAGTCATTCTTCATTAATTTGGGTTAGAAAATCCGACTTGGTTGCCTTGCAAAATAGGGTTTATGATTCTCATTTACTTTCACATGCTTCCTCCCTTGCTAAATCTAAAGGATGAATGTGTTAGTGTTTGCATACTTTAGCGTTTGTACTTCATGCTATATTCACATGCTAAATGTATGCTTGTTTAATCATTTTCTAATCTATGCTCCATGTTTATCACATGCTAGAATTATGAGTTTTGTTTATCTTTTGTATTATATTTCCTTCATTTTGTTTGCATTAAATGAAAAATACAAAAAGATTTTTGTTTATCATTTGTGTTTTATTTATTTCATTAACGCTTAATGAAAAATACAAATGACTTTTGTTTATCCTTTTGAGTATATATATTTATTTTTGGTGAAAAATGTTTAAAACTCAAAAAGTTTTTATTTTGTGTGTATTTTGGTTTGACACACTTTAAGTGGCATATACTTGTGTTTGAATCCCTCCTTTAACGCTCCCACGTGGCTAGAACTTTTGGTTTAGATTATCAATCCTTATTATGTTCTTTACCATATCTTATGGAGTAGTTGGATTTTGTATTGATTAAATGGATTCTATTTTTATATGCCTCTAATCACACATGCACGAGCTCTTTTGAAATTTTAACTTCATATGTATATTTGAGCTATGTGAGGTGTTCTCCTACCAATCTTGTCATCTACATATTTGTGACTTAGGAGGACTAGTGCATGTCAAAATCCGTTCCATGTGAGATTTGTGTAAAAAAATGAAAAACATGATAAATAAAATGTGCACGGGGAAGGGCTCCGAAAGGACTAAGTGATCCTTTGCGATTGTAAGCCACCGTTTTGAATGGACCTAAAAGAAATACATGGTCCAAAGGCCTAAAAACAGAATATATGGCATTAAAAAGAAAATAAATTGCCAAGGCCTATGTTTGATTGATATATTCATTCAAATTTAATATAAATGCACATTGAGGGAGATTGGATGGTATATCAACGGTTTGCACAATGTCCGTTTATCCTAGTTGCGTATTTCATGTCATGACTCCATTGGTTTGTAGAATCATCAATATGCTAGGCTTGTATGCATTGTGTATGTTTGTTCATTGAGTTCAATTTATATTGTCACATGAGGTTATATTTAAATATGATGAAGTTTGCAATCAAATGAGAACTCCGTGAATGCTTATTAAGCGATTGGGTCTAAATTTATTTGTTACTAGTTCACACCCCTACACTTCCGTTTCCATATGACACATTTTTGCCATACGAGTGTGCAAACTTATTGTATTTTGTGTCATGTGTGTGTTTATATCTACATATATATGCAAGTACTCTATTGGTATATTTCTAGTATATATATATATATATATATATAGGGAGAGGTTCACAAGTGGACCAAAAGAATGGACTTTTTAATGGACTTAACAAAAAGGACTAATAAGTCTCGGTTATTGGGTGCCGCTGGCGCGGACCCATTACACTAAGGAATTAAAATTAGTGGGTTATTAGTCTTTTTTGTTAAGTCCATTAAAAAGTCCATTCTTTTTGTCCACTTGTGATCCTCTTCCTATATATATATATATATATATATATATATATATATGATATTTGTTTGTCTTTGCCTTGATTTCTAGTCCATCCATGCTTATACTTCATTATTGGTATCTATCTTGGATTAGTTTTGCTTATGTGCTTTAATGTCTTAACACTTTAAGCTTCAATGTGTTTATTAGTTCTTTATCCTTTGCCTATTCCTGAACAAAAAGGGAGAGAAAATGATAGGGAGAGAAATGGTATCTAATCCTATTATTATCGTATCTTAGTTTGGGGGAGATTTATCTTAGGGGGAGACGTCTTTCTAAGTAGGTCATGCATTTGATAAAGGGGAGAATTAATTTAGGGGGAGTAATGAATTAATTACATTTAATACTTTGATATTCCCTATGCATTTTATGAGTTTGCTTAAGTGTGTAGGAACTATTCTAAAGTGGCATTGTTTAATGGCAAAGCGTTTGATCCTTGGGTTGAGTCAAGTTTGGGTGGGTTATGTTTTTGAGTCTAGTAGAGCTTGACGACCCTTTAGGATTTTTGTTTTGTTTTTTGTCCCAGAATAGCCAAAGGGGGAGATTTGTAAGGACACAAATTTTCAATTGAGTCCATGTATTGTGTTGGCTCAATTCCGGACAAAAACATTTATTCATAGGATAGTATGTAATTGTAATACTCTCAAGCCTATGAAGTGTTTGTTGAAGACGTAGCGGCAAAGAGTATAAAGCTTCATCAACTATGCCGGTTTGCGTGCCTTGTTTCTACGTCATCAACTATGGTTCCATGCTCCCAAGGTATGAATGCGATATTATATATATAGGAGCTTGGAAGTTTCTTATTGGGTGTTAGGTTTAATAAAAAACTGTGTTTTATTTTCAGAAAAAATTTAAATTAGAACTTTAAAATAAAAGTATATAAAGTTTCTGGGTCAAAATCGAATTTTATAAACTTTCTGGAAGTCGTTCGATATGTCGTTCGAACGAGTTTTTTCGTTCGAACCATATGTCGTTCGAACGAGTTTGCCAACGAGTTCCCACTAAGGTATACTGGTCCGTCATTCGAAATGTCGTTCGAATGAGATTGTTCGTTCTAACGAGATTTCCAACGAGTTTCTAACGAGTCCATACTGGAGCGTCGTTAGAAGACTCGTTCGAACGAGATTTCGTTCAAACGAAATGTCGTTCGAACGAGATGCCAGGCGGGAACAGTTTTTGGCAGTTTTGCACCCACTTCCCCACTTAGTTTTTAACCAACTTTTTCAGACTTTATCATGTGCGTGAAGGACATTTTCCAACTTAACTTTTCCATCCTAGTTTCATCTCTTAGAGAGAGTTTGAGAGCAAATTATTTTAAGGAAAATGTTCATGTTTTGAGTGCTAATTTTCAAAAAGAAATTCACTTACCACTCTAGTTTGTACACCCATATTATTTATCCAAGTTCTTATATACATATCAATTGCTTGGAGTTTGGCACCGATTTTCTCTACACCGAATTGAAGAGAAGTTTCGGGTTTTGCTTTTACCTCCCACAAAGAAAGAAGAAGTGTTTTATGTTGTTTTACCCGCTTGGAGAAAGGCTTCATGTTCGGGTGACGGTGACCATATAAAGTCCTTTCGGTGGATTCCGAGACTGCGGTGGTGTTCCAAGGTTATTCGCTAGGAAGAGGTTTCTACAAGAAGAAGCATCGGGGCTTGAGAGGGATCGAGTCGTGTGTTGTAAGTCTTTTGTCTTGTACTTGTAATTCCGTATCTAGTGAATTTGTGGCTAGGGCCGTCCTAGGTTGTTTCCCATCTTGGGTTTTTCCTCGTACATCGCGGCGTAGTGTGATTGATTTAGTTTATCTTGCTTAAATAATTTAGAACGCATGCTTAGGATAATTCAAGATAAAATTTAGTTTAAATTATCACACTCAATTTAATTTAGGACTTATATTAAATATTGGGTAAAATTATTTAATTCAAGTCATTTGCTAAAATTGGTTTGGCCTAACTTTGTGTAAATGAAAAATATGACTTAGGCTAATTTGTTTAAAGAAAATTAAAACTTGGTGTTTGTATGTTTTAATTGAACCATCACATCCTTTTACGCTTCCGCATCTCGAATATTTCTAAAAGGAAATTATAAATTTGATTTTAATTGAGATAATCAAAACCCGGGGTTCCACATTTTTTCACGAACCATAATGTCGTTCAAACGAGTTTGCCAACGAGTTCCCATTTAGGCCACTAGAATGTCGTTCGAACGAAACGGATGTTCGAACAAGTTTCCAACCAGATTTCTAATGAGTTCACACTGGAACTTCGTTAGATGGCTCGTTCGAACGAGATTGTCGTTCGAACGAAAATCTCATTCGAACGAGTTTTGGCGGGAACAGTTATGTTGGCTTTAAAGCAGTTTTTCCCCGCTAGCTTCTTACTAGATTAATTAAGTGTGGAAATCAACTTTTTCACATCCTACTAACTCCTTGAGAGAGTTTGAGAGCAAAAAGAAAAAGAAAAAGTTCATATTTTAAAGTGTTCATTTTTCAAGAAAAATTGATAAAACACTTTAGTTTTTACCGATTGTTTGTTTATCCAAGTTCCATATATATACATCTTGCTTGGAGTGTTTGGCACCGGGTTTTCTCTACCGTGTTGAAGATATTGTTTGGGTTTCCTTCTACATCCCTCAAAGATGAAGAAGGTTGTTTTGCTGCGGCATTCTCACGTCGTGAAAGGCACCATGTGTGGTTGACGGTGTACCTATTATCTCATTGGTGACTCCAAGATTCCGGTGGAGCTCCGGGATTATCTACTAGGCCGAGGTGTTTGCAAGAAGACGCGTCAAGGCTTGAAAGGGGTCGAGTCGAGGAAGTAAGTCATCTGTCTTGTAATTTTAAAACCACACTTAGTGGACTTAAGGCTAGGGCCGTCCAAGGTTGTTTCCCGTTGTGAGTTTTTCCTCGTACATCGTGGACTAGTTATATATTGTTTAATTTTATCTTGCTATATCTCCTAGAACGCATGCTTAAGTAAAAAGATAAAATTTGATTTAATCACTACTTGTTCAATTTGGTGCAAAATTAATTTTGGGTAAATGTTTATTTAATTCAAGTCATTATTTTAATTTGTTAAAATTGGTTTGGCCTAACTTGGTAATATTGAAAATATGACTTAGGCAAATTTCTAGGACTTGGGTTAAATCACTTTGTTTAATTTTAATTTTAAAAGAAATTAAAATTTGTTATTGAACCATCACTCGCTTCCACATCTATTTAATAAGGAAATTCTCATATTTTAATAAGAAGATTAAAATTGGGGGTCCATGGCGTTTCAAATTGGTATCAGAGCCAAAACAACAAATTATTTCGTTAAAGATCCTTTAAATATTTTTGGCTAAAATGGAATTTTCCCCATTCTTAAAATTTCCTATTTTCGATGGTTCTAACTACGCGTACTGGAAAGCGTGAATGAAATCGACACTTAAATCTATCAATGAGAGGGTTTGGTTGTCTGTAGTTAATGGGTGGTCCCCACCAACTCATTTAGTAGATAATGAACGTGTTCCCAAACCGGCCGGTAGATGGAGTGAGAACGAATTTAAATTTCAAATTTGAATTCCTGAGGTTTAAATGCCTTGTTAACGTTGTCACACCGGATGAATTCAAACGGATTATGACGTGTGAAACCGATAAATAAGCTTGGGATATTTTACAACTCACTCATGAAGGAACAAGTGTCATTAAAGCTTCAAAACTCCAAAACTTCACCACTTAATTTGTAACCATCAAAATGGATGATAAAGAAACTTTTGATGAATTTTATGCTAGACTTTCAGATATTGTTAATTCATCTTGTAACTTGGGAAAGAAAATACTCGACAACCAAGTAGTAAAGAAAATTTTAAGGTTCCTACCCGAGATTTATTTCAAAAGTGACCGTTTTAAATTATTTACCAACTTTAGCCTCTACGAAATTAGAAGAGCTTGTAGGTGATTTACAAGCCTATGAACTAGACATGTTTCCCTCTAAAATTGAAAAGAAAATTGAAAAGGGTGTTACTTTAAGAGCCCGAAAAGAGCACAAACAAGTAGTAGAGAGCGAGAGTGATAGTGATTCGAAAGACATGGCCTTGTTTGCTCGGAAATTTAGAAAATTTCTTAAATTTAACAAAGATAAATTTTAAAATGATTTTAAGAAATTTGAAACTTCTAAGTATGACAAAGCCGAAAGGATCCCTAAAACTTCTAAAGAAAATTTAAATAGGGACGATTCAAATAGGTGTTTTGGTTATGAAGAGTATGGCCATATGGCTTCTGAGTGCCCCACTAAACTAAGGAAAGAGGGTAAGCGACCCATTTCATATAATGCAACCCTTAGTGATAGTGATAAGGAAGCGGGACCCGATTCCCCTATTGAGTGCAATTTTACCGCGTTCTTTGCTAGTTATGTTAGTGATAGTGAGAAATCATCCAATGATGAAATCTTAGAACATAACGCTTTCGAGGTCAAAGTTTATAATTCCCTTGCTTTTGATGGTAGTGAGAGTGAAAAAGAAAGAGAGAGTGAAAATGAAGAAGAGGTGAATGTGAGTGAACTTAAAAATGCTTTTCAAGAATTATATGATAAATCTATTAAATTAAAAACAGATAATTTGAAGTTATAAGCTAGTTTAAGAGAGTGTGTCAAGGTCGTTGATGATAGTGTGTTGGTGGAAGACCTTATGACACGGGAGAAATCTCTTATAGTGAAGCTTGAATATATAGAAGGCGAGAGAGAGAGAGCCTTAGGGGATTAATGGAAATCTTGAAAAAGGAGCTTCTTGCTTTTGAAGAGCGAAATATTTTATTAGAGTCTAACATTTTAGAATTACAAAATAAATTAAAAGACTCTAGTAATGTCAAATTGGATTTGGAGTGTCGTTCGGAAAAATTAGATAAAATCTTAGGGACGGTCCAAATTAAAAATGACATGTGTGGTTTAGGCTTCAATACTTGTAATGAATCTACTCATAAAGCCAAAACTAATTTTTTAGGAGAATCGACTAGGAAAGCCTTTAGAGATCAATCCTTAGGTACCAATTCTCGACGTGTCTTTACTTGTGCACATTGTGGTCGAAAAGGTCATCTTAGGAAATTTTATTTTGATCTTAAACGAATTCCTAGAAAATCCCAGCGTAAGGCAACCAAGGTAGTCAAAATTCCTACACCCCAACATAGTCATTCTTCATTGGTTTGGGTTAGGAGATCCGACTTGGTAACCTTGCACAATAGGGTTTTTGATTCTCATTTACTATCACATGCTTCCTCCCTTGCTAAATATTAAGGTTGAATGTGTTAGTTATTTACATACTTTAGCTTTTGTACTTCATGCTATATCATTATGCTAATTGTATGCTCGTTCAATCATTTTCTACTCATTGCTTCATCACATATCTCATGCTAGAATTATGATTTTTGTTTATCTTTTGTATTATATTTGTTTCATCTTTATTTGCATTTAATCAAAGATACAAAATGATCTTTGTTTATCATTTGTGTTTCATCTTTTAGTATCTTAAGCCTTATGAAAAATACAAATGATTTTTGTTTGTCTTTCGAGTAAATATATTTATTTTTGGTTAAAAATGTCAAAAACTCAAAAAGATTTTTTTTGTGTGTGTATTTTCATTTGACACACTTTAAGTGGCATATACTTGTGTTTGAATCCTTCTTTCACGCTCCCATATGGCTAGAACTTTTGGTTTAGATTGTAAATCCTTAAAATGTTCTTTACCATGTCTATATGGAGTAGTTGGATTTTCTATTGATTAAATGGATTCTATTTTTATATGCCTCTATTCACCCATTAACGAACTCATTTTGAAATTTAAATGTCACATGTTATATTTGATATTTGTGAGGTGTTCTCCTACCAATATAGTCATCTACATATTTATGACTTAGGAGGACTAGTGCATGTCAAAATCCGTTGCACGTGAGATTTTGTGAGATATAAAAATTTATAAATAAATGTGCACGGGGAAGGGCTCCGAAAGGAATTATTTTCCTTTGCGAATAGTAAGCCGCCGTCTTAAATGGACCTAAAAGAAATATGTGGTCCAAAGGCCTAATAATAGAAAAATGGCATTAAAAGAAAAATCACTGCCAATGCCTATGTTTAATTGATATATTCATTCAAAAGAAAAATAATATATATGCTTATCGAGAGAGATTGGATGGTATATCAACGACTTGCACAATGTTCGTTTATCCTAGTTGTCTTTCATTGTCATGACTCTATTTGGTTTGTAGAATCATAAAAAATCAAGGCTTGTATACATTGTGTATGTTTGTTCATTGAGTTCAATTTATATTGTCACATGAGGTTATATTAAAATGTGATAAAGTTTGCAATCAAATGAGAACTCCGTGAACATTGTTTAAGTGTTTGGGTCTAAATTTAATTGTTGCTAGTTGAAGTCGCCCGGAGGACCCCCAATTTAAAATGTATTTCCTTTTTGACAATGTATGCGGAAGCGTTGAGATGGTTCCACTAAAATCAAATTTTAATTTCTTCTTTAAATTAAAATAAAACACAAGTGAAAATTAATTAAACGCATACAAAGATTAATTTCACTTAAACCAATTAATTCAAGTCCTAGAGTTTGCCTAAGTCATATTTTCCTTTTAAAAAAATTAGGCTAAACCAATTTTTACATATTATTTGAATTAAATAAACTTTACCCAAAAATTAATTAAGCACCAAATTAATTAATTAATGATTTAAAAGCAATTTTATCTTCTTTACCTAAGCATGCGTTCTAGGTGATTGCGAAAGATAAAATAGAAATAATAAACCACTACGCCGCGATGTACGAGAAAAAAAACCCAAGACGGAAAAACAACCTCGGGCGGCCCTAGCCACAAACACACTAGATACAAAAAATTACAAATACAAGACAAAAGACTTACATCACCCGACTCGATCCCTCTCAAGACCCGACGCTTCTTCTTGTAGAAACCTCTTTCTAGCGGATAACCAGCGGAGCTCCACCGTGGTATCGAAATCCACCGATTGGACAATAGGCACACCGTCAACCACACATGGTGCCTTTCGCCATGTGAGAACGCCGCAGCAAACTCTTCTTCTTTTTTTTGGGATGTAGAAGAAAACCCGAAACTTCTCTTTGAACGTAAGAGATAAATCGGTGCCAAACTTGGAATAAACTAAAATGGGTGAAACTAGAGTGGTAGGATAATTTTCTCTTTGAAAAATAACACTCAAAACATGATCTTTTCCTCTCTTTAATTTTGCTCTCAAAACCCTCTCTAGGAGTTAGTAGGATATGAAAGAGATAAATGATCAAAAGTGATTCCCGCACATATTAAAGTCTGAAAATAGTTGGTTAAGAATCAAGTGGGGAAGTGGGAGAAAACTGCACAAAACAGCCAAAAAACTGTTCCCGCTGGAATCTCGTTTGAACGAAGTCTTGTTCGAACGACCATCTAACGAGCTTCGAACGAAGTTCCAGTGTGATCTCGTTAGAAATCTCATTAGAACCTCGTTCCAACATCAGTTTCGTTCGAACGAAATATCGAACGACATTCCAGTAGCCTTTTCTGGGAACTCGTTCGAACGACATTTTCGTTCGAACGACATTTTCGTTCGAACGACAATCTCGTTCGAACGACTTTATCGAACGAAAAACCAGAAAGTTTGAATATTTCATTTTTAGCCCAGAAAACTTGATAAACATTTATATTAAAGTTTTAATGAATTCTTTATGAAAACAAAACGCAGTTTTATTAAAACATAACACCCAATACACATGTTCCAAGCTTCTATATATATATAGATGCATTCATACCTTGGGAGCATGGAACAACGGTTGATGACGTAGAAACGAGGCACGTAAACTCGGCATGTTGATGAAGCTTTATACTCTTTGCCGCTACATCTTCAACAAACACTTCATAGGCTTGAGAATATTACAATTAAATACAATCCTATGAATCCGGAATTGAGCCAAAACTATATATGGACTCAATTGAAAATTTGTGTCCTTACAAATCTCTCCCTTTGGCTATTCCGGGACAAAAATCAAACAAAAATCCTAAAGGACCGTCAATCTCACTAGACTCAAAACATCCCACCCAATTTTGACTCAAACCCCAAGGACCAAATGCTTTGCCCGATGAAAGTTGCCGCTTTAGAAGAATTCCTGCACACTTAAGCAAACTATCAAATGCACATGGAATATCAAAGTATTTAAAGCAATGAAAATAAATACTCCCCCAAAATTAATTCTCCCCTTTATCAAAACAATCTACCAAAGAAGGTCGCGACTCCCCCTAAGTTAAATCTCATAAATTAAGGTACGATTACAATAGGATTAGATACCATTTCTCCCCCTATCATTTTACCCCTTTTTTGTTCAGAAATAGGCAAAGGATAAAGAACTAATATAAATGCATGTTGATGCAAATGACATTTAGAGCATGAAAGCATATAGGCAACAAGAGCATAACTAATCCATGATAGATACCTAAAATGAAGTATAAGCATAGTTGGACTAGAAAGCAAGGCAAAGACAAAAAAATATCATATATATATGTACAAGAAATATATCAAGGATGCACACGCACATATATATAGATATAAACACACATATGACACAAAATACAATAAGTTTGCACACTCGTATGGAAAAAATGTGTCATATGGAAACGGAAGTGTAGTGGTGTGAACTAGCAACAATTAAATTTAGACCCAAACACTTAATAAACGTTCACAGAGTTCTCATTTGATTGCAAACTTTATCACATTTAAATATAACCTCATGTGACAATAAATATTGAACTAAATGAACAAACATACACAATGCATACAAGCCTACCATGATGATGATTCTTCAAACCAAATAGAGTCATGACATTAAAGACAACTAGGATAAAACGGACATTGTGCAAACCATTGATATATCATCCAATTCTCCCTCATTAAGCATTTATATTCTTTTGCTTTTGAATGAATATATCAAACAAACATAGGCCTTGGCAATTGTTTTCTTTTTAATGCCAAATATTCTATTTTTAGGCCTTTGGATCACGTATTTCTTTTAGATCCATTTAAACGGTGGCTTACTATCGCAAAGGATTTAATTCATCCTTTCGGAGCCCTTCCCCGTGCACATTTATATAAATTTTTTTATATCTCATAAAGCTCACGTGCAAAGGATTTTGACATGCACTAGTCCTCCTAGGTCATAAATATGTAGATGACTAGATTGATAGGAGAACACCTCACAAAGCTCAAATATTACATGTGACATTAAAATTTTAAAAGAGCTCGTGCATGTGTGAATAGAGGCATATAAAAATAGAATCCATTTAATCAATACAAATTCTAACTACTCCATAAAAATATGGTAAAGAACGTTTTAAGGATTGAAAATCTAAACCAAAAGTTCTAACCACACTGAAGCGTTAAAAGATGGGATTCAAACACAAGTATATGCCACATAAAGTGTGTTAAACTAAAATACACAAAAAAAAATCTTTTTGAGTTTTTGACATTTTTAATCAAAAAATAAAATTATATAGTCAAAAGGATAAACAAAAATCATTTGTACTTTTCATTAAGTTTAAATGATACAAATAAAACACAAATGATAAACAAAAATCTTTTTGTATTTTCTCATTTAATGCAAACAAAAATGAAATAAATATATACAAAAGATAAACAAAAATCATAAATCTAGCATGAGATATAAGATTAAGCAATGACTAGAAAATGATTAAATAAGCATACAATTAGCATGATGATATAGCATGAAGTACAAAAGCTAATGTATGCAAAAGACTAACACATTCATCCTTTAGATTTAGCAAGAGAGGAAGCATATGATAGTAAATGAGAATCAAAAACCCTATTTTGTAAGGCAACCAAGTCGGTTTTCCTAACCCAAATTAATGAAGATTTGCTATCTTGGGGTGTAGGAAATTTAACAACCTTGGTTACTTTACGTTGTTTTTTTAGGAATTCATTAAAGATCAAATAATAAAATTTCCTAAGCTGCCCTTTTCGACCACAATGTGTACAAGTAAAAACATGTCGAAAATGAGTACCTAAGGAGTGATCTCTAAAAGATTTCCTAGAAGATTCTCCTAAAACATTGGTTTTGGCTTTATTAGAAGATTCATTACAAGTATTGAAGCCTAAACCACAAAATTCATTTTTGATTTGGACCGTTCCTAAGATTTTATCTAATTTTTCCGAACGACATTCCAAATCAAATTTGATATTACTAGAGTCTTTTAATTTATTTTGCAATTCTAAAATGTTAGACTCTAATAAAATATTACGCTCTTGAAAAGCGAGAAGCTCCTTTTTCAAGGTTTTCATTAATCCCTTAAAGCTATCTCTCTCGCTTTTTATATATTCAAGCTTCTCTCGAAGATATCTCTCACGTATCCTAAGGTCTTCTATTAAAGCACTCTTATCAACGACCTTGACACGTTCTTTTAAACAAGATTCTAACTTCAAATTAGCTTTCTTTAATTTTATAGATTCGTCAAATAATTCTTGAAAAGCATTTTGAAGTTCACTCAAATCAACCTCTTCATTCTCACTCTCACTACCATCAAAAACAGAAGATTCAAAAATTTTGACCACAGAAGTGTCATGTGTTTGAATATCTTCATGAGAAGATTCATTTTTGGTGCTCACATGACTAGCCATAAAAGCCACAAAGTTGGGCTTAATGGGGGAATCGGGTCCCTCTTCCTCATCACTATCACTAAGGGTCGCATTATATGAAATGGGTCGCTTACCCTTTTTCCTTAGTTTAGTGGGGCATTCAGAAGCCCTATGGCCATACCCTTCACAACCAAAACACCTACTTGACTCGTCCCTATTTAAATTTTCTTTAGAAGATTTAGGGATCCTTTTACCTTTGTCAAATTTAGAAGTTTCAAATTTCTTAAAATCATTTTTAAATTTATCTTTGTTAAATTTCAGAAATTTTCTAAATTTTTGAGCAAATAAAGCCATGTCTTCCGAGTCACTGTCACTCTCGCTCTCTACTACTTATTTAACCTCTTTATGGGCTTTTAAAGCAACGCCCTTTTCAATTTTCTTTTCAGTTTTAGAGGGAAACATGTCTAGTTCATAGGTTTGTAAATCACCTACAAGCTCTTCTAATTTCGTAGAGGCTAAAGTTAGTAAAGAATTTAAAACGGTCACTTTTGGAATAAATCTATCGGGAAGGGACCTTAAAATTTTCTTTACAACTCGGTTGTAGGGTATTTTCTCTCCCAAATTAAAAGATGAATTAACAATATCGGAAAGTCTAGCATACAATTCATCAAATGTTTCATTATCGCTCATTTTGATGGTTTCAAATTGAGTGGCGAGGTTTTGGAGTTTAGAAGCCTTAACGACACTTGTTCCTTCATGAGTTAATTGTAAAACATCCCAAGCTTCTTTAGCGGTTTCACACGTCATTATATGTTTGAATTCTTCCAGTGTGACCCGCTAAACAAGGCATTTAAACCTCAGGAATTAAAATTTGAAAGTTTAAACTCATTTTCAGTTCATCTATCGGCGGGTTTGAGTACACGTTCATTATCTACTAAATGAGTTGGTGGGGACCACCCGTTAACTACCGATAACCAAACTCTCTCGTTGATAGATTTAAGTGCCGATCTCATTCGCGCTTTCCAATACGCGTAATTAGAACCATAGAAAATAGGAAATTTTAAAAATGGGGAAAAGTCCATTTTAGCCAAAAATAGTTAAAAGATTTTTAACGAAATAATTTATCGCTTTGGCTCTGATACCAATTTGAAGTCGCTCGGAGGACCCCCAATTTAAAATGTATTTCCTTTTTGACAATGTATACGGAAGCGTTGAGATGGTTCCATTAAAATCAAATTTTAATTTCTTCTTTAAATTAAAATAAAACACAAGTGAAAATTAATTAAACGTACACAAAGATTAATTTCACTTAAACCAATTAATTCAAGTCCTAGAATTTGCCTAAGTCATATTTTCCTTTTAAACAAATTAGGCTAAACTAATTTTTACAAATTACTTGAATTAAATTAACTTTACCCAAAAATTAATTAAGCACCAAATTAATTAAGTAATGATTTAAAACCAATTTTATCTTCTTTACCTAAGCATGCGTTCTAGGTGATTGCGAAAGATAAAATAGAAACAATAAACCACTATGCCACGATGTACGAGGAAAAAATCCCAAGACGGAAAAACAACCTCGGACGGCCCTAGCCACAAACACACTAGATATGGAAAATTACAAATACAAGACAAAAGACTTAAATCATCCGACTCGATCCCTCTCAAGCCCAGACACTTCTTCTTGTAGAAACCTCTTTCTAGCGGATAACCAGCGGAGCTCTACCGTGGTCTCGGAATCCACCGATTGGACAATAGGCACACCGTCAACCACACATGGTGCCTTTCGCCATGTGAGAACGCCGCAGCAAACTCTTCTTCTTTCTTTTTGGATGTAGAAGAAAACCCAAAACTTCTCTTTGAACGGAAGAGATAAATCGATGCCAAACTCCAAGAAAGGATATATGAATATGGGAAGTTGGAATAAACTAAAATGGGTGAAACTAGAGTGGTAGGATAATTTTCTCTTTGAAAAATAACACTCAAAACATGATCTTTTTCTCTCTTTAATTTTGCTCTCAAAACCCTCTCTAGGAGTTAGTAGGATATGAAAAAGATAAATGATCAAAAGTGATTCCCGCACATATTAAAGTCTAAAAATAGTTGGTTAAGAATCAGGTGGGAAAGTGGGAGAACACTGCACAAAACTGCTAAAAAACTGTTCCCGCTAGAATCTCGTTCGAACGAAGTCTCGTTCGAACGACCATCTAACGAGCTTCGAACGAAGTTCCAGTGTGCTCTCGTTAGAAATCTCTTTAGAACCTCGTTCGAACGACATTCCAGTAGCCTTTTCTGAGAACTCGTTGGCAGGTTCATTCAAACGACATTTTCGTTCGAACGGTAATCTCGTTCGAACGACTCTATCGAACGAAAAACCAGAAAGTTTGAATATTTCATTTTTAGCCCAGAAAACTTTATAAACATTTATATTAGAGTTTTAATTAATTCTTTCTGAAAACAAAACGTAGTTTTATTAAAACATAACACCTAATACACATGTTCGAAGCTCCTATATATATATAGATGCATTCATACCTTGGGAGCATGGAACAACGGTTGATGACGTAGAAACGAGTCACGTAAACTCAGCATGTTGATGAAGCTTTATACTCTTTGCCGCTACGTCTTCAACAAACACTTCATAGGCTTGAGAATATTACAATTAAATACAATCCTATGAATAAATGTTTTTGTCTGGAATTGAGCCAAAACTATATATGGACTCAATTGGAAATTTGTGTCCTTACACTAGTTCACACCCCTACACTTCCGTTTCCATTTGACACATTTTTGCCATACGAGTGTGCTAAACTTATTGTATTTTGTGTCATTTGTGTGTTTATATCTATATATATGTGCGTGTGCATCATTGATATAATTAGCGTATGTATATATATGATATTTTGTTTGTGTTTGCCTTACTTTCTATTCCATCTATGCTTATACTTCATAATTGGTATCTACCTTGTTGCTTAGTTTGTTTGATATCACATGCTTAATTTCTCATGTATCATTTTGGAATCATTTTCTTGCATCTTAGTTGGTATCATTTATTCTTTATATGGATTAGTTCTGCTTTTGTTGACCATATGCTTTCATGTTCTTATCATCTTATGCATCATCGTGCTTAAATTAGTTAAATCCTATGTCTATTCCTGAACAAAAATGGGGAGAATGATAGGGGGAGAAATGGTATCTAATCCTATAGTAATCGTACCTTAATTTGCGAGATTTAACTTAAGGGGAGTCGCGACCTTCTTAGGTAGATTGTTTTGATAAAGGGGAGAATTAATTTGGGGGAGTATTTATTTTAATTTCATTAAATACTTTGATATTCCCTATGCATTTGATAGTTTACTTAAGTGTGCAGGAAATCTTCAGTAGCGACAACTTTCATCGGCAAAGCGTTTGATCCTTGGGTCTTGAGTCAAGTATTAAGTGGGATGTTTGAGTCTAGTAGAGCTTGACGGCCCTTTAGGATTTTTTTTTTGTTTTTGTCCCGGAATAGCCAAAGGGGGAGATTTGTAAGGACACAATTCTCCGATTGAGTCTTAATGTTGGTTTGGCTCAATTCCAGACAAAAATGTTTATGTCATAGGATAGTTTTGTTATTGTATCCTTCAAGCCTATGACGAGTTTGTTGAAGACATAGCGGCCAAGTGTGAAAAGCTTCATCAATTTGCCGCGTTTAAAGTGCCATGTTTCTACGTCATCAACATGGTTCCAGTGCTCCAAAGGTATGAATGTAATAATATATAAGAGCTTGGAACATTTTATAATGGGTGTAGGTTTAATTAAAGCTGTTGTTTTCTTTTAGAACATTTTAAATAAAACTTTAAAATAAAGTATATAAATTTTCTGGGCTAAAAATCGAAATATAAAGTTTTCTGGAAGTTCGTTCGAATTATCGTTCGAATGATTTTTTCGTTCGAACCATAATGTCGTTCGAACGAGTTTCCCAACGAGTTCCCATTTAAGCCACTGGAATGTCGTTCGATATGTCGTTCGAACGAAACTGATGTTCGAACGAGTTTCCAACGAGATTTCTAACAAGTTCACACTAGAACTTCGTTATATGGCTCGTTCGAATGAGATTGTCATTTGAACGAAAATTTTGTTCGAACGAGTTTTGGCGGGAACAGTTATGTTGGCAGTTTGAGTAGTTGTTTTCCCACTATCCCACTTATTTTCCCACTAACTTTTTACCTGATTAATTAAGTGAGGAAATTAACTTTTCTAAACAACTTTTTCACATCTTACTAACTCCTAAAGAGAGTTTGAGAGCAAAAAGAAAAAGAAAAAGTTCATGTTTTAAAGTGTTCATTTTTCAAGAAAAATTGATAAAACACTTTAGTTTTCACCCCTTGTTTGTTTATCCAAGTTCCATATATATACATCTTGCTTGGAGTGTTTGGCACCGAGTTTTCTCTACCGTGTTGAAGAGATTGTTTGGGTTTCCTTCTACACCCCTCAAAGAAGAAGAAGGTTGCTTTGTTGCGGCATTATCATGTGCCGAAAGGCACCATGTGTGGTTGATGGTGTACCTATTATCTCATTGGCGAGTCCAAGATTCCGGTGGAGCTCCGGGATTATCTACTAGGCGGAGGTGTTTGCAAGAAGACGCATCAAGGCTTGAAAGGGGTCGAGTCGAGGAAGTAAGTCATCTGTCTTGTAATTGTAAAACCATACTTAGTGGACTGAAGTCTAGGGTCGTCCGAGGTTATTTCCCGTTGTGAGTTTTTCCTCGTACATCGCGGTGTAGTTATTTATTGTTGAAGTTTATCTTGCTATATCACCTAGAACGCATGCTTAAGTAAAAAGATAAAATTTGATTTAATCACTACTTGTTCAATTTGGTGCAAAATTAATTTTGGGTAAATGTTTATTTAATTCAAGTCATTATTTTAATTTGTTAAAATTGGTTTGGCCTAACTTGGTAATATTGAAAATATGACTTAGGAAAATTTCTAGGACTTAGGTTAAATCACTTTGTTTAATTTTAATTTTAAAAGAAATTAAAATTTGTTGTTGAACCATCACTCGCTTCCGCATCTATTTAAAAAGGAAATTCTCATATTTTAATAAGAAGATTAAAATTGGGGGTCCACGGCGTTTCAAGCCAGATAATCAATATTGAAATTGAAGAAATATCAACGTCCGAGCATCCGTCGGTTATCACAAATAATATGGCTCAAGCATTTGTTGGGTCCAAAGTGGTGTAACGTGCTCGACCATCCGTCGCAGTATTAACAAAATAAGTGGTGCCTGGATCGTCTACCGGGGCAAAGTTGTACAGGTCCGACTACATATAGAGAGGGATCCGTGCTCGAGCATCTATCGGTGCATTAATAAGATTTCCCAGAGCTTAAGATTATGTTCGAGCATTCATCGGTACTGAATCTTGTACCTGTGGATGTTAATAAGTTGATCGACCATTTTTCGAGGCTAAATCAAATAGAATTTATCATGCAATTTCTATTATTCAGTCAAGGAATATATGATGTGCATCTTCTCGACCATGTGTCGAGGAAATATTTCATAGTATTGAATGAAATGAATGATCCCATATTTTTTATGATAAAATCTCATGGGGATGGCCGTACCCGAGCATCCGTCGGGGCTACGCTAATTACTAGTAAAAATATTACACCGACCACCAATTGGTATAACCAATAATATCTAGACGACAATATTGAAAATTAAATGCTCGAATAAATGACAATATTTCTCTATAAGTGCGCTCCAATATTTATGTGAACAAAATAATTTCAATAAAGTCGAATAAAAGATGCAAAATTTGCCAAATATATCCAGATGTAAGACATAGGAGTTAATTTGTAATTTTTGAAAAAGCTCTAGCAAATACTCAATCGTATGTTGGTTTGAAAAAAAATTATTTTCACAGAAATTGTGTAGTGACAATTCTGAAGTATAACGTATAGATAGCCCCCTGCTAACAAATTTATGATGATAAAAATCGTGAGTATAATTTGTGAGCAAATAAAATACTATGAACAATGCACAAAAGATGTGTGTATCCATCAATTGGGGCTTTGCTAAATATAAGAATTATCCTGACCAACCATCCATTGGGGATAAAATAGGACTTGTGCGGTAGATATCTTTGGGACTAAATATATAGAAATATTTTTTCGATATGAATGTTGAATGTGCCTGACCGTCCTTCAGGTTAAGAATCATTGAACCCGTGCTTCAGTCGGAGTAATAATAATTTTGGCCAAGCATTTTTTGGGGTCAAAAGTGCTATAGTGTGCTCAACTATCTGTCGGAGCATCAATAAAATAAATGGTGCCTGAATAGTTCGTCGGGGTAAAGTTGTACAATACTAAGTAGATATAGTGACCAATTCTTTCTCGATCATCTATCAAAACATCGATGAGATTTCCAAGAGCTTAAGATTGTTGTCGAACACTCGTCGGGACTAAATCTTGTACCTGTGGAAGTTAATAAATTTTCCGACCATCTGTTGAGACTAAATCAAATAGAAATTATCAAGAGAATGATTTTTTCAGCAATATATACGATATGCATCCGCTCGACCATTTGTCAAGGAGCAGATTCATAGTAGTGTATGAATGTAATGAATGATCCAATGATTTTTATGACAAAAATCCCACTGAGATAACCATGACCAAGCATCCGTCAAGGCTGACCTAAATAACCGATAATCTCCTTTTGCCGAGATTTAAATAGTTGTAGCTGGATTACAATATTGAAAAATAAAAAGATAGAATAAATGACGTGAGTGTTCTATAAGTGCGCCCCACTATATATGTGAACAAAATAATGGTAATAAAGTCGCATAAAAAATGTCGTCTTAAATCATTGTGCGATAATAAAAATCATAAGCATATTTAATGGGCAGATGAATATCAAGGTGCATTAAATGGAGATCATGGTATAATAAGACCCTCTCCTACAGGGAGTTGAATGATGCAAAATTTGTCAAATATATTCCGTGCGTAAGACATAGAATTATATTCAGAATTTTTGTAAAATTTATTTGAACCCCAAGCAAATACTCAAATACAAATTGGTTTCAAAAAATCATAACGAGAAGAAAGATAGGGGGCGTTTTGCAAATTGAAAACCTTAAACAGCAAATGTTAATAAAGTAAAAAGTGGTGATAAACAAATGGGTTCTATCATCGTCGCACAATGGCTACGAGATGGTGGCGATCAGTAGATTTGTTGCTGTCCTCCAAAGTGCACATTGCCCTCTAATAAAGTTAAGTAGGTCTGGAATCCCTAGCCCTAAAATAATCTTGTTTGTGTTTTCCAACGCACCGGGCATGCTCGCCATCGACCAGTGATTTGGTCTAGTGGCACACTATTCTCCGAGCTTGTCACTGTGGCACACTGTTCACCGACCATGCATGGTGGGTCCAGGATGCTGCTGATATGTGGAAAACTGCATAGAGCTCGTGCATCTGAAGACATTGTCATGGGTTCAAAGTATATTTGTGAAATGTTGATTTTAACTACTCTAAAGAGTTTTAGAGCTCCAATGGAACTCGTGCTCCAAATAGGTTTACTGAAACACACGGGAGGTGTTGAGATGGTGTCGCCGACCACTTTAAATGGTCACAACTTAGAGGGATAGCCTACAAGAACTGCCGCCTCCTAGCTCGTCATTGTGGCATAGTGGTCGCCGACCACGAAGGGTGGTTGGGCGACGGTCCTTGACAGATTTCCATAAGGTTTGCCAACGTAAATAGAAAAACCATCCAACGTGTGGTCAATAATTAATAAGAAGAGGGATTGTTGGTCGGCACGGTCGTGTTCTCAGTAGCAGGCATATACATCACCTACTGGTTGTGCTTGGCTGGATAATAGCCTCAACTGACAGATCGGAGACGACCTCAGTTGTGGAGAGTCCACCGCTCGAGTAAATCCTGTATACCTCATCTCCGAACAAACTGTGTGAATGGAGATATAAATCTTGAACTGCTCGTGTCTCAAGAACGTGATCGATGTTCCTAATGGTGCTCGACTGATTGTCAACCCCAAATCATGGATTGGAGAGGACCTTTGTCTTTTACATCTTTTCAAAAACATGTCTCTTGAAAAAAATCCTTAGATATGTTTGTAAAGATGTGATCCACGTCTCTATGAGAGAGGGCCACTTTTAACGTTTAACTCCTGCCACAAAATCTGGGATATGGGAATCATAATATATGATGTAACCCAAAAAATAACGAGCATATCCAGAAAAACATCAAAAGAGTCCACATGTTTAAGGATTTGTACAAAACTCAGAATTATGAAACTGACTGTTATGCAAATCCATAAATGAAAATTCAACACAAGGTTTATGAATATAAACATATGAGAATCAGGGTTGAATAAAAAGATGCGTGCATAACATATAATTGCAGAGAAAGAAAAACTTAGCTCTTGATGGGGTTTCATGCGTGTAAGCCATTGCATCGCAACATAAATCTTCATCTTGTCAACAATAAGGAAAGAATTTTTATGTCGTTTCCCACAGACGACGCCAATTGTGGTGTAAAAAAATCTACTCGTAGGTGGGGTGCCTATTTACCATGATGCATGTATAAAAATAAATATGAGAGAGACAAAGATTTACGTGGTTCGACCATCAATGGCCTACGTCCTTGAGGCTGCTGTTGTGTTCCATTAGAATCATGAGAGAGAGTTTTACATGAGAGTGTTTCTCTAGCTTCTAAGCACCCTTTCACAATGGTGGGTGTCCCCTTTATATAGAGTTAGGGTTTACATTAGGGTTACAAAAATGGACGAGTCCTATCTTCGTGGAGTTTGATTTGAATCAGATAATGCTCCTCGGTCTTCTAGTTTATCAAGGACTCTAGTCGTCTCTATCTTGTTAGAGCGTCTGTTGCTTGCCATCTTGACCGGGGTGCTTGCCACGTCTCATGATATTATGTAGGCATATTTATTGCCCCCACAATAGTAAAAGCACTTCTGGTGCTTGCTACTACGTAGGAAATAATCTCGTAGGTTGGTCGTGTAAGAAACTTAATTGTATTTCCTTATCTAGCATTGAATCTAAATATATAGCAGCTGGTAGTTGTTGTTCATAACTATTATAGATTATACTGATGCTTAGAGATTACGGTATCACTGAAAATCAGTTAACCATGTTCTGTGATAACCAGAGTGCTATTAATATTTCCAAAAATCCGGTAATGCACTCCCGCACTAAGCACATTAAGATTAGACATCATTTTATCCGTGACCTTGTCGAATCCAAAGATCTCATCATTGAATATCTGAACACTCAAAAACAGCTCGCAGATCTCTTTACCAAACCATTAGACAACATGCGATTTGAGTATTTACGAACATCTATTGGCATGATAACTCTCACTTAATTTTCATCACATTTATCATAACATAGGTAGTATCTTGCTTATAATTGGTTTCTGAGGTTTTAGGGCATGGTTGTTTGATAAATTACTAAAGACACCTCCTAACTCTATTTTATGTAGGAGACCCCTGATTCTGCTATGCTTATGATATATAATGTGATAGACTTTGTTAATGCATACCTATATATAGTGATTGACTATGTTTTTCTATTTTATACCCCTTGTATATTTGAGAAAAATTGGGGGAGAAGATCTTGAGTATTTACTGGCTATTTATATATCTATTCCTGATTCTAACTCAACTAATATGACATTCAGTGTTTACTTTGTTACAGGCATTTCAGACCCGTTGTATAGTTACTTACATATTTGTAGGGTATTGGTCTGTATTTAGTTGAGTAATGTATTTTTTTCATCTTATTTTGTGTTCTAAGATGGGAATAGGTAGTTAGAACCTTTTGTATAGGACAACTAGGATTTTTCATTTTTCACCCACGAGTTCAAAATACTCAAGGGAATTTTGTCTCCAATATCCAAAGGGGGAGATTGAGAACACACTATATAATTGACTTACTTGAGTCTATATTATATAGGAGTTCCAACTAGTTTGGATATTGAGACAAAGTATGTTAGATTTTATGAGTTGCTCCATATCCCAAAGGTTCAAGAAGAAGAATGAAGAAGAAGTAATCCAGTCCAAGCAATCCTAAAGGGCAGTTAATTCTATCCTTTACAACCACTATAGGACACTCTCATTGCATAATATCTTATTCCTATTTGCATTGGTGGTTTTTAAAAAACTTTAACCATTTTTAAAATTAATTTAATTCCTTTATAACCTTTTTAAAAAACATTTTATATAATTTTCAAATAATTTTGAATTAATTTAAACTTGCTTTTTAAAAGTGTTGGGGATATAAATTGTATTTCAGAAAGTGTTTTATTTTCTCCAATGTTAGCTTGAGTAGAATGTCAAAGCGCTAGAGACTATAGGGTACGTTTGTATTTATTTTCATAACACGCATTTTTGTTTAATCTGGTCCATGAACATATTGATTCTTTAAGCGTTAGTTCTGTGTTTTCTCACAGACACAAACCCACCTTCCAATCTCAGCCCTTGGATGACTTTAATCGACGATCTGCATGTCTTCATTTACAATCTCAGTGCTTACCTCTTAACCAATAAGATTACGTTATTCCACCGCTTGTTATAAGCCATTGCATTTTTAGTCAAACTTAGAAGACCAAATATCAATCGTTAGATTGCAACTGATGTTCAAGATCCTTCTTCATCATGTATAAAAGAGAACAAAATCTCAGCATTTGAAGAATTTTACCAGTTCGTCCAAAAGAGATAAGGGAGTAGATAGAGAAGAGAAGAAAGAGAGAAAAAAGAAAGAAATTAGAGAAGAAGATTACCCGTCTTCGATCCCTCACACCTCTGAGAGATTCCCCACAACCCATACACCTTTAACCTTCATATAACCATCTACTAGAAACCAAAATAATGAAATTTAGAGCCATTCTAGGGTTTTTGTGAGTTTGGTGGTAGGGTTGACATCTAAAAGAAGACCTTTTTTGTTTGAGTCTCTCTCAGAACTCTTCTCTGAGAAAATAACGAGTTTCACATATTTAAACTTGATATTTTCTGAAGAGAACATCACACGCCTATTTTTTAAGTTCTTTTTTTGAATCTCTTTCTTTAGATCCATCTGATTCTGTTTTTTGAAAAACAAACTTCTAAGTTTTCAAGAAAATATCAGATCCTTAAGAATGTTTGTGTCTCCTGTTTTATATTTTACACTTTGGGAAATAAACGTGTTCAAAAATAAAAACTAGACACACAGGACCTTGGCTATTTTTGAAAGCAAGGTTGTTTTTCTAGATCTGATCTTGAATAAGAAGTTTCTTTTACAAAATCATTTGAATCAAATCTTTTATGTCATATAAAATTTATTGATTCGTAGGATATTGTTTTTATAAATTCTTTGAGAGGGTGAGTTGGATAAATCTGCATATAGATCACCTAACAAACACTTCTCAGAAGAACACCTAGACACAATGGTTCTATTTGAGACTTAAAGTTGAAAGAGTTGCTGGAATCATAATTCAAAGAGAATGAGGTTATGGAAAAGTCAAAGAAGAAACAAAGAAGAGATCGGTTCTAGTCATAAAACCTTTGGAGTGGAGTAGCTCATGTAGGTATAACTCTGAACTTAGATTTAGGATCCTTATGTGTTTTCTTAAGTGTTGTAACTTGATTCTTTATTCTCGTGAATTTTTTGTTTGTGCAGTAGAGGGCACTGTGGATGTTTCCCTTGAGTAAGGATTTTATAACTTTAAAATCCTGTGTCTATTCCTTTAATGTTCTTAATGTTGTTGTGATTGGGACTGCATGGTAGCTTTAGTATATGGTTTTTAAATTTTAAAAACTAAGGTAATCAACTATCAAATCTAGACCATATATTCAAAAAGTTTTTACAACATATCTTGTGTTTGTCGAAAAGAGTTTTCCCCAAAAAGTTTATTCGAATTTTACACTATTTATAAGATTTTGTTATTAACCTTGTAAACAAGCTTTTAGCATTAAATTTTTCTTCATAGATAACCAATCAATTCCCAAAATTATGTAAAAAACAGATATATCTAATGGATGTAGGTATATAATTGTATCTCTAACCCCCACAATCAAAACACAATCATGGAAAACATATTTAGCTACAACCATATCCCCCATAGGCATATAAATACCCAACCCCCCCATCTAATCGAGTACATGGTCTATTCAGATATATAGCAAAAGCATAGGACACAAAAGAATGTGTGGAACCAGGATCAATCGAAACATGGGAACTTCTATCAGTAACAGAAAGTGTACCTGTCACCACATCCAGAGTAACCTGAGCCTCTTTCATCGTAAAAACTCACCCACCTGGCCTAGAACCACTAGTTTGTCCTCTGCCTACACTCCTCACTCCTCTTCCTGTAGGTAACATTCTGCTTGCTACCTCACTAGGTGTTGTTGGAGTCTCCGCCAACTGCGGACAATTCTTCTTAATATTCCCCACTTGATGACAATGGTAGCATTCCGACCCCTTAAGTTTAGGACACTCAGATTGATAATGCCCTTCCTCTTTATAAAAGAAACATGTAATAAGTCTCATTGGGTCCTCACCCGTTTCTGGATTTCTAATTGAACCCGAAGATCTTCCACCCCTGGCATGTTTACCAATTCTCCCTTGGCCTCTACCACTATCTCCACCACCTCTCTGAAATTTATGAGGTTCCATCTTAAGACTTCCACCCTAACCTCCCTTAGACTGAGATGAGTTGAATTTACTTCTCTTAAAACTCTCTCAACTCTCCACCCCTTGATTCATTGGCCTTTTTGCTATCGTGGCTTTGTTCACTAGAGAAGCATAAGCTTTTAACTCACAAGTGTCCACTCTATTTTTAATGGGCCAAATCAGTCCATCTTGGAACTTACTACATTTTTCTCCTTCATCCTCCACGTATTTAGTAGCAAATCTAGACAAAGCTATAAATTTAGCCTCATAATCCCTCGCAGACATTTTCCCTTAGGTCAAGTTAATAAATTCCCTAACCTTCTCCCTCCTATAAACTTTAGGAAAATACTTAACATATAAAGCTTTGATAAATTTAGCCCAAGTAATAACATCAATACCTTCCATCCTGGGCACTAAATGGTTTCTAGCTTCCCACCAATATTTGGCCTCTCCTTTCAGCCTAAACACAACTAAATTTACCTTCTGATTATCTGGAACTTTTATCACTGCAAAGATAGTCTCTAGATCTCTAGCCCATATCTCAGTTGTTGTAGGTTCAACTGACCCTGAATATTCTGGAGGATTCAACTTCAGGAACTTTTCATACATCGTGCCTTTACTTTCCTTCCTTACCTCTTTCTCGATTCTGGCTGCAGCCTTTAATTCTAGATATTTAGTTTGTTGTTCTTCCATTAATGCCATATTTATTTCCTGTTGTTCTTCCATCCTTAGCATCGCCTATGCCATTATTTGCATCTCTATAGGCTGCTCATGCTCTCTAGCCCCTCCTACAACACTCTGTTTAATTTTAGTATCCTTGTGTGTACGAGAAGCTACTCCCTCTTCTCTACGTTGTTCATTCCCAGGTTCCATCTGTAATTATCTATAATACAAGAAAATTCTAACAACCAATATAAACAGTTTACAATACTAAACTATTGGTTAGTACATAAACAATTCATAAATATCAAAGCAAACCAATAACTGCCATCTCACCGTCGCACATGTCCAGAATTTATAACCTAGATGCTCTGATACCACTAATTGTCACACCCCAAACCCAAATCCAGTTTTATTCATTTATTTTTATAGTATGTAAATTATAATCTTCATCCCATTTGAAATATAATTCATTTATTAACATTTTCATACATAATGAACATAATACTGTTCGTTGTATCATAAAAAAATTAACATCAGAGTCATAATTAAGCGAGCATACAATACTATGATTAATTATTGCAGTTATCAAGTTAAACCACTCTAACTCAATATTTACAATGTATGAGTGTAGTAAAATCCTCAGTGTAAAAAAATCCCCATATTTAAACCCCAACTCTGCTTAACAGTGCAACTCTCAAAATCACCGATCATATGGTATCTTAAAAGGCAGCGTACAAACCTAAAAGGTTAAATATAATATACATTAAGCATTAAGCTTAGTGAGGCACTCCTTCTCTGCAATGACATAACAGTTCTATATCAAATCTGTGGATATAAAATCCAAACAATCTTGCCCGTTGGCAATAACAAATCCTGAAACATAAGTTCCAACAAATCCTAGTCATAAGACAAAAAAAATCATTGGATCTTTGTCCAATTCAAATCCTAGATCATAAGACCCAAACAAATCCAGGATCACAAGACCCAAAAAAATCCTGGATCATAAGACCTAAAAAAATACTGGATATTTGAATATCCAAACAAATCCTTAGTACCTAATTATTCAAACCAATCCCGCTCTTAGAGCTATATTCAAATCCAACATATCATTTTCATATCTATTTATGAAACAATCATAAGTACAATCTTCTTGACAACTTGTTAGGCTTTTCCTTTTCCTTTGTACGACACTTGTTCAATCGGTTCTTCTTCTCTTTCTATCATTCTTACAATATTAGTATCATCATAAGAATATTAACAATCCAAAGAATGACTAAAACGTAACTCAATTCATAAGCATCATATGATTTTGTTCAACCCATTTATCATAAATGAAGTTCTATCTAAATTAATGTTATGATATTTAACATATCCAAATTATAGCCCAAACATACTTTAATTTATTCTTGATATTCCAATCCTTATCATATTAGGTTTCCAACACAAAAGACAGAACATCATTTCAAATTTTCTAGCGCAAGATATGCCTATTTCTTTACTACATAGCAAATCCGCCCTATAGGCTCCTCTATCGTTCAGTCAACTTCCAGGAATTATCATAATTTTTCAACATCATAACTTTCTATGATCTTCCATGAAATTTTAATAAACATATTGAATTATACAAAAGTAATGTCTCATAATTTTTAAGGTTCATTTGCTATTTCAAGCAAAATATCGAACACATGGTGTGCATACTTACTCTTTTGGGGCAAATTCTATACTTGAACTTCAAACTATCACCGAAGATTCATTTCTTTGTATTTTTATATAATTTTCGGACATTCTATACATATATGAGTCTATTTTAATCTCCAATTATAATTATTCAATTTGAGTAAGTATACAAAAAGATATAGAAATTTGAATCCACGAGGTTTCCAATCGAACAATATAAAGGGTTTACACCTTCAACTTTCTTTAAACTTGTATCTACCCATACATATACATCAAGGAATGAAATTTTAATAAACACTTGATTATTTCTATTATTTCAACCATTGATATAAGAAAAATAACAAGATTTAGGGGTAGAATTACCTTAAGGACTTTTACGTAATTTCTAAGGATTTTTCTCTAATTTTAGAATTACCTTCCTAAACTTACCGATTCTTTTTCCTCAAGGTAAAAATATTTCATGGATAAAATATGATAAAGTAGGAGGTTATTTCAAGTGTATAAATTCTTCCTAACCCACCTCCCTTTCCAACCAATCAAAACAACCCATTTGTTATACTAATAAGACAAAATACTACTTAACGAATGAACAGATTTGCCCCTATTTCGTAATTTCAGTATAAATCTTTAGTCGAACCTCTGTTTTATACATCGTTTGTTTTGTTACAAACCTAATTCATATATCTACAACTATTTAGTTTTTATCTCAAGTCAATTGTTATATTATTACAGTCAAAACTAGTCTCCAACATGAACATTCCTATCGAAAGCTTTAAAATTTTTTGTTTGTAACTAATTCGATATTTCATGTTTTCTTAAAGTAGGATTACACTAAAAATAATTATCTAAAATTATATATATTAATAATACATTAATCATATCACATAAGATAAGCATGATTCAAAGACTAATTGATCATAATTATATCCAGGTTGTTATATGTGGATGGAGGTTTTTCTTCACACTTCCACATTTCTTCTTCTTCACGTTCTTCTGTACTCACTATCTTCTTACTTTGTGATATGTCTCTCCCTGGTAGTTTTGAGTTTGTAAACTACCTTGAAACCTTGTAAGGAATGTGCTCCTACAACATTGACTATGATGCTTTTAACATGCGACGAGTCTCTTTGTGGCACAATCGACCCATAGAGTGGAATATGTTGATGGCGACAGTTGAATTCTGGTACCCCGAAGACCATGTCTTTCGCTTTGGGTTGGAAAAATTTTGTCTGACTTATGGAGAGTTTTCTGCCATGTTGGGGATTAATCCCATTATTGCAGCGGTTGTGCCTGAGTTTTCCCAATCCCCTAGGGAGCTATTGGCCGGACTTCTCCACATTTCACCTTCGGTGTCCAGGTCGTTGGTTACGGGAGGAATGATTTACCTTCCTGCGATGTTGTGGTCTATACATTTGCAGGATCTTGGTGATACCGACTATGCTGGAGCCATCATTCTGGTCCTGGTTTCAAAACTTATGTTAGTTACTGGGGAAATGCTAGTGGACCCCTAACTTGCAACTATTGTTTCTTGGATGTCATATCGTCGCAATCCTGCGGCGGTGATACTGGCAGAGACTGTGAATGGTCTGGATGCATGGCGGGAAGGTCGTTCTGACTTTCTGAGGGGTAGCGCTGTAATGTTGCTCATGTGGCTATCATAGAGGTTCCGTATGGTGGTCCCACCTGTGTATCCTTTGCCGATGGTGCCAAACTTCTTTTCACGCTATTTTATCAGTGTAGGCCTGGTCATTGAGAGCAGGGAAAACTAGTTTGTGGAGCATAGGGTTCGGGGCTTGCGCTGGTCAGTGCCTTGGTGGGGGGAGTTGTTGTTTATTCTACAACTCGAAGAATACCAGTATGTTCGATTGGTAGCCTTCGACATAACTCTTTCTACTTTCCCTGGTGGCTTCTGCGTCAATTTGGTTGGGAACAGATTGTGCCACCGCGGACACTGGACTTCTTTCTTGTGGAGGATCTGACAGAGCATATGCATAATCAGCTTGGCTCTTTGTGGTAGAATCACCGACCGTCGAACCGTCCATCCCAGTCTATTAGAAGAGTCTGTCATATCTCAAGGGATTACATGAAATGGTTATGGAGAAGAGTAGTTGCCAAGATGATAGTTGTGGAGACTGGGCAAAAATGGTTCACCATATCTGACACCATGGAGGGAGGTGTTGTTATTTTCCCCAATCTAGTTCGGGATTATCGTTCTATGGAGAATTTACGACAATCTATTCAAGAAGGGGAAGTTTGGGGACCCCAGGATGCGAGTGATGATGGGGATGGTTCTTCCGGCAATTGCGGGTAGGATGTGTGAAGCTTTTGTAATGGGTATGGTTGTGTGTTTGGGAAGAATTTGTAGATTATTTTAGGTGTAGTTGAACTTGTTTTTATTTGGTTTTAGGAAGGTAGGGGTAGGCTGACAAGGGAAGTTGTTTGACTCCCTATGACGATCTAATCATACCAAAATTTTGAATAATAAAATAAAGGAGTTTTTGATCATATAGTTGTGCCTCTTGATGAGTTTTGCATTGAATTAACTATACCCATCGCTAGGGCATACATGATCCTTTTGTTCATATATACGTTAAAATGAACTGTCATTCTCGGGGATAAGAAGAGAATAGCATTTTGTCAAAAAAGAAGGGAGTCGTGCTCATATAAAATAAATGAGCTGCGTACGTACCTCTGAGGGTTTTGAAAATTCTAAAATTTATTTTTCAAGGCAAAAGGATTTTTAGAGGATCAGGCCCTATGTAGTTCTGAGTAGAGGGAAATGGAATAAAAATTAGAATAAAAGGGCAATGAGAAGAATCGTAGTGCGCTGAGATTTCGGACTAAGGGTAGAATTTCTTGAGAAGGTCCAAGTTGACTGGACGCGCCCTTTCTTCTCCATCAAGATCGGTGAGCATAACGGCATCGCCTGATAAAATCTTCTTCATAATGTAGGGGCCGCTCCAATTGGGCTTGAATTCCCCTCTAGGTCCCAGATGGGCTCTATAATCTCTTTGAGGGTTAAGTCCCCTTCTCGGACATCGAGGTCCTTGACTCTCTTATTGAATGATCGTGCTATACGGCGATGATACCCTTGTATATGATATAGAGCTTTCATCCTCCTTTCATCTAAGAGTGACAACTCGTTAAGACGGCTCTGATGCTAATCTTCCTCGTAGATTTTTCTTTCAAGTGTGATGCACAACGAAGGGATTTCTACCTCTACGGGTAGGACTACTTCCATGCCATAGACTAGAGAGTAATGGGTAGCCCCATTAGAGGTTCGAACTTAAGTGCGGTAGCCCCAGAAGGCGTAAGGGATCCTGTCGACCCAATCTCGACAACTCTCGATCATCTTGCTGATGATGGCTTTGAGATTATTATTGGATGCTTCAACTGATCCATTGGTTTAAGCACGGTAGGGAGAAGATTTATGTCTCTAAACCCCATACTCATCGACCACCTCTCTAACTCCTTCCTCTAAGTGTAACCCGTTGTCTAATACCAGCTCGTACGGGACCCATATTGACAGATGATGTTTTTTTGGATGAACTGGGCCACCTTTTTGGCATTCAGAACTACATATGACTCGACTTTAACCAATTTAGTGAAGTAGTCAATGGCAACAGGATAAATTCATGTCCGTTGGATGCTTTGGGTGTAACCTTCCCTATGATGTTAATGTTCCATGTGGAGAACGGCTAAGAGAAGTCATGTTTTACAATTCCCGCGGAGGCAAGTGTTATAGGTTGGAAAACTGCTAGCATTTGAGGCATCTTCAAACGTAGGTTGTGCAATCCTAAACCATGGTAGTCTAGTAGTAACCTTGTTGGATGATCTTCTTGGCAAACATATGGCCGTTCATGTAGGGTACGCATTCCCTGCTGTGGATTTTCTGCATCATCTATCTAATGCCAGCCCCTGCGATGCAGTGCAAATGGGTTCCATCGAAGTTTCTTTTGAATAGTGCTTTGTTACACACAATATATTGGGCAGCCAATCTACGGAGGGTTTCTCGATCTTTCTTGTCAGAACCTTGGGAATACTTACCATGCTTGAGGAGGCGCCAAATATCATAGTACCAATAGTTGGCTATCTCGGGGTCTTCTTTCGTCCTAAGCTCAATGTGGTAGCAGTGGTTTAGTTTATCTTTCTTTTGGATAAGGAAAGGGGCCATGGTTATTCCTTCAGGCATGTCAATCATAGACGCTAAAGTAGTAAGGGCATCGTCTAGGTTGTTCTTTGCTCAGGGAAGGTAGTGGAAGGTGATTTCTTAGAATTGGGAAGCTATCTCTTCTAAGTGGTCATGGAAGGGTAAGAGTTTCTCATCCTTGACTTTCCATTTTTTGAGTACTTGACCGATGATGAGGGTTGAATCCCCATAGACGTCTAGGTATCAAATCCTTTTCTTGAGGGCAACTTTGAGGCCTACCATATACGCCTCGTATTCAGTCATGTTGTTGGTGCAAGGAAAATCCAGCTTAATGGTAATGGGAGTGTGAGAGTCATCAGGGGAAATTTGGAGTATCCCAATTCCATACCGTATCTTGTTGGTGGCGCCATCAAAGAACATTTTCCATCGAAGATCGTTTTGGGAGGTACAAAGGATATTCTCATTTGAGAACTCAGAAATCTAGACATCAGCTTCTTCCATACGGTAGTCAACAATGTAATCAGAGATGGCTCTTCCTTTCATGGCTTTCTACGTGACATACACGATATCAAACTCGGCTAAAATCATCAACCAACGGGCCATTCGGTTGAATAGGGCGGGCTTCTTGAGTAGGTACTTGATGGTATCCATTCGGGATACAAGTTTTATGGGAAAGGCGAGCATGTAGTGCCGTAGCTTTTGGGTGACCCAAATAAGGGCGACACATGCTTTCTCCAAGGCTGTGTAGTTAACTTCGTACCTGACCAACTTGTGACTGTCATAGTAGATGGCTCTCTCTTTATGGGTTTCTTCAAGATACTGGGCTAGAAAAGCCCCAGCTACGGTATCTATTACTGTTAAGTAAAGGAGTAGGGGAAGACTAGGCTGCGACGGCATGAGTACCAGAGGTTGGGTTAGGTATTGCTTTATTCGATTAAAGGCTTATTGGCAATTTTGTTCCAAACCTTAGTCGAATCCTTTTGGAGGAGTTTAAATATGGGCTCATAGATGGAAGTCAACTAGATTATGAACCAGCTGATATACTGTAATTTTACAAGGAATCCTCGGACTTCCTTCTCCGTTTGAGGTGGCGATATTTCGAGTATGGCTTTCAGCTTGGCAGGATCTGCTTCTATCCCTTTCTCACTAACCATGAATCCTAAGAGTTTTCCTTTGGTAATGCCGAAGATAAATTTTTATGGGTTAAGTCGCATCTGATATTGTTGCAGTCGTTCGAAGAACTTCCAAAGACCAGGAACATGACCTTCCCTAATCGTAGACTTGATAATCATATCATCCACATAAACCTTGACTTCCTTTTGTATTAGATCGTGCAAGATGGCTGTGGCAGCCTTTTGGTAGGTAGCCCTCGCATTATTTAGACCAAACGGCATAACGGTGTAGCAAAAGGTTCCCCAAGGGGTGATGAATGCAGTTTTCTATTGATGATCTGGGTGCATCTTGTTCTGATTATATTCCGCAAACCCATCAACGAATGACTTGAGAGCGTTATTCGCCGTGTTACGCACAATCATGTCGATATTGGGTAGTGAGTAATCATCCTTTGGAGAGGCCTTGTTCAAGTCTCGGTAGTCGACACACATGTGAACCTTCCCTCCTGATTTTGGCACGAGTACAATATTGGCTAGCCATATGGGATATTCGATCACACGAATGAAACCCACTTTCAACTGTTTGACACTTCTTCTTTAACTTTGAGCGACCATTTGGGGCGGAGATTTTGCAGTTTCTATTTGACTGGTTTGAATTCTGGGAGAGTGGGAATCTTATGTTGAGCTATCTCAGGGTCAATACCGGGAATGTCATCGTAGGACCATGCGAAGACATCCACAAATTCCGTTAGTAACTCCTCAAGTTGCGCCCGCGCAGTTGGCTACTAGAACTGAGATTAATAACAACAGTTTTATCTTCATTAAATTGAACGCGGTTATGTTGTTTATTATTAACCTTATTTAGATCAGTTAAGAATTGTTCATTTGCAAAACCATCATCATCAAGAGTTTGATTAGAATCAAGACAATTAATATAAGGCAGAGTAAGATACTCAAAACCTTCATTTATTTCATTGATAGGAAAAACAACATTGAGAACCTCATCAAAGGAGGTCTCGATTACATCAGAGTAAGGAGGAACAACTAGGGAAGAAGAAAGGGGATAAACATCAGGGTTAGGTTGAATATCAACATGTGGCATAGGTGCAGCATGACAGTTGAGGAGAGGTGAATCATCATCTTTGATCATGCGGGATGGATTCGACGATACAGAATATTAGCCCCAGTATCTATAAATTAAAAGAATCCTCGGATTCACTTCCCTCAATATCATCTATGGTCTCTTGAATGAGTGTTTGGACACGATGCTGGGAATCCTAGCCCCATGAGTAGCTGTCTTGGAAAAAGATTTCCATTCAAGGTTTCAGCTTCTTGTCCACATGATCATACCATGGTTCTCGAAAGCCGTAAAAAGGGAAATATTTACCCTCTCTGATGAATCTTCCATTTAAGGAATCTCTCGAGACAGTCTTGGAACTTTCTAACCTTATCTTTATTTGAGGTTGATGGATCATTCTAAGTTCTTCTGTCGACCGTTAATAGCCCAAGCCACAAGGAGGAAAATCCTTCTTCAACATAATGGGTTCAAGTATCACTTGTTATCTTTGTCCCAACCCTAGTCCAGGTATAAACTGCATATTCTTGAACATATGGATTACATTGACGTTGCCATGAGGGTTATGTTCTGTACAAGTCCTATTTTGAAATTGTCCCCTGTTGGGAGTAGAAGGGGTTCAACCCGAAAACCTTACAAAAGCATATTATTTATCCCATGTTGTATCTCTAGTACTAGATTACTGGTGCTTGCATTCTCGACATTGTCGTTGTCGCCCAAGATGGTAATGACCTTTCGATTGGCGAAGAACTTCAGTTTCTGATTAAGCGAAGAAGACACCCCCTTGATGCTATGGAGCCACGGTCATCCGAGAAACATATTGAAATAAGTTGGGATATCAATGACTTTGAATTCAAAAACCGAATTTATAGGGCCAGTCCCTATTGCAAGCCTTATGGATCCCTTAACTTGTCGATGGGTATTATCGTAGGTCCATACTGCGACAAAGGTTGGAGCAAGGTCGTTGACTTTCAGTCCCAAATAATTGAGGGTCCTTAATGGCAAGACATTCAGAGATGATCCATTATTAACACGAGAGAGTGGGACAGTCTTTCCCATGACTTCGACAGAGATGTTGAGAGCATAATTGTGGTTTGGTCCAATCTTGGGGATTTCTTCTTCAGAGAAGGACATCATTCTAGTAGAGGTTAGAGATTTGACCAGATTTACTGCTTCTTCTGGCATGGTAGAAGGGGGAACTGTGGGTCTTGTGAGTAGCTTGATCAAGGCATTCCGGTACAGCTGGAAAGACATAAAAAGTCCCCATAAGCTGATGTTAGCTTGGGTTTTCTTCAACTGATGGAGGATCTCGCTTTCTTAGAGGGTCATTTCTGGCATAGGAAGATTCTTAACACCCTTCCTTTGTCGCTTGTTGATGGTTGCAGACTTGGGATTTGGTAATGCCTCCCTGACCTGGTCATATGGTTAACAAAGAGGGGAAGAGCATAAACCATATTTCCTCATAAATCTTGGGTTGTTCAACCACCTTATTGATTTCTCCTAACAGCTCCTCAAATGATATCATCCCACATATGCTGACTATCGGACTAGCCTTTTCTGGACTCTTCTCTGAATCATTAAATTTGTCCCCCACCCGGTGGCAACGATATTATCTTTCCATGAAAAGTCAATACTCTCCACAATTTCAATGGTTTCTTCGTATAAATCCTCCCATTCGGTGGGGAAATGTAAAAGCAAAGGGGCTAGACGCCCTTTTTAGTTTCAAAGCATCGAGTAGCTCGGATATACTAAAAATATCACCTATCTGTCGGAATAAATCCACCAAGATCTAGATCATATCATCTAAACTGACTTCTTCGACCGGTACCACCCAATTGTCTGACTCTCAGGCCCATTTTCAAGCTTCTAAGAACAACACACTGAATATCTGACAGTTGACGTTCATCTGGGAGGGTAATCTCAACCCAAACTCTAGGAGTTGGTTCAATACTTCTGATAATTCCATATCTTTACCTTCAGAACGGGTGTGAACAGTGATGCATGCTCTGATAAGGAGTGATAGGGCCTGATCGGTGAAGCTGGTATGGTGTAGGAGAAAGTATGGGCATGTTTGTAGAGGTTTAGGAGAGTATATGGGTATGATTGGTGATTTTCTTGGTATGATCTGGGTAGATGGGTCAAATTCTGGGTTTTCTTCGAGGAATATGGCATTTGAATGATTCGAGAGTGGATTGTGGGTAGTGTTTGGTTTGGGATTGGCTAGTGGGGCGATGACACCCCAGTCAATCAGGCCTTGGATCATATTTTGAAGGTGGAAACACTGGACGATGGTATGGTCGGCAGTTTGGTGGAAGTCACAATGGGCATCTGGCTTGAAATTTTTAGGAAGTGGGTTTGGTAATGGACGAGGGTCCAAGGGCTTGATAAGATTTCGGCTCAAGAGGGATTGGTAGACTTTGGAGAGGGGATTATTAATCTCGGTTTATTCCTTCCGGACTAGGTTAGGGCGACTTTATTCTACCCATGAAGTGGCAGGTTGAGAGATGTTGTTGATGGTTGAAAGTGCGGTACTGATTGGCTTTTTGAACTTCTTGGGAGAGAATTGTCTAGATACTTTCTTCGGTTCCATTTCTTTCTTGGCAAGGACTTCTTTGATCTCCACTCTTTCTTCCCGGAGGGATCAGAAATGAGGGTAGTAGTGTCCTCCCATCATTGATCGGATATGGGGTAAGAAGTTCTTCATAATGCTAACTTGCTCATCTTTGAAATGTCGGTTGGTCACGGTGGCTACTTTATCTCTCCACCTTGCTATGAACTTATTGACTGACTCCTCAGGATTCCGCTTGAGCAACTCTAAATCATGGTGGGTAACCTTTAACTCTTCGTTGAACTTGTACTGTGACATGAGTTTGCGTGTAACATCCTCCCAACTGTGAATTTTGGACTCCTTGAGAGATAAGAACCAACGAAGAGCATTATCCGTCAAGGTCTGTTGGAAAATTTGGGCCATAATTTCCTCGAAGGCCCATAGAAGAGTCATGGTTCGGTGATAGCTGCGAAGATGAATGATCGAGGGTCCGCTACCCCTAAACTTTTCAATATTGGGCATCTTGAACTTTTTTGGTAACCTGACTTTAGGATAGGGAGACATGTGGGTGTATTCCATGTAGTTTCCAGAGAGTCTGACTTGGTCAAACTTTTTGGTCAACATCTTGAGGTCTTCCTTGACCTTGTTCGACTCTTACTCCTTTGGATCAACGGTCATGGGTAAGTTAGCCCCTGGTTGGGCAAGATTCGGCATAGGAAGTTGGGCTGGCGGTGGCCCATTAGCAGGAGGAGCACGTGGAGTGTGCTGGTATTCCTCGGGAACCCAATTAGGCTTGGGTGCGGGCGGATCCATAGCGCGAGGGAAGAGGACCTTAGGCTCTTCGAGAATAGGAACCCGATTTCATTACATGTCATGAACCTTGGTTCGATGGTTGTCAATCTTGGCAGTTAGTTGTGCTAGGTCCATCATCAAATTTGGCTACACATTCGGTATTTCATATGTGTTCTCCATGGAAAGCAAATGAATTCTGGACTCGGAGGAAGTGAGGGGACTGACAGATCTTTGGGGCAGTTAGAATGAAGACCGAAGCTAATAGGGAGCCAGTCCAAGGGTATGCGATCGACCTGAGAAGGAGAAAAATTGGGATTTATTTTTGGAAAAGGAGGAAGGAAAATTATTATTTCTGAAAAGGAAGGAAAATGTTTTTGGCATTTTTTTTCGTAAAGAGGGGAACAACATGCTTTTGGGTATAAGGGAGGAAAAATATTTTTGGTATAAGGAAAGAAAAATGTTTTTAATATTTTTGATAAAAGAGGGAAAAAAATTTGGACACTTTTGGAAATGAAAGAAGGAAAAAATGAGAGACGGGTCTCAGCATGATTATTATTATGTTTATTCGGTTCTCACTTATTAGGTTTACCTAATTGCACAAATAAATATCGGATGGGACCCGATCCTGGAAAATTGGGTTTGAAAAATATGTAAAAACTATGGTTGGAATTGTTACGAGGCTCATGGGAAGGGTCCCATTTTAAAAATTGCGCGAAAATTTGGGCGGCATGCCGGCCCGTCATTTCGGCAGAGTTTCGGGTTAAAATCGACAAACTAAATATGAATGTCCTAGGTTGGACACATATATGTGGGTATACAGTTTTTGGGTTAATTGAAATGTGTTCCCCCCTTTGGCATGATTTCCACGATATACGTCTTGCTTTTGAGGGCAATCAATACGTGTGGACAAACCATTTGATATACCTGAGTGTACGTGAATTTCCTCTCTATATACCTAGTGGGGACAGTACGTGTGGCCTCCACGATCCTTGTGGTGGGTGAGAGAGAGGATTCTAGGTCCCGCGCATCCCTCTTGGGAGCGCTTCGGCCGACGTCATTGATGAGGTGAAAAATGTAGAGAGATGGAGCCAGTCTATTTTACTCAAAACAGACAAAAGAAAAGGGAGCCATCTCGAGGGACAACATCCAAAGACATACTGCTACATACGAAACCAAAATGATTCAAAAAGGGTTCGGAGGCTAAGTTACGAAATGGGAAGGTGTTAGGCACCCATTCCGCCCTTACGGTCTCTCACGGTTTTTTTTGCTATTTTCCTTTATTTCCCCGTGATATGTGTGCATGTGTGTATATAGTGGAGATAGGAATCCTCAACTTGTATCATGGAAGAGATAAAGCGAGTCATCCGTAGGAAGGTTCATAAAAATAATATTAGAAAATAGGATTTACACGATTATTCTTGCGTTGATCGTTATAATGGAATGATAACGTATGTGGAATAATACGCCACTGAGAGAAAATATATAGAATATAAGAGAATTGATTTTAGAGAAAGTATAAAATGAGAGAAAGAGTAAGAATAGGACTCGAGTCTTGGGTTTAACCCCAAGACGCCTACGTAGCCTATAGAGGCATCAAAGTCCACATAGTTCACACGAAAAACGAAGGGTGGGGTTTATCCCATAAATCCAACCGGGGGCTTCTCTTATGTGTGTGTGTGTGTGTAAAAAAAGTGTTTTAGTTGTGAGAAAAGTGTGAGAATTCCCGTTTGGAATTTATGAGCAAACCCTCTTTTTCTTGTTTTTTGGTTTTTTATTTATATGAAAATAAGAGATGTGCAATAATAGTAAATAAAAAGTATATTAGGACATGTGAGATGAGAGAATAAAAGTGCTAAGTAATAAAACAAGTTGATGCGAATTTATGGGAATTTTAGGAGAGAATTGAGAAAATTGGACCTTCTTGAAGATCTTGAGCTTGATCTTGAATGTGGGAGAGAAGCCCTTGCACTTGGATGATGATGAAGGGTAGTTAATTCACCAAGTTTGATGAAAAGGATGATGAAAAGTGAAGGTTGGAAAGGGATTTGGATGTGGAAATCACGCTAACTTCGAGAGAGATTTTCTGAATTCGCTGAGAGTGAGGTATTTCAGATCTAATATCTCTTTGCAATGAGGTCAGGCCCTCCTTTTTATAGGCCCAGGACATTGCCGATCGGCATAGCCCTGCTCTTGCCAATCGACAGGTGCGTTTAGGCACACTGCCGTTAGGCAGGGTTTGGAACCTGCCGTTTGGCAGTCTCTTTCAGGCTCCTATAAAAAATTGGCTGCTGAGCGCAAACCGTTGATCCAAATCATGCACGGGTTAAACCATTGGAAATTTAATTTAGAGACCTTAGAAATTCCTTTGGACTGCTCCCGGGTTCAAGAGTTAACTTTGGGCCAAATGTGGCTTGGAAGCGCTCATCGGTCCTTTGGACGGGGGAAACATCGGATGCAAACAGATCGTTCATCCGTATGGTGAGTCAGAATTGTGCATGGGGCGGACCGTTGGAAAGCTTAGGAGATGTACTTCGACATTGCAAAGAGTTTGACCCAGTTTGGGGAGTTGACTTGGGTCAACCGGGCTCTGGAAGTGTTCAGTGACCTCTTAGAGTAAAACGGATCGTTCGTCCATACCGTAAGTCAAAATCGTGCACGGGGCGGATCATTGAAAAGGGGTTTCAATTCCTTTTGAATATTAATTCAGTATCGGTAGAGCTGAAGATTTGACTTTGGTCAAACGAAGCCCAGGAGCATTCGATGGCCTCTAGATTAGGTTTCGGGGGAAAATGAGTCGTTCGTTCTCATATTAAGTTAGAATCACACACGGGACAAACCGTTGGAAAGGGGTTTCATTGTACTTCGAAGATTCATTCAGTCTCGATCGAGCTGAAGAGTTTGACTTTTTGGTCAAACGGAGCTTGGGAGCGTGCCTCTAGGTCAGTACCCAGGGTATCACTTAGGTTGGCAGTGATGAAGGGAGGTGCTAGGGACCTAAAGAGAGTTTAGGGGTAATAGAATGGGGTGCCTATAGATCCCCTCAACCGGTGAGTTTAGAACAAACGATAGCCGTCGAATAGACACCGCATGATGCCTTTTGGAATAGGATGACCAATTCAGAGGGTCGAGACCGATTCTAAGGACCTAAGGAGCGTGCTGGGGATGACCAATTTAGAGGGTTGAGGTCAATTCTGAGGACCTAAGGAAACAAGGATGGCCGATTCTGCGGGTCGAAGCCAATTCTGAGGGCTTGAAGATGAGATGACCAATTTTTTGGGCTTATGTTGAGATGATAAATTCTGCGGGTCGAAGCAAATTCTACGGGCTTAAGTTGAGATGACCAATTCTGCAGGTCGAAGATGAGGGTGGCCAATTTTGTGAGTCGAAGCCAATTCTAAGGTCTTGAAGATGAGGGTGACCGATACTGCGGGTCAAAGCCAATTATGAGGGCTTGAAGATGAGGGTGATCGATTCTGCGGGCTTAAATTGAGATGACCAATTCTACGGGTTGAAGCCAATTCTGTGGGCTTAAATTTAGATGACCAATTCTACGGGTCGAAGCCAATTCTGCGGGCTTAAATTTAGATGACCAATTCTACGGGTCGAAGCCAATTATGCGGGCTTGAGATGACCAATTCTGCGGGTCGAAGCCAATTATGCGGGCTTGAAGATGAGGGTGACCGATTCAGCGGGTTGAAGCCAATTTTGCAGTCTTAAATTAAGATGTTCTCGGGGAACTCTACCGAGGAAATTACCGTGTGGTTTTGTTTTGGGCTGGGGAGCCGATTGCTGGGGAAATCCTTGTGATTTTGGAGATCTTGCGGAGAAAAGGAAAATTTGATGCTATAAACTCCATTGGGGAAGTGATTAGGTGGTCCAGGTATTGGACGTATTACTCGAGGAGGTTTGAAACCTTTGGGGCATAGGAGGTGATCCTTAGAGATCCTCCGGGGACGTTGTCGGGAGGAGATTCACTTGTCTTTTGAGAGTTTTGCTGGGGAAATAGGGGTTTCGCTTGAGGGAGTGCAAAATTTTCTTGGTGAAAGTGTTCTAACTACCTCCTGGGATTTTTAGGAATTTTTTGAGGATTTTTTAGGGCTTTTTGGTATTTTTAGGAAATTTTTGCACGGAATTTTAAGGGGGGTGCCGGTCGACATGGTGTGAAGGGTGACATTCGGTAGTGGTACTGACTTTTGGACTGCCTCGAGAAGATAAAGGGTCAGTGACAATTGGTAGGGTTGTGTGTAATACCCAGCTGATTGCTCTGAAGGATGAGACTGTTGGGGACTTCTATCGGTTGTATCGATGGCGCAAGGCCAATTGGCACTCAAGGATATCTCTCTCTGTGGAGGAAGTGCGTCAGGTCTTGAATGGACTGACCAGTGATAGGGTAAGACCTTTCCTTCTTTAGTTCTATTCTTTGTACGCTCTGATTCTGTATTGGCTTATACCTGCTGGGGATTCTCAGGTGACATTTTACCCTTGGGGATTGATATTTAGGACACGGGGTTGACTGGGTTGAACGCACAGCTGCGACGCTTGCTGGCACATGAGTTTGGCCACTCTTGGTATCTCGGGGAGTGGTTGGTTTAACAGATCACTGAAGAGGAGGTGGTGGTGCCACCTGTGTGATCGGGCGGAAAAAGTGTGTTCATGTGAGGACACAATCGTTGTGTGTTTCACCGCCGCGATACAAAAGAACCTAAGCTACTACCACACTTGACAAGCAAGCACAGCGGTAAGTCGGGTGTCGTAAGAAATCCACAGGGAGTGATTAAATTTTAGACTTTAATTGTTTTAATTACTTCAGGAATAAAAGTGTAAAATAAATAAAAGAAAAGGTGATAGGGTGGTTATGGTGACAAAACAAAAGAATAAGTTACGCTACACAAAAGTAAAGCGAGGATCGGGATCGTATTCTACCAAACGGATGGAAACAACTACTAATTAGAATTAAGGCTTCAAAGCATTTAATCGAGCATTTTTAATTAAGCATAAACATCACACAAGAAGGAATTTAACCCAAAGTTGCGAGATAAAACATTTAACTGAAAAATGGTCACACGCGGATTAAATTCGGATTGTCGCTATAAACACTACAGTTGCGTGACAAATAAAGTTAAACGCATAACAATCCAACTTTAATACACACGGTTTCAATTAAATGCGATTTTGCACGAAACCTAGTTTTCGGAGCTCGGGGCCCGAAAATGGCGGAAATGAAATCCCGACCCTATTTATCTAAGGTCTAAGCATGAATAAACTAATTAAACTAAGAAAGCAATAAATAAACACAATAAACTAATTATGAAAGCATGAAAATCTAATTAGAAAGCAAGGAAAGAATGAAATACAACTAGATTAATTGGTAGGGGAGATGAATAGTTAACATACAATCCAAATGGTGTGTCAATCCAAGAAGAATGGAAGAAGAACCATCCAAAACCCACAAAACCTAAGCTAAAACTAACCTAAAAATCCTCTTCTACTGATCTATATTCCTCTCAAATGAGAGAGAATTGGGTTTATACAAAATATCCCATGGCAAACTTGTAATAAAAGGGAAGAAAACCCAAAATCTGGAGGGCCGAATCGATTCGGAAATGGTCCGAATCGATTTGGAAATAGGGGAATTTCGAACTGCAATTCTGCAGCATTCCGAATCGATTCGGTTTTGGGCCGAATCGATTCGCAAGCTACAGGTCTGAATTCTGCAGCTTTGTCCTGTTTTACGGAAAATGCCGCCATTTCTTCGTTATAGCTCGGAATGAGGCACGGTCGGAGGCTACGCGAAGATAACTCAGAGGACTACAACATCCAAGAAGACATTGGGCCAAAAAGCCAAAATATGAAATGACTAAAATGCCCTTGAATGTGACCTTGAGTGTACTTTTCATGTCAAAACCATCCTAAAAATGCCATAACTCCATCGATACAACTCGGAATCATGCACCGTCGGCGACCACGCGAAGAGAAATCAAAGGGCTTCAGCTTCCATGAAGATCTCGGGATTCAAACCCGAAATGCTGGAATGACTAAAATGCCCCCGAAGCTGCAAAAGTTGACGAAATATTTCCGGAAAGCGTCCGAACTTCATACTAAGCATCCAAATACCTACAAAAGCTCAATTAACCCCTGCAAAACATGTTAACATAAAAATCCGAGGTTGTCTGGTTAACGAGCATAAATATAGGGATTAAGATACCCAAGGGGGCTAATAAGGTGTAGGTTAACGGGTGAAATACGCAATATTTGCGTCGTATCACACCCCCTAACTTACACATTGCTAGTCCCTAGCAATGAAATAGGAAACAACAAGAACTACAATAAAATCAGAAATAGGATACAAGTACAAAATGGGATTAAAATGTAATAAAAAGATAAGGCCACTTTCGTGGGCGAACGATTGCATTTAGCATATGCAATAAGCCGTTAAACCCCTAGGTTACCCTAGTGGACGAGTGTCGTCTCGTGAGGGTTTTCAGGGATGAAACCCACAAACATCATATGGTTTCCTCAAAATATACCCAACCCAACATGCGACAAACTCAACAACAATGAAAAAGATTTCAAACATGTTATTAGCATATTGAACGAATTCAAGCTAAAGTCCGTTGTTATTAACAAGTTGAATGCACCTCATAGAATTGAAACTTTAAAAGTGGGAGGGGGGAAAGCACATGCATAGTGTGATTTGGTGAAAAACTTATATAAACCGGATACTAATCAAAGCAAGCATATATTCAATCCACACGGGCACTACGCTCATCAAATGAATTCACTCGGAACGGGAGGTAACACGCGGAACATGCGGGCATAAAGAGTAAATGTAAATGGAAACTAGGCCGCGCACATGTCACAAATGAGGAACGCTATATAGGAAATGAAAAACTTGCAATCTCAATGAAAGGATACCGCACACTAAAAGAGGCGAAATGCATATTCACAGATTATCACAACTATTATGACTTTTAAATTAAATGCACCCTAAGATCACATAGGACTTGAATAGGGTTGTAATGTAGGATAGGCTAGGGTACGAAATGAAGGAATGTATGTACGGATTCAAAGTGTTCGGGATGAAAACTCGGGATAATGGAAAAATGCGGGCAATATCAAAATTGGAAAACGAGTTCCAAAACGGCATTACATATATCATCGGGGAGAGTAATCAAAGCTTATTGAACTACATACACAATATTTACAACTTTCTCTTTCTTTCTTTTCTTCTTTTTATCTTTTTGTTTTTGTTTTCTATTGCTTTTTTCTTTCTCTTTTTCTTCACTTTTTTTTTACTTTCTTTTCTTTACTTTTCAAACTCTCATATGCCTAAATTGCAACCGACATCATAACAACAACATTCAATCCCAAGTAACATTCCAAACAAAGGTATGGAAAGTGTATGTATGGGCTAAAACTCCAATTTGGAGTTGGTTATGGGAATTGGGTTATGAAAAGAAAGGCATTTAGGCTCAAAGGGGTTAACGAGGGTAAACATATAAGGGTGAGGTCAAGGCTAATATGGGTGATATAACAAAGAAAATTTCACAAAGTTTACGCAATTCTCAAGTCAAAACAATATATGAAAATCATGATCAAGTAACACATTTCAAGTATGAACTCAATTAATCAACGGTCAAATGAAAGAATAGTGAGATTACCAACGAATTCAACGTTTTCAATGAGGAAAGAATAGTGTATACACTCACAAACGACGAAAGGTACAAAGCTTACTCGGTGTAAGTATATACAATGCAACAAAAGATTACCGAGTTATAAAAATCTTAAACCAAATCAATAGAACCAGGAAAGTGCATATGCTCATGGGATAAAGTTTAATTCATGAAGTTATTCACAATATCAATGATTTGAGGACTAAAGTCTAATAACTTCTAAAATCGAGAACATGCATCATTGAGTTGTCTATTGGATCGGGCAATTATTGAAATTTATCACTAAAAACAAGGCAAAATGCCCAACAAAGGAGAAAAAAGAAAGAAAATATTTTTGAAAATTTTCAAATTTTTCACAAAAAGGCATACTTAGTAACTAAATGTAAGCAAATCAATGGACTACACATGAAATGGATAGAATATCCTACACCCTCTAACTTAAATGTTGCATTGTCCTCAATGCGCATTAAGAACACAACACAAAGAGAGGAAAAGAATGATATTACCCAAAATTGGAGCGATCTCCATAAGCGCGAGTCCAAAGGAATCTACAAAACAAGTTAGTACCGAGCCTAGCAAAAACAAATAACAAAAAGTTAACTAATTACACTAGACTAAATTAAAAGGAAAGAAAAATAGGAAAGAAAGAAAATTAAAAAGCTAACTATTTACAACCTACTATTTAGGCTTCACACTAACTATACACTAGAAGTCTAAATAGTTGAGGGTCCACCCAAAAAGGTATTTGACTTTGAAAGATCAACGTTGGACCCTCCAAAGTGAACATGCCTCCCAAAAGATATGAATTCCGTTTGAACAACGGAAGGCATGTGGGTGGTGAAAAAAATGTACCATCGCCAATTTGAAATTTTGGGCGGACGATGGGGGATTTGGATAACAAGGGGGACAAGAACACTAGAGGTCCAAGAAAAATCGACTCATCTCCCAAAGATTTTTCAAATGGAATAGGATATGGTGCACACAAGGGGATAACATCCATCGAAAACAAGTCCGGTAAAGAGTCCTCATCGGCAAAAAGTGTAGAAGTTTTAAAAGTTTCTACCGACTCATAGGAATCAACCAGTAATTCTAATGGTTCAATGACGGAAAACGTATACGGTGATGAAACAAATTCAATCTCAATCGACTCATCGTCGGAAGGAGATTGAATTTCAAGGGATAGAGATTCACATTCGATGAGAAATTCTCTGAAAAAGTGAGGTGAAAAACAAGTTTCCACCTCCTCGTTGTTTTGTGCAAAAGAATTCATCTCATCGCAAAGTGCACCGAGTCTCATTCCAGCATCATTTAAGCTTTCCAAACCTTGGGAGTAAAGAAGCAAAGTTTCTTCCAAAGTAGGCTTCCTCGGCTCAAGAGCCTCGGACTCCTCATTTGGTTGAAACTCGTCTTCGAAAGTAATGAAATAAGAATCGTCATTGGATTCGAATAATGAATCCAACTCAAGCTCCCAATAACGATTTTCATTCCGATAAATGTTTTCAAGTCTTTCATTTTCAAGAAAATCTTGAAAATGGAAAACTTGAAAACTATCCCCAAAGTAAGAATCATTAGAATGACCGTAATAAATATAATAGTAGGACATGATTACCTCGTTGTTTGTAGATGGAGAATCCAAGCAAGAAAGTGAGCAACCGCGAATCAAAATTTCTTAGCGCTCAAAGTATGCAAATCCTGCACAAAAGGTTAAAACAAAGAATACAAATACAAAAGGAAAAATACTACGAAATAATAAAACAATTACAATCTAAAACACACTCCCCGGCAACGGCGCCATTTTTTTGGTCGGGCGGAAAAAGTGTGTTCATGTGAGGACACAATCGTTGTGTGTTTCACCGCCGCGATACAAAAGAACCTAAGCTACTACCACACTTGACAAGCAAGCACAGCGGTAAGTCGGGTGTCGTAAGAAATCCACAGGGAGTGATTAAATTTTAGACTTTAATTGTTTTAATTACTTCAGGAATAAAAGTGTAAAATAAATAAAAGAAAAGGTGATAGGGTGGTTATGGTGACAAAACAAAAGAATAAGTTACGCTACACAAAAGTAAAGCGAGGATCGGGATCGTATTCTACCAAACGGATGGAAACAACTACTAATTAGAATTAAGGCTTCAAAGCATTTAATCGAGCATTTTTAATTAAGCATAAACATCACACAAGAAGGAATTTAACCCAAAGTTGCGAGATAAAACATTTAACTGAAAAATGGTCACACGCGGATTAAATTCGGATTGTCGCTATAAACACTACAGTTGCGTGACAAATAAAGTTAAACGCATAACAATCCAACTTTAATACACACGGTTTCAATTAAATGCGATTTTGCACGAAACCTAGTTTTCGGAGCTCGGGGCCCGAAAATGGCGGAAATGAAATCCCGACCCTATTTATCTAAGGTCTAAGCATGAATAAACTAATTAAACTAAGAAAGCAATAAATAAACACAATAAACTAATTATGAAAGCATGAAAATCTAATTAGAAAGCAAGGAAAGAATGAAATACAACTAGATTAATTGGTAGGGGAGATGAATAGTTAACATACAATCCAAATGGTGTGTCAATCCAAGAAGAATGGAAGAAGAACCATCCAAAACCCACAAAACCTAAGCTAAAACTAACCTAAAAACCCTCTTCTACTGATCTATATTCCTCTCAAATGAGAGAGAATTGGGTTTATACAAAATATCCCATGGCAAACTTGTAATAAAAGGGAAGAAAACCCAAAATCTGAAGGGCCGAATCGATTCGGAAATGGTCCGAATCGATTCGGAAATAGGGGAATTTCGAACTGCAATTCTGCAGCATTCCGAATCGATTCGGTTTTGGGCCGAATCGATTCGCAAGCTACAGGTCTGAATTCTGCAGCTTTGTCCTGTTTTACGGAAAATGCCGCCATTTCTTCGTTATAGCTCGGAATGAGGCACGGTCGGAGGCTACGCGAAGATAACTCAGAGGACTACAACATCCAAGAAGACATTGGGCCAAAAAGCCAAAATATGAAATGACTAAAATGCCCTTGAATGTGACCTTGAGTGTACTTTTCATGTCAAAACCATCCTAAAAATGCCATAACTCCATCGATACAACTCGGAATCATGCACCATCGGCGGCCACGCGAAGAGAAATCAAAGGGCTTCAACTTCCGTGAAGATCTCGGGATTCAAACCCGAATGCTGGAATGACTAAAATGCCCCCGAAGCTACAAAAGTTGACGAAATATTTCCGGAAAGCGTCCGAACTTCATACTAAGCATCCAAATACCTACAAAAGCTCAATTAACCCCTGCAAAACATGTTAACATAGAAATCCGAGGTTGTCTGGTTAACGAGAATAAATATAGGGATTAAGATACCCAAGGGGGCTAATAAGGTGTAGGTTAACGGGTGAAATACGCAATATTTGCGTCGTATCACTTTGCAACCTCCTATGTTTATGGGGCGGGAGCGGCTGCTGTCGGAGGATGCGAGGATCTCGGCGATGATCGGCGAGTCCTACCTATTATACACTGATGTGGTTGTGTCGTATGATTACATGGAATTTGTGATGAGCTGGATGATTGTGCCCAGCAAATATGATGCCTTGCCCTTCCCTCGTGCGGGTTCGAGGCAGACGGTGGGATCCTCCCATAGTGGTGGTGGTCCGTCGACATCTGCGCCAGCGGTGACTTCGGAGGTTCCCTTTGTGCGGTTACATACCCCTTTGTACAACATTCGACGGGCTGATTGAGGGATGGTTCCTATGTTGCATCGTCCTCATGCGATGGATCCGGGGGAGTTGGGATTGATAGAGGAGGTCCTTCATCCTGCGGTATACCTTTCTGTTCCTCTCTTTATTTCTTTTTGATTTCTTTTATGTTCTGATCTTTTTTATTTGATACTGATTTTGACTTTTCTTGCAGTAAGTCTGGGTGTCGACCACTTGGCTGAGGGATATCAGAGATTGGATATCTTGGGCGACTACCCATATTCAGGACGCGGTTCCTGTTCCTTCATGATTGGTGTCGTCTGCTTCGTCCGTGGAGGAGTCTAGCTCGGGTAGCGGTGGTGCATCATCTCGTCACTGGGGAAAAAGAGCGCGTCGTAGGGGTGAAGTTTAGGTTAGAGGGAGAGAGAGAGAGAATGTGGGTTCAGGTTGTGTCCCGTTGTTTTTGTTTTTCTTTATTTCCTGTAAAATTTGATGTAACACAAAAATATCTATGCAATACAATGGAGTTTTTTATTATCTTCTATTAATGGTGAATGAATGCATGCACATGCGGTTTTTACTTTGCTGCTGAGACCATAAAAAGAGATGTTTTTGGGATTTTAAAGGAAAGTTTTAAAAATGAGAAATTATATAAGGGTGGAAGGGGATTTTTGAAATTCTATTGAGAATATCAATTTATTTTTATTGGGTTTTTCTGATTTTGATAAAAATGGAAAAAGGGAAATTCCTAAAACAAGGGGTTGTCGATTGGCAAGACCTTTGTCCTGCCTATCGGCAGGTCAGTCCAGTCCCATCAATTCAAAGCTTTGATGGGTACCCCTTTCAGCCTTTTGTACTTTGTGGGGTAGGATTCCCTCCGATTTCTAGAGGGTTATGTCTTTTGTGAGGGTTTTCCAAGTATAAAAAGGGGTGTGGATGGGTCTTTCTTCCTCACACTTTCACCTTCTTCCTTCCCCACATTCTCATTTGCTTACTATTTCTTAGTTTTGCAAGATGGCTATCCCTGGTAGAATTGAGATTGCTAACTACCTCAAAGCCCTGGAAGCAGTGTGTTCTTATAATGTCGACTACGATGCTTTCAACATGCGTCGAGTCTCTTTATGGCACAATCGGCCCATTGAGTGGAACATAATGATGGCGGCGGTACAATTTTAGTACCCCGAAGACCATGTTTTTTGCTTTGGGTTGGATCAAGTTTATCCTACCTACGAGGAATTTTCTGCCATACTGGGGATAAATCCCAGTGTTCCCGCGGCTCTACCTGAATTTTCTCATTCTCCTAGGGATTTTTTGGTCGAGCTTCTTCGCATTTCCCCTTCGACATCCAGACCACTGGTTGCTGGAGGAATGATCTCCCTTTCGGTGGTGTTACAGTCCGTGCATTTGCGGGATGTTGGCGATACTGGATACGTCTAAGCCGTTGTTCTAGGCTTGGTTTCAAAATTATTGTTGGTGACTGGGGCTGCTAGTGGACCCACAACTTACAACCATTACTTCATGGATGTCATACCGTCGTAATCCTGCGGTGGTGATATTGGCGGAGACTTTAAACGGCCTGGATGCCTGGCGAGAAGGTCGTTCTGACTTTCTGAGGGGTAGCCCCGTGATGCTGTTCATGTCGTTATCTGAAAGACTTCGCCTGGTGAATCCTCCAGAATATCCTTTGTCGACTATACCCAACTTCTTCTCGTGTCATTTCATCAGCGTTGGCTTGGATACTGAGAGATGGGAGAACTTGCTTGTGGAGCATGGGGCTCTAAATCTGTACTGGTCAGTGCCTTGGTGGGGACAGTTGCTGCCTATTCTGGAACTGAGAGAATGCTCGTACGTTCGGCTGGTTGGTCTCAGACAGACATCTTTCTATTTCTCTTGGTGGCTTCTGCACCAATTTAGTTGGGAGCAGGTCGTGTCACCTCGGACACTAGATTTCTTTCCAATAGAAGATTTGACTGAGTGTCTGCGCATGCAGCTTAGCTCTTTGTGGGAGAGTCGGCGCCCATCGACCCGTCCCTCTCAGTCTGTTGGGAGAGTTTGGCATATCCCTTGGGATTATATGAAGTGGTTGTGGAGGAGAGTAGTCACTAAGATGTTGGCAGTGGAGACTGTACAAAGGTGGTTTGTCTTATTTAATACCATAGAAGGAGGTGTTGTAGTTTTTCCAAAGCTGGTTCGAGCTTATCGGGGAACGCCTGCGGCATTCTATTCAGGCAGGGGAAGCTTAGGGGCCCCAAGATGTAGATGATGATGCCGGAGCAGGCTCCTCTGGTAGCTATGGATAGGACTCTTGGAGAGTTTATTTTGTAATGGAGAATAAGTGTGGGGATTTTATTTAGCTTTTTAGGAAGGTGGGAGGGGGAATCATCCGTTCCTTTTTCTCATGTAATATGTACCGTAATTTCTTATTAGTGAAATAAACAAGTTTTTTATCATCTAGCTGTGCCTTTTGATGAGTTGTGTATTTTTGAATTATCTATATCGATCGCTAAGGCATACATAATCCTTTTGTTCAAGTACATGTTAGAATGGGCTGTCGTTCTCGGAGATAAGAAAAGAATAGTTTTTGTGAAAAAGAAAGGGTCGTGTTTATGTAAAATGTATGAGCTGCCTACGTACCTCTGAAGTTTTGAAAAATTTAATTTGTTTGAAAATGGGTTTTTTGCAGAGGATCAGGCCCACGTAGTTTTGGGTAGAGGGAAATGGAGATTTTTTTTTAGAATAAAAGCGAGAGGAGAAGAGTCGTAGTGCACCGAGATTTCGGACTAGGGGTAGAATTTCTTCAGACGATCCAGGTTGATTGGATGAGCCATTTCCTCCCCATCTAAGTCTGTGAGCATGGCGGCACCGCCGGACAAGATCTTCTTCACAATGTAGGGGCCGCTCTAATTGGGCTTGAATTTTCCTCTGGGGTCCCAGAGGGGCTCTACTATTTCTTTGAGGGCTAAATACCCTTCTCGAACACCGTAGTCCTTGATTCTCTTATTGAATGATCGCGCTATTCGGCGATGGTACCCTTGTATGTGATATAAAGCTTTCAATCTCCTTTCATCCAAAAGGGTCAACTCGTCAAGACGGCTTTGGCACCAGTCTTCTTCGCTGACCTTGCTTTCAAGCATGACGCCCAACGAGGGTATTTCCAGCTCCACGGGTAGGAATGCTTCCATGCCGTAGACTAGAGAGTAAGGGGTAGCCCCAGTAGAGGTTCAGATTGAGGTTCGGTAGCACCATAGGGCGTATGGGATTTGGTCATCCCAATCTCAACAACTTTTGATCATCTTATATATGATGTCTTTGAGGTTTTTATTGGCGGCTTCGACTGCACCATTGGTCTGAGGTCGGTAGGGATAAGATTTGTGTCTCTGAATCCCATACTCACTGACCACTTTTGTAACTTCTTCCTCAAAATTCAACACGTTATCAGATACTAGCTCATGCGGGACCCCATATCGGCAGATGATGTTTTTCTTAATGAATTTGGCCACTTTCTTAGCGTTCAGAAATGCGTATGACTCAGCTTCGACCCATTTGGTGAAGTAATCAATGTCAAATAGTATGAACTCATGACCGTTGGAAACCTTTGGTTTAACCTTACCTATGATGTTGATACCCCAGGTGGAGAATGGCCAGGGAGAAGTCATGTTGTATAATTATTGCGGAGGCAGGTGCTGAAGATTGGAAAACTATTGGCATTTGAGGCATCTTCGAACATAGGCGGTGCAATCCTGGGTCATGGTGGTCCAGTAGTAGCCTTATCGAATGATCTTCTTGGCAAGCATGTGACCGTTCATGTGGGTCCTGCATTCCCCGTTGTGGATTTTTTGCATTATCTTCTCAATGTCATCCCCTGCGATACAGTGCATATGAGTTCGATCAAATTTCCTTTTGAGTAGTGCTTTGTGACAGATGATGTATTGGGCAGCCAGTCTTCGAAGGGGGAGGGTTGCACGGTCTTTCTTATTAGAACCCTCGGGATACCTACCATATTTGAGGTGGTGCCAGATATTATAGTACCAGCAATTGGCTAGCTCGGGATCTTCTGTGGTGACGAGCTCAATGTGGTAGCAATGGGTTGGTTTATTTTTCTTTTGAACCAGGAAGGGGGTCATTATTATTCCTTCAGGTATTTGGACCATAGAGGCCAAGGTAGTAAGGGCATCGCTAGGTTGTTATTTGCTCGAGGTAGGTATTGGAAGGTAATATCTTGGAATTGGGAGGCTAGCTCTTTTAAGTGGGCATGGAAGGGTTGGAGTTTCTCATCCTTGACTCTCCACTTTCTGAGCACTTGACCGGTGATGAGGGTGGAATCCTCATAGACATCTAGGTATTGAATACCTTTCTTGAGATCAACTTTGAGGCCTATCGTGCATGCCTCGTATTCAGTCATGTTGTTGGTGCAAGGGAAATCCAACTTGATGGCGATGGTAGTGTGAGAGTCATCTGAAGTATCCCAATGCCATATCCCCTTTTGTTGACAACACCGTCAAAGAAAATTTGCCATCAGAGATCGTCCTAGGCAGTGCAGAGGATGTTTTCATCTGGGAATTCAGAGACCCAGACATCATCTTCATCCATGGGGTAATCGGTGAGGTAGTCAGAGATAGATCTTCCTTTCATTGCTTTTTGCGTGACATAAATGATATCGAACTCGGCTATGAGCATCAACCATCGGGCCATTCGGCTGTATAAGGCGGGTTTCTCAATCAGGTATTTGATGGGGTCCATTCAGGATACAAGTTTGATAGGGAAGGTGAGCATGTAGTGTTGTAACTTTTGGGTGACCCAAACGCATGCTTTTTCCAAAGTAGTGTAGTTGACTTCATATCCGTCTAATTTGCGACTGGTATAATAGATGGCTATTTATTTTTGAGAATCTTCAATGTATTGGGCTAGAAAAGTCCCAGCTGCAGTGCGGTTATGGTTAGGTATAGGAGCAAGGGGAGACCAGGCTGTGGTGGTATGAGTATAGGGGGTTGGGTCAGATATTGTTCGATTCGGTCAAAGGATTCTTGGCAGGCCTTGTTCTAAACCTTGGTTGAATCCTTTCAGAGGAGCTTGAAAATGGGTACGCAGATGGGAGTTAACTGGTTGATGAACCGGCTCATGTATTGCAATTTCCCAATGAAACCTCAGACTTCTTTCTCCGTTTGGGGAGGTGGCATCTCAAGTATGGCCTTCAGCTTGGTAGGATCTGGTTCAATCCCTTTCTCACTGACCATGAATCCTAAGAGTTTTCCCTTTGTAATGCCAAAGATGCATTTCTGTGGATTGAGTCTCATGTGATACTATCGTAGTCGTTCGAAGAAATTTCGTAGAGCGGGAACATGACCTTCTCTAGTTTTGGACTTGATAATCATATCATCCACATACACCTCAACTTCTTTGTGAATCAGATCGTGTAGGATGGTTGTGGCAGCCCTCTGGTAGGTATCCCCATCATTCTTGAGACCAAATGGCATAACAGTGTAGCAAAAGGTTCCCCATGGGGTGATGAATGCGGTCTTTTCTTGGTGATCTGGGTGCATTTTAATTTGGTTATATCCGACAAACCCATCGGTGAATGATTTGAGAGCATGACCAGTTGTGTTGTCCACGATCATGTTGATATTGGGTAACGGATAATCATCCTTTGGAGAGGCTTTGTTCAAGTCCCGGTAGTCTACACACATCCGAACTTTCCCTCCTAATTTCGACACAGGCACTATATTGGCTAGCCATGTAGGATATTCAATCTCATGAATGAAGCCCACGTTCAACTGTTTGACCACCTCTTCTTTGATTTTGAGCGACCATTCGGTGTGGAGCTTTCTCAATTTTTGTTTAACCGACTTGTAATCTGAAAGAGTGGGGATCTCGTGTTGAGCTATTTCAGGATCAATGCCGGGCATATCGTCATAGGACCATGCGAATACATCCATGAATTCCTTTAGTAATTCTTCGAGTTGTGCACACTCATGCTCATCAAGGGCAGCCCCTATCCTAATCTTGCACAGTTGGCTACTAGAACCGAGATTAACAACAACAGTCTCTTCTTCATTAACTTGAACGCGGTTATATTATTTGTTATTAACCTTATTTAGATCAGTTAAGAATTATTCATTTTTAAGATCATCATCATCAAAAGTTTGATTAGAATCTAAACAATTAATGTAAGGCGCAGCAAGATACTCAAAATCTTCATTTATTTCATTGATAGGAAAAATAGCATTAAAAACCTCGTCAAAGGAGGTCTCGATTACATTTGATCAAGGATAGACAATGGAAGAACAAATGGGGTAAACATTAGGATTAGGTGTGAGTTCAACAGGTAGAACTGGTGCAGCATGCCAGTTGAGGAGAGGTGTATCAGCAGATTTAATCAGGTGGGATGGATCCAGTGATGTAGTGCCTGAATGAACCATGCAGAGTGTCAGACCTAGTGTTTGTAAGTTGAATGAGTCCTCGAAGTCACTTTCCTCAGAATCTTCGGTATCTTTGGTGAGCAGTTGTATAACGGTGTTAGGAACTTTCGACCCATGGGTATCTATCTTGGAAAATATCTCCATTCCAAGCTTCATTTTCTTCTCTGTATGGTCATACCATGGTTTCGAAGAGCCGCCAAAGGGGAAATCTTCACCCTCTTTGATGAATCTTCCATTCAAGGAGTCACTTGGGATAGTCTGAATGCGGTCTAATCTCCTCTTTGGTCGAGATTGGTGAGTCATTCTGAGCTCGTGTTCTGATGGTTGATACCCCAAACCACAAGGAGGGAAATCTTTCTTTAGTTCAACGGGCTCAAGTATCCTTGCCATCTTTGTCCTGGCCCCAGTTCGGGCATGAAGTTCATGTTCTTGAACATCTGAATCACATTGACGTTGCCATGAGGGTCATATTCTAGAAAACCCTTTCTCTGAAATCGTTCCCTGCTGGGAGTAGAAGTGGCACAACTCATAATCCTGATAGGAGAATATCATTTGACCTGTGCTGTATCTCAAGGATTGGACTCCTAGTACTTGCACCCCCGGTATTGTCGTCGTCGCCCAAAATGGTGATGACCTATTCGGCGGTGAAGAACTTCAATTTTTGATGGAGTGAGGAAGACACACCCTTGATATTATGGAGCCAAGGTTGTTTGAGAAATAGGTTGAAATAAGCTGGGATGTCAATAACTTGGAATTCAACGACAAGGTTTATAGGGCTAGATCCTATTACAAGTTTTATGGACCCCATCACCTCCCGGTGGGTATTATCGTAAGCACGTACAACAACGGAGTTTGGAGAAAGGTCACTTTCCTTCAGTCCTAAGCATCTGAAGGTTCTTAATGGGAAGACATTTAAGGTGGATCCATTATCGACAAGAGAGAGTGGTACGACCTTCCCCATAACTTCGACAGAGATGTTGAGGGCATGATTGTGGTTAAGCCCAATTTTAGGGATTTATTCTTCACAAAAGGATAGCATTCCGGTAGAGGTCAAGGACCCGACCAAATTTACCACTTCTTCTAGTGTGGTAGCGGGAGGAACTGTGGATCCAGTGAGCAACTTGATCAAAGCATTTCTGTGTAGCTGGGAAGACATGAAAAGCCCCCATAGAGTGATGTTAGCTTGAGTTTTCTTTAGTAGATCGAGGATTTTGCTCTTCTCGAGGGTTATCTCTGGCATAGGAAGGTTTTCAATGCCCTTTCCCTTATCATTAGCTGGTAGTAAGCTTGGGATCTGGTAATGCCTCCCTGATCTGGTCATGTGATTTACCGAAGAAGGGAAGAACATGAATCATGTTTCCTCGTCAATCTCGGGTTGTTCTACCACCTTATTTATTTCCCCGAGGAGTTCTTCAAATGATATCATCCCATATATGTCGGATACTGGGCTAGTTTTCTCTAAAGCTTGCTCTTCATTTGAGTCTTCAAATTCTTCCCCCCCATCCGGTGGCAATATTTATGTCTTTCCATGTAAAGTCAATTCATTCCACAACTTCAATGGCTTCTTCATACAGGTCCTCCCATTCTGTGGGGATATATAAGGGTGAAGTTACCAGGCACCCTTGTAGCTTCATATTATCAAGTAACTCGGTCATAATGCAAATTGTAATACCCCGTATTTTTATGCTATATTAATTTGGGGATTTATTAAATTTAATGTGAGTTACTTATTTAATAAAAATCCGGAAATTTGTTAGGTTATAATTATTAACGTGACGAGAGTTAGTAATTATGGGAAATTTGTTAAATATTACTAATGAGAAAAGTAATATATAATATTGTTTATATTGAATGCCACGAGTGAATAAAATGACAATTTTGGAAATTTGAGTTGGGACGCGCCCGTGTCACGTCGGGACTAAATATTGATAAATAAAAGTGAATATTTTATAAGTTATTCGTATGGTCGTTTTGAGTACGCCAACGAGTCCGGAAGGGTCTAGATAGTCAGAAAAGTGTACCCGTGGGTTTAGTTTGGGTCTCGGGGTGTTTTTAGGCCTAATTAGTACCCCGGGAGAGGATTTTGGACATTTCACATTTTTGGGTAATTAAACCGACGAAAATTAAAGGGGTTATATCAGATGTCTAGGTTATCTTCTAGGTTTAAAACAATTCAAAACCTTAGAACGTCCATAGGAGAGGAGAGGAGAGATCTCTCAAGGCAATCCAAGGCCCAAAACCCATCCGTTTGCACCGCCACCACCGCCAACGCGTAGATCGCGAGACGGGGAACGCAACCACACCAAATTCGGAACCAAACCAGAACACCGAAAATCCCAGGCAAGTGTTTATCTTGCTTATTTTGTTGATGCATCTTTCATATTAGTTTAGGAATGATTAAGAATGAGTTATATGGAAGAAAAACCCAATTTGAGATAGGAAATTTCATGTAGTTATGGTTTAAATGAAAATTCTGGAAACCCTTTTTGTCATGTAGAGGATTAAACCATGAAATTATGATGTTTATAAGAAGGAATTTCTGGAAAATATTTCTTAGAACCTTGTTTAAGAGATTTCTAGGGTTCTTGATATTTATATAAATTTTTGGACTGTTAATCCATGTTTAGTGATAGAAATCTACATGCTTTACGTAGGAAATACATAATATGATGATATAATGTTAGATGTATAAATTCTGGGATGATTGGGATTGAAAAATATGGAATTGGTTGAGGTTAGAAGATGAAACCCGTAACTGCAAAACTGCAGATTTCGCATACCTGCTTGATCGATCGATCGAGCCAAGAGCTTCGATCGACCGAGCCCCAGACCTCGATCGATCGACCCCTCCTGGCAGACTCATATTTTCCATTCTTAATTAGTTGAAATTCACTTTAATGAGGAATAATTCATGGAAACCCTTATAAATATGTTTTGGGAGATAAAGAGGACCAGTAGGGTATATGAATAAATTTTGGGACCTTTAATGTAAGACGAGAGTTGTATTTTCGGGAGATTGCATATAAGAAACGATGAAACTACGTATTTAAAGTGAGAGATTACGTAAAATAGTTATGATAGAGAATAGATGAATACCTACTGAATTTTTATAATTGGGAGGATAAAGCCATGAGAGTTATGTGGTAAGTTGAAATAATACCGAATCAAGGTTAGAAACGAACCGTCATACGTTTTAACTAATAATGAGATATGAGGATAAATGTCGTAGCTATGGAATTTGAGATATACCTAATATTGATATGGTAATATTAGTATAGTTATATGATTGTGTATGCATATACTATCTATGTGTGAAATCATGCCTGCGCTACTTGCTATCCCTGAGGTTACCGCGCTGGGACGATCTTATCTCGTGTGCCTTATAGGGGATATTGATTCGTAACCTAGGAGATAGATATTATTGGTACAGGCTATCGATTTGATAGTTCAGACGGTCCTAAGAGACGCGGGTATGTGCCATCCTCTTAGAGACTTGGAATCTATGCTTCGCCTCAATATTGTTTGTGCATGTGTTAATACAATTCGAGAGTGATTCCGAATTTGTATTCCCCTTAATACGAGTGATACGGGGGTTGGATAGTAGAGTATGCCCGCACCATAGTTTTTATTTGGGGTGCTGCTATAATATATATTATACGAGTAGTTAATATATATATGAGATTCTGGAATTTGGAACTGCCTACTGTGATATGGTAAGTAGGACATGGTTGATGACTCAAATTGTAAATACTTATTTTGAGAAAGTATAATAGGACACAGGAAAACTTTATTATTTAATAAAGTTAAAATGAGAACTTTGGTTACTAATTGAAATCTTCCTTTTTAAACAATTGTATTGATTAGGTTTAAATCTTGCGAGTAACCTAAGATAAATTAAATTATTGGGGAAGATTAGTGCGTTATATAATAAGATAAATCGTTGGGAAGGTTAGTGCGATAGGTGTGCACATTAGAAGAGAGGTGAGAATTTCTCAAGAGAGTGCCGCACTAATATGTTGTTGCATTGGCCTGTATCCAATTTAAATACTTGCTAAACGAATTTTAAATCATATACACTATCGGGCTCTGACCCGTTTCTATTTATCTTTTCTCTTGTATATATATATGTATATATTACAGGTGCCCAGCCACAGGGGCGTCTTGCTTAGGATCCCTTGGAATGAACGTGCTGCAGCTTAGGTGGGAGTTGCAGGCCACTTGCTTAGACGACTTCATTTACTTGATTCCACTTCAATCATTCTCAGTGATTGGGGGAATGTGTCGCCCTTTCCATTATGTACTTACTTTATTTGGGACATTGTGATTCAGTTATTGTAATGTTGATACTTTGAGACTTTTACTGTTGGGATGTTTCACTTTAAACCTTAATGTTGGGACTTGATGGTCGAATGTTTTAAATTATTTGGATTATGTGTTCCTGGATTATCGTGGTGTGATTCGTGATATATTAAATTTGTTGTAAAGAATTAAATCTTGTTTAAAAGTAAATAAATAAATAAAATAAAATAAAATTTGGAAAGTAATGTTTAAATATGGTTTTGACACTTAACTTAATTAATTAGGGTGTTAAATCGGAAAAAAATTTATTTTCACGACAGTGATGCTAAGAATGAACCAACTGTTCACCTTGATTTTAATTTAATAAAGGAGTGATCGCCCGGTATTTAATTAGGCGGGGTGTTACAGGTGGTATCAGAGCATCAGGTTCTAGTGTCCATAGGATCTGTACGGCTTACTTCGCTTTTAGCTTAACATTTTTGCTATAGAGCCCTATTTTTAGGATTGTTGTATTCCTTCTTTTACGTTTACGTCTTCAGCTATTGAGATTTGATAATACTGTAGACTAATAAACTTCTTCACATTTCAGATGCCTCCGAGACGTGCACCGAAGGATAGGCGTGCCCAGGCCGAGCAGCCAGCAGCCCCGGCACAAGCCACTATGAATGCTAATGAGGTAGCCTCCATTGTTGCTCTGGCGGTGAATGCCGAGCTAGCGGTGGTTCAGCAGGCTCCACCCCAGATTCAGGCAGTGGCGCTAGTACCAGCACAACTTCCATCTGCATGGGAGAGGGTTAGGGATGCTTTTCAGAAGGCGCATCCCCCTGAGTTCTCTGGTAGCTCAGATATCGTCACAGTCAGCCAATGGAAGAAAGACATCCAGCGGCATCTTCGTATGTATGAGTGCACCGACGTGCAGAAATAGTTGTTGGCTTCCTTTAAGCTGGTGGGGGCCGCTTTGCAGTGGTGGGAGTCAACTACCACCTTGGAGGAGAGGGACACGATCCCGATTCAGACATTTTTGGAGCAGTTTGACCGCAAGTATTTTCCACCCGCCGTGCAGACTGAGATGAGGCGAAAACTACTGAATTTGAAGCAGGAGAATTCTACCGTTGCTGAGTATGAGGAGGAGTTCACGAGACTTCTCACCATAGTGCCAAATGAGGCACCCACTAAGGGTAAGAAGATAATGTTGTTTGTGGACGGGTTAGCTTGGAGGATCCGTCAGCACCTAATAGGGAATTTGTCTCTGAGTACTTTCACTGATGTACTCAATGCAGCGTTACTACATTTCCAGGATCACCGCTTCCATATGCAGGGAAGCAATAGAGCAGGAGAGTCTAGCCAGCAGGGCAGGACCGGGGGTAATAGTTCTAGTGGGGCACCATCTCATAGACAGACTCGTCAGCACGAGCAGAGTTCCCATCAGGGTGACCCTGCTAAGCGATTCCGTTCAGGTGATTCCAGACAGGGATTTGGGGGTTATAGGCAGGGCCAACAGGTCCAGCCTAATCAGTAGGGCCAACAGGGCCAACAGCGTGCTCATCAGGACCAACAGGGCCAGTGGCGGGGTGGTAACGGCCAGCAGGGCCGTGGTCAGCAGGGTCAGAGGGGAGTTAACTTCAGGGGCCGATGTTTTGGGTGCGGTAAACATGGCCATAGGCGCCATGATTATCCAGAGGGAGAGAGGGCCCCACAGCAGCAGGGAGCCCGTAATGAGCCATAGAGGCCACTTTTTCCACCTGCCCTCCCAGCTCCAGCCCAGGTGCCAGCCCTACACCCCGTTCCAGCAGCTCCAGTGCAGCAGGGGCAGTTACAGTATGGACGTGTCTATAACGTCCACCAGGCAGCCGCTCCACAGGCACCACCCGCGATTGAGGGTATGTTTCCTATCCATGGTACTATGGGTCGAGTTTTGTTTGATACTGGGGCGACGCATTGTTTTATAGCTACGCATTTTGCGAAGGCCTTAGGGTTGTTAGCCACAGCAGAGAGCACAGTGACGTGTGTAGACTCACCACTGGGTATTGGGTCACTTATTTTCTTTATATGCCGGGGGGTGGGGGTAGAGATTGGTAGCTTGGTATTACCTGCAGACATGTTAGTCTTAGACATGCGTGAGCATGATGTTATTATTGGTGTGGATTGGCTCGCAGCTTATAGAGCCATGATTGATTGTTTCAGTGGGAGTATTGTCTTTGCCATTCCGGGGCAAGAGATGTTTGTAGTGGCGATGCCTCGCCCAGAGGGAGGCTCGATCGCTCATTTATATTATATAGAGGAGGATACCTCTAAGGAGGTTGTTATTCCCTTGGACACGATCTCAGTTGTTCGTGAGTATTCCGATGTATTCCAGGAGATACCGGGCATACCCCCCAGTAGAGAGATAGACTTTGTCATAGACTTATTACCAAGTACTAGACCGATAGCGCGTGCTCCATACCGTATGGATCCGACAGAGATGCGAGAGCTACGAGATCAGATAGAGCAGCTGTTAGGTCAGGGCTTCATTCGAAGGAGTACCTCACCTTGGGGCGCTCCAGTTTTGTTTGTGAATAAGAGAGATGGTGCACTGAGGCTATGTGTGGACTACAGGGAGTTGAACAAGGTCACAATACGGAATAAGTATCCATTGCCTCGAATCGATGATCTGTTCGACCAGTTGAGGGGAGAAACTTTCTTTTCGAAGATAGATCTGAGGTCGGGATACCATCAGCTACGTATTAGAGAGCAGGATGTTTCAAAGACTGCCTTCTTGACGAGATATGGGTCTTATGAGTTCAGAGTGATGCCATTTGGCCTCACAAATGCTCCATCCTTGTTCATGGACTTAATGAACCGAGTGTTTAGAGAGTTTTTGGATCAGTTTATCATCGTCTTCATAGATGACATTTTGATATATCCACACTCCGAGGAGGAGCATGCTGAGAACTTGAGGCAGGTTCTTCAGACTTTACGAGAGCATCAGTTGTATGCTAAGTACGAGAAGTGAGGATTCTGGTTGCGAGAAGTACAGTTCTTGGGGCATGTTGTTTCTGAGCAGGGGATAGCAGTTGACCCAAGTAAAGTGTCAGTGGTGAGGGAGTGGGGATAGCCCACGACACCGATGGAAGTGCGTAGTTTCTTGGGGTTAGCCCGTTACTATAGGATATTCATTCAGGGATTCTCCAAAATAGCGGGTCCATTGATGAATCTGACTCGCAAAGGAGTACCATATGTTTGGGATGATGCTTGTCAGTTGGCTTTCGACGAGCTTAAAGACAAGCTTACTTCAGCACCAGCCCTTACTTTACCGAAGCTGGGTGTGGAGTACCTGGTTTACACCGATGTGTCTTTATGGGGACTTGGGGGTGTACTTCAGCAGGAGGAGAAGGCTATATCTTTTGCCTCCCGCAAGCTTAAGCCGCATGAGAAGAATTACCCCACCCACGACCTGGAGTTAGCAGCGGTCGTTTTTTCATTGAGGATATGGAGACACTACTTATTGGGGGAGAGATTCCGCTTGTTCACAGACCACAAGTCATTGCAGTACATGTTCACTCAGCGAGAGCTGAATATGCATCAGCGCAGATGGTTAGATTTTATGAAGGACTATCAGTTCGATATACAGTATCATCCGGGGAAGGCCAACGTAGTTGCTGATGCGTTGAGTCGTAGACCGGTAGACGAGGTAGCGGACGTCTGGAAAGCAAAGTGGAAGGGGTTGGGTCACAAGGATGCAGTAGCCCGTTCTTTCATATCCGTTATGTCAGTCACACCCGAGATTTTTACGAGGGTGATACAGGCACAGACCACAGACCTGTTTTGCCAGGAGCAGATTGTACGACTTTTAGCCGAGGGGGCTGAGTCCTATTCTGTTAGTTCTGATGGGGGTTTATGGTTTAATGGGAGATTGGTGGTTCCAGAAGAAGCAGAATTACGTCATGCAGTGATGACCCAGTCTCACGGGTCCCGATTTGTGGTGCATCCTGGAGGGGATAAGATGTACCAGGATATGAGGAGACAATACTGGTGGAGTGGGATGAAGAAGGACATTGTTGAGTTCGTGTCCAAGTGTTCTACCTGCCAGCTGGTAAAGGTGGACCATCAGAAACCTTCAGGGTTGCTTCAGCCATTGGAAGTACCCGCGTGGAAGTGGGAGAGTATTTCCATGGATTTTATTACAGGGTTACCTACATCACAACGGGGCCACGACTCTATCTGGGTGATTGTAGATCGGTTAACCAAGGTGGCTCATTTTCTGCCGGTGCAGACAGATTATACCACGGGTCAGTATGCTCAGTTGTTCATTGCTGAGATTGTCAGATTACATGGGGTGCCCCTGAATATTGTGTCAGATAGAGATAAGATTTTCGTGTCACATTTTTGGGAAAGCTTTCAGGAGGCTATGGGTACTGAGTTGAGGTTGAGTTCAGCTTATCACCCACAGACAGACGGACAGACAGAGCGTATAAATCAGATGTTGGAGGATATTCTACGCATGTGTGTTCTTGATTTTGGAGGAGGTTGGGAGCCACATCTTCCACTGGTAGAGTTTGCTTATAATAACTCTTATCAGTTCATGATTGGCATGGCTCCATTTGAGGCTTTGTGTGGCAGGCCTTGTCGTTCCCCAACTTGTTGGCTCGAGGTGGGGGATAACAAGTTGCTGGGACCAGAGGTGATTCAGGAAACCTCTGCGAGGATTGAGATGATCAGGAGTCGCATTCGAGTAGCCCAGGACAGGCAGAAGATCTATGCCGATGCGAAACGGTTCTTCCGGGAGTTTAATGTGGGGGACTAGGTGTTACTACGTGTGTCTCCTATGAAAGGAGTGATGAGGTTCGGGAAGAAAGGGAAATTGGCCCCGAGGTACGTGGGACCATTTCCCATTATCGAGAGGATTGGGCCGGTAGCATACAGATTGGGACTTCCAGAGCATTTACATCGCATCCACGATGTATTCTACATCTCGTCGTTGAGACGATATCTTCGGGATGATATGGCCCATACTCACATCGCAATAGATGAGATAGACTTACAGCCTGACAGCTCTTACGACGAGAGACCGGTGGCTATCCTAGACTATAGTGAGAGGAGATTGAGGTCGAAGATAGTTCCACTTGTACGGGTCCAGTGGGAGCACCATAATGTGGAGGAATCCACTTGGGAGCGCGAGGCAGATATACGCGAGAGATATCCGGATTTATTCTTACCAGGTACACCTTATTTTTCGAATTTCGAGACGAAATTTCGTTATTAGGGGGGAAGTATGTAATACCCCGCATTTTTATGCTATATTAATTTGGGGATTTATTAAATTTAATGTGAGTTACTTATTTAATAAAAATCCAGAAATTTATTAGGTTATAATTATTAACGTGACGAGAGTTAGTAATTATGGGCAATTTGTTGAATATTACTAATGAGCAAAGTAATATATAATATTGTTTATATTGAATGTCACGAGTGAATAAAATGACAATTTTGGAAATTTGAGTCGGGATGCGCCCGTGTCGCGTCGGGACTAAATATTGATAAATAAAAGTGAATATTTTATAAGTTGTTCGTATGGTCTTTTTGAGTGCGTCAACGGGTCCGGAAGGGTCTAGATAGTCAGAAAAGTGTACCCGAGGGTTTAGTTTGGGTCTCGGGGCGTTTTTAGGCCTAATTAGTACCCCGGGAGGGCATTTTGGACATTTCACATTTTTGGGTAATTAAACCGACGAAAATTAAAGGGGTTATATCAGATGTCTAGGTTATCTTCTAGGGTTAAAACAATTCAAAACCTTAGAACGTCCATAGGAGAGGAGAGGAGAGGAGAGGAGAGGATAGAGCTCTCAAGGCAATCCAAGGCTCAAAACCCATCCGTTTGCACCGCCACCACTGCCAACGCGTAGATCGCGAGACGGGGAACGCAACCACACCAAATTCGGAACCAAACCAGAACACCGAAAATCCCAGGCAAGTGTTTATATTGCTTATTTCGTTGATGCATCTTTCATATTAGTTTAGGAATGATTAAGAATGAGTTATATGGAAGAAAACCCCAATTTGAGATAGGAAATTTCATGTAGTTATGGTTTAAATGAAAATTATGGAAACCCTTTTTGTCATGTAGAGGATTAAACCACGAAATTATGATGTTTATAAGAAGGAATTTCTGGAAAATATTTGTTAGAACCATGTTTAAGAGATTTCTAGGGTTCTTGATATTTATATAAATTTTTGGACTGTTAATCCATGTTTAGTGATAGAAATCTACATGCTTTACGTAGGAAATACATAATATGATGATATAATGTTAGATGTATAAATTCTGGGACGATTGGGATTGAAAAATATGGAATTGGTTGAGGTTAGAAGATGAAACCCGTAACTGCAAAACTGCAGATTTCGCATACCTGCTTGATCGATTGATCGAGCCAAGAGCTTCGATCGATCGAAGGTTCGATCGATCGAGCCCCAGACCTCGATCGATCGACCCCTCCTGGAAGACTCATATTTTCCATTCTTAATTAGTTGAAATTCACTTTAATGAGGAATAATTCGTGGACACCCTTATAAATATGTTTTGGGAGATAAAGAGGACCAGTAGGGTATATGAATAAATTTTGGGACCTTTAATGTAAGACGAGAGTTGTATTTTCGGGAGATTGCATATAAGAAACGATGAAACTACGTATTTAAAGTGAGAGATTATGTAAAATAGTTACGATAGAGAATAGATGAATACCTACTGAATTTTTATAATTGGGAGGATAAAGCCATGAGAGTTATGTGGTAAGTTGAAATAATACCGAATCAAGGTTAGAAACGAACCATCATACGTGTTAACTAATAATGAGATATGAGGATAAATGTCGTAGCTATGGAATTTGAGATATACCTAATATTGATATGGTAATATTAGTATAGTTATATGATTGTGTATGCATATACTATCTATGTGTGAAATCATGCCCGCGCTACTTGCTATCCCTGAGGTTACCGCGCTGGGACGATCTTATCTCGTGTGTCTTATGGGGGATATTGATTCGTACCCTAGGAGATAGATATCCTTGGTACAGGCTATCGATTTGATAGTTCAGACGGTCCTAAGAGACGTGGGTATGTGCCATCCTCTTAGAGACTTGGAATCTATGCTTCACCTCAATATTGTTTGTGTATGTGTTAATACAATTCGAGAGTGATTCCGAATTTGTATTCCCCTTAATACGAGTGATACGGGGTTCGGATAGTAGAGTATGCCCGCACCATAGTTTTTATTTGGGGTGATGCTATAATATATATTATACGAGTAGTTAATATATATATGAGATTCTAGAATTTGGAACTGCCTACTGTGATATGGTAAGTAGGACATGGTTGATGACTCAAATTGTAAATACTTGTTTTGAGAAAGTATAATATGACACTGGAAAACTTTATTATTTAATAAAGTTAAAATGAGAACTTTGGTTACTAATTGGAATCTTCCTTTTTAAACAATTGTATTGATTAGGTTTAAATCTTGCGAGTAACCTAAGATACATTAAATTATTGGGGAAGATTAGTGCGATATATAATAAGATAAATCGTTGGGAAGGTTAGTGCGATAGGTGTGCACATTAGAAGAGAGGTGAGAATTTCTCAAGAGAGTGCCGCACTAATATGTTGTTGCATTGGCCTGTATCCAATTTAAATACTTGCTAAATGAATTTTAAATCATATACACTATCGGGCTCTGACCCGTTTCAATTTCTCTTTTCTCTTGTATATATATGTATAGTCTTGCTTAGGATCCCTTGGAAAGAACGTGCTGCAGCTTAGGTGGGAGTTGCAGGCCACTTTCTTAGACGACTTCATTTACTTGATTCCACTTCTATCATTCTCAGTGATTGGGGGCATGTGTCGCCCTTTCCATTATGTACTTACTTTATTTGGGACATTGTGATTCAGTTATTGTAGTGTTGATACTTTGAGACTTTTACTGATGGGATGTTTCACTTTAAACCTTAATGTTGGGACTTGATGGTCGAATGTTTTAAATTATTTGGATTATGTGTTCCTGGATTATTGTGGTGTGATTCGTTATATATTAAATTTGTTGTAAAGAATTAAATCTTTTTTTTTAAAAAAAAATAATAAAATAAAAAAAAAAATTTGGAAAGTAATGTTTAAATATGGTTTTGACACTTAGCTTAATTAATTAGGGTGTTAAATCGGAAAAAAATTTATTTTCATGACAGTGATGCTAAGAATGAACCAACTGTTCACCTTGATTTTAATTTAATAAAGGGGCGATCGCCCGATATTTAATTAGGCGGGGTGTCACACAAATGTTATTGGTTTGCCCGAATAATTCTGCCATGATCCTGACGACATCATCTAGGCTAACTTCATCGGTTGGTACCACCCAACTGTCTGACTCTCGGGCCCATTTCCACACTTCCAAGAATAGTGTACTGAACCTCTGGCAATCAATAATCATCTGTGAGGGAAATTTCAGCTCGAACTCTAGGACTTGGTTTAACACTTCTGATAATTCCATACTTCCATTTTCAGAACGGGTACGGACAGCGATGCATGCTATGGTAAGGAGTGACAGTGCCTGATCAGAGAGGCTAGCAGGGTATAAGAGGAAATATGGGTTAATTTGGAGGTGTTTGGGATAGTATATGGGTGTGATTTGAGTTGAGGGATCAAATTTTGGGTTCTCTTCTAAGAAGATGGCATTGGTATGATTTGGGAGTGGGTTGTGAGTAGTGTTTGGCTTAGGATTGGCTGGTGGGGAAATGGTACCCCGGTCAATTAGACCTTGGATTATGTTTTGAAGGTGAAAACATTGGTCGGTGGTATGGCCAGCAGTTTGGTGAAAGGCGCAATGGGCATCTGCCTTGAAGTTTCTTGGAAATGGATTTGGCAATGGACGGGGATCTAAGGGTTTGATGAGGTTTCGGCTTAACAAGGCCTGGTAAACTTTGGAGAGGGGAGCGTGGAACTCGGTGTATTCCTTTCTAACTGGTACATGGAGGCTTTCTGGTGCCCACGAGGTGGTTGGTAGAGAGATGTTGTTGATAGTTGAGACTGCAACACTAATAGGCTTATCATATTTTCTGGGGGTGAACTGTCCGGACACTTTCTTTGGTTCAACTTCTATTTTAACAAGACCCTCCTAGATTTATACTTTTGCTTCTCTGAGAGATCGGAAGTGGGGATAGTATTGTCCTCCCATGGTTGCTTGGGCATGGGGTAAGAAGTTCTTTTTCACTATGTTGACTTGTTCTTCCTCAGAAAGCCGATTGGTCATAGTAGCTGCTTTTTCCCTCCATCTGGCTATGACGTTACTGACTGATTCCCCACGGTTCTATTTGAGAAGCTCTAAATAACTGTGGGTGACCTCAAGATCTTCATTGTATTTGTACTGTGACATGAATTCTTGGGCCACATCCTCCCAGCTACAGATTTGGGACTCCTCGAGAGACAAAAACCATCGGAGGGCTCTATCCTTCAAAGTTTACTGAAATAATTGGGCCATCACTTATTCAGAAGCCCCAAGGAGAGTCATGGAATGGTGATAGCTGCGAAGATGAACAATTGGGGGTCCACTTCCTTCGCATTTCTTGATATTTGGCATCTTGAACTTCTCGGGTAACCTCCTTTTAGGATAAGGAGACATGTGGGTGTAGTCCATGTAATTCCCAGAGATTCTGACTTGGTCAAACTTCTTAGTGAGAATTTTGAGATCTTATTTGACTTTGTTCAAATCTTTCTCTTTTGGATCAATGATCATAGGAATGTTAGCCCCAGGCTGGGCAAGGTTCGGCATCGGAAGTTGGGCAGGCGACGGCTCATTAGCAGGAGGGGCACGTAAAGTTTGCTGATACTCTTTGGGAACCCAAATAGGGTCGGGTGGACCCATAGCACGAGGGAATAGGGCCTCGGGCTCTTGAAGAATAGGAATCTGGTTTCGTTTCATCTCTCGGACCTTAGTCTAGGGGTTGTCAATCTTAAACACGAGCTAAGCTAAGACTGCCGTCAGATCCGACTGCACAACTGGTGCTTGGTCTGTGTTCTCCATGGAAAGCGGATGGATACCAGACTCGAAAGAAGTAACAGGGGAACGGACAAAACTCCGGGGTGATTTGACTGAAGATTGAAGCCATAGGAGCTAGGCCAAGGGAGTGCGATCGACCTGAGAAGGCGTAAAGTGGGATTTGTTTTTGAGAAAAAGAATGAAAATATTTTTGACATTTTTTTTTTGAGATTGAGAGGAAAAATATTTTTGGATTTTTGATAAAGAAAGGAGAAATGTTTTTGGATTTTTGATAAAGAAAGGACAAATGTTTTTGGGAGACGGTCTTAGCATGATTATTATGTTCTCACTTGTATTAAATTCTCCTAAATGCAAAATGAAATGCCGGACGGGACCCGAGCCTGGAAAAGTTGGGTTTGTAATATATGCAAAGCTATGGTTGAACTTATAACCAGGCTCACGGGCAGGGTCCCATTTTAAAAATGCGCAAAAATTTGGGCAGCAGGCCGACCCGAAAAAATGGCAGTCTTGTGCAGATTTTCCTGAAAAAATGGTCGTAGAACGTAATTCGTTGATCCGAATTGCACACGGGGCATACTATTAGAAATTTACTTCATAGAACTTGAAGAGTACTTTGGACCACTCTCGAGTTCGGGAGTTGACTTTGGGTCAAATATGACTCAGAAGCACACGTCGATCCTTTGGACGGGAGATCGTCGGACCGAAACGGATCGTTCGTTCGCATGGTAAGTCAGAATCACGCACGGGGTGAACCTTTGGAAAGGTTAGGAGATGTATTTTAACATTCCAAATAGTTTAGCTCGATTTGTAAAGTTGACCTTGGTTAACCGGGTCCCGGAAGCACCCGATGACCTCTCGAAGTAAAACGAATCGTTCATCCGCACCGTAAGTCAGAATCATGCACAGGGTGGACTGTTGGAAAGGGTATTTAGTTCCCTTCATAGATTCATTCAGTCTAATTAAATCTAAAGAGTTGACTTTGGTCAAACAGAGCCCAGGTGCGCCCGATGGCCTTTAGATTGATTTTTGGGGGAAAACTGATCATTCATCCGAAAGGTTATGCTGTTTTATTCATGGGGTAGACCGTTGAAAAGGGGTTTCAGTGTCCTTCGAAGATTCAAAGATCTTTAACTCCAACAATGAAGTTGTTTGGTGTCAAATCGGGGCTCAGGAGCGCCCGGTGACCTCCTAATCGATTTTTGATAGTAAAATAGTCCGTTCGTCTAAACTGTTATGCAGATTTGCACAAGGGACGTACCATTGGAAAGGGGATTCAGAGCCCTTAGAGGATTCAACGAGCTTTTTCTCTGATGATAGAGTTGATTGGAGTCAAACGGGGCCCGGGAGCGCCCGATGGCCTCTGGATCGGTACTCGGAGTGCGATATAGGGTTTGTAGTGAAATGAGGAGGTGCTAGGGACCTAAGGAGAGACTTAGGGGGTCCTAGAATGTGGTGTCTACACTTGGTTAGCAACATTAAGGACCGGTGGGTGGACACTAGGGCCACTCGACACATCTGTAGAGATAGGACTATTTTTTCCTACTACGAGGTGGTGGGAAGCAATGAAAAGCTCTACATGGACAATTATTGAGTGGCTGTGGTTGCTAGAAAAGGGGAGGTGGATATAAAATTCACTTCTGGAAAAGTCCTCACGTTGAACGAGGTGTTATAAGTGCCTGACATTAGGAAAAATCTGGTCTCAGGCTCTTTGTTGAGTAAAAAGGGTTTTAAAATGGTCTTTGAATAGGATCAGTTAGTTCTAACAAAAAATGAGGTGTTTGTGGGATAGGGTTACATGTGTGAGGGATTGTTCAAACTAAATGTAACTGTTGACTCTGTTTTTGATGTAGTTAATTCTTCTGCTTATCTCTCTGATTCCTCATATTTGTCACATAGTAGACTTGGACACGTTAATCTTGCTTCACTTAGAAGATTAATGAATTTAGGAGATATCCCTAAATTACCTGCAAATGTCTAACACAAATGTGAAATATGTGTTGAATCAAAATTCAAAAGAAAACCTTTTCAAAGTGTACAACGCTCCACTGAAATTTTGGGATTAATTCATACTGATTTATGTGAGTTAAAAGGAACTCAAACAAGGGGTGGGAAAAATATTTTATCACCTTTAAAGATGATCACACGAAATTCTGTTATGTGTATGTTTTGAGATCGAAGGATGAAGTACTTGAAAAATTCAAAATATATAAAACAGAAGTTGAAAATCAACGAAATCAAAAAATTAAAATTGTGAGATCGAATATAGTAGGAGAATATTCTGAGCCTTTTAGTGAATTTTGTAAAATACATGGCATAATACATCAAACTACGACACCTTATTGTCCACAACAAAATGGTGTGGTAGAACGTAAAAATCAAACGCTAAAGGACATGGTAAATGCTATGTTAAATAGTTCGGGTCTTCCTCACAATTTATGGGGTGAAGTGATACTTTAAGCTTGTTATATTTTAAACAAAATTCCCCCTAAGAAATTTGATAAATCTCCTTACAAATTACAAAAAGGAAGAAAGCCTTCATACAGATACTTAAAAGTGTGGGGGCATTTAGCTAAGGTAGTCTAGCCTCCACCTAAACGAACTAAACTCGGACCTAAAATTGTTCATTCTATATTTATAGGTAATGTTTAAAATAGTAGCGCATATAGGTTCCTTGTGTTCAAATCAGATGTAGATAGTGTATCTACAAATACTATTATTGAATCTCGTGATGCAGAATTATTTTAACATATTTTTCCACACAACCCCACTACTAGACTTGAGGATGCTCCTTCAAACATTAAGATTCCATCTAGTAGTAGAAAAGAAAATGAAATGAAAATATAGGAACTTTAGAAAAGTAAAAGACGTAAGATAGAAAAATCTTTTGGGCCTTATTATATTTCATTTTATCTGATGGGGGATCCTTAATCTTATCACGATGATCTTAATCCTCCTGAAGCTCCATTTTGGAAAGAGGTTGTTAATAGTGAAATAGAATCTATTATGCAAAATCACACTTGGTATTTAGTTAACTTGCCACCAGGTTGTAAAACAATAGGGTGTAAATGGATTTTGAAAAGAAAAATGAAACTGGATGGATCCATAGAAAAATATAAGGCTAGGATAGTAGCCAAAGGATATAAACAAAAGGAGGGAATCGATTTCTTTGACACTTATTATCCAGTTACGCGAATTACTTCTATTAGAATTCTAGTTTCCCTCGCATCCATTTATAAAATGGAAATTCATCAAATAAATGTTAAAAGTGCCTTTTAAAATGGAAAATTAGAAGAGGAAATTTATATGGATCAACCGAAAGGGTTTGTTGTAAAGTGATTAGAAAATAAAGTTTGCAAGCTAGTTAAATCCTTATATGGACTAAAACTAGCCCCTAATGTAAGGACACATTTCTCCGTTTGAGTCTTAATATAGTTTTGGCTCAATTACGGAAAAAAAACATTTATTCATAGGATAGTATTTCATTGTAATATATTCAAGCCTATGAAGAGTTTGTTGAAGACATAGCGGCAAAGAGTATAAAGCTTCATCAAAATGCCGGTTTTTGTGCCTCGTTTGTACGTCATCAAAAGTAGTTCCATGCTCCAAAGGTATGAATGCTTTTATATATATAGGAGCTTGGAAAAAGTTTAATTGGGTGTTAGGTTTATTTAAAACTGTGTTTTATTTTCAGAAATAATTAATTAAAACTTTAAATAAAGTTTATAAAGTTTTCTGGGCTAAAATCGAATTTTCTAAAATTTCTGTCTCTTCGTTCTATATGTCGTTCGAACGAGTTTTTTGTTCGAACTAGATGTCGTTCGAACGAGTTTGCCAACAAGTTCCCTAATTGGCCACTCGAATGTCGTTCGATATATCGTTCGAACGAACCTTATGTTCGAACGAGATATCCAACGAGATTTCTAACGAGTTCATCTTTAAACATACTGGAACTTCGTTAGAAACCTCGTTCGAACGAAAATGTCATTCGAACGAGATTTCAGGCGGGAACAGTTTTGGCAGTTTTCTCCCACTTCCCCACTTGTTTCTTAACTGATTTTTCTCAGACTTTATTATGTACGAGAAAGCAATTTTGTTAAAAATCTTTTTCATAACCTTCCATCTCTAAGTGAGAGTTTTAAGAGAAAAATTATTAAGAGAAAAAGATCATGTTTTGAGTGAGATTTTTATAAAGAGAAAAACATATACCACTCTAGTTTACACCCATTTTAGTTTCGTCCAAGTTCCCATATTTATATATCTTGCTTGGAGTTTGGCACCGGGTTCACTCTACCGTTTTGAAGAGTTGTTTTGGGTTTCCTTCTACATCCCATAAAGAAGAAGAGTTTGCTGCGGCATTCTCACATGGTGAAAGGCACTATGTATGGTTGACGGTGTGCCTATTGTCTAATCGGTGGATTTCGAGACCGCGGTGGAGCTCTGTTGGTTATCTGCTAGGAAGAGGTCTATACAAGAAGAAGCGTCAAAGCTTGAGAGGGTTCGGGTTGAGGAAGTAAGTCTTTTTGTCTTGTAATTGTAAAACCATATCTAGTGGATTTGAGGCTAGGGCCGTCCGAGGTTTTTTCCCGTTGTGCATTTTTTCCCCGTACATCGCGGCGTAGTGATTTCTTGTTTTATTTTATCTTGCAATATCACCTAGAACGCATGCTTAGGTAAAGAAGATAAAATTGGTTTAAATCTCTATTAATTTAATTTGGTGCTAAATTAAATTTTGTGTAAAGTTTATTTAATTCAAGTAAGTTGTTAAAATTGGTTTAGCCTAATTTGTTTAAATGAAAAAATATGACTTAGGCAATTTCTAGGACTTGAATTATTTAATTGGTTTAAGTGAATATATTAATTATTTAACCTTACTTCACTTTATTTAATTTTAATCTATTAAGAAAATTAAAATTTGTTTTTAAGTTGAACCATCACAACGCTTCCGCATCCATCATTTACATAAAAGGAAATATATTTTAAAATTGGGGGTCCTTCGGGAGTTTTCACCTAAGCAGTGGCATGAAAAATTTGATCATGTAATAAAATTGAAGGATTTAAAATAAATGAATCTAATAAATGCGTGTATTTTAAGTGCCATAGAGATTCTTGTGTGATTGCTTGCCTATAGGTTGACGATATGCTAATATTTGGATCACATATGAGTATTACAAAAACTACTAAGAAGATGTTATGTGAACAATTTGATATGAAAGACTTGGGAGTTGCAGATTTCATTTTGGGAATCAAAATAATACGAGATTTTAGGGGAATCAAATTATCACAATCATATTATATAGAAAGCATGTTAAGTAAATTCAATCAATATGAATCTACTCCTTCTAGAACTCCTTATTATCCAAATAGTAATTTAAAGAAAAATAAAGGAGAAGCTGTGTCACAACTTCAATATTCAAGAATTATTGGTAGCCTAATATACATTATGAACTGCACCAAACCTGACATTGTATACGCAATAGGGAGATTGAGTATATCTACTTGTAATCCTAATCATGATCATTCGAATGCACTTATTAGAGTATTAAGATACCTGAAATTTACTTTGGATTATGCTTTATATTATGTCTCTTATCCTGCTGTGATTGAAGGTTATACTGATGCTAATTGGATTTCAGACTCAAAGGAATCCAAATATACAAATGGATATGTATTCACATTAGGCGGGGCCGCCATATCGTGGAAATCTTCAACATAGACATGCATTGCGAGATCAATAATGGAGTCTGAATTCATAGCTTTAGACAAAGTAGGTGAAGAAGCTGAGTGGCTGAGGACATTTTTTACTGACATTTCGATGTGGCCTAAACCTGTACCCGCGATATTTATACATTGTGATTTCCAGGCGTCAATAGCAAAAGCAAGAAGCAAGTCCTACAATGGAAAGTCAAGACATATTCGTCGTAGGCACAATAGTGTGAGACAACTCATATCTAATGGTATTATAACCATTGACTTTGTGAGGTCAAATGATAATTGAGCGGAACCGTTGACCAAAGGGTTGTGAAGATATATCATTTAGAAAACATCGAGGGGATGGGCTTAAAGCCTAATGAGTAAAATCACCATGATGGATACCCAACCTATATAAATGGAGATACCAAGATATAGGTTCCATGGGAAAACTAATTGCGGGTGATTATATGTAATTTCTATACAGACTTATCATTGTCTTATCCCAATGGTGTTAATAATAGTAGTAGTGCTACCTGTAATGAGAAAGATTGAGTTAAACTCCTAATGAATATATGGCTTGGATTTCAAACAGGATGTGACCGGACGTTCTTGATAGATTCACCTAAGTGAGTGTGATAGTGGGGCCGCTACCTATGGGAATTATGGTTAAATTCCCTAGAGCGCTCATGATACTGGGATATAGTTTATGGCCTTAATGAGCAGAACTTTTTTGAACCACAAGTGTGGCAAAGTGTCATGTGTGTAGTCTATTGAAGTAGTTTACCAAAATAACTCGTTAGTTCAAGATATGTAATTCATTGAATAGTTTGTAAGTCCAATGGACATACACTTAGCAAGGTTCAAGTCCAAAAGAAACCTCTTCCTATTAATGACATTTTTATTGCCCAAAACTTTACTTTTATTCCTCCCGCTCGTATTTCATCCATGTGGGGGATTGTCGAGTGCTTGTGTATATTTATTGGTGTGAATGATATACTCACAATAAGTACTTGTAGCCTAGTGGTAACTTTTCAGTCTCGTTTATTTGAGGTCATGGGTTCAAGTCCCACTAAGGACATTTGGGAGGATTTGGGACATTTATACCTAAATTGATATATAAATATTATATTATATATCAAGACTTGGGACTTGGGCTTGGGTTTTCGGTCCAAAAATGAGTTAATTTTAAATTTGTCTTTCATTAATTTTATTTAATTCGTTTTTAATTTATATTAAAACTCATTTTATTTAATTAATTAAAAATATGTTTTATAATTAATATTAAAACCCATTTTTTTGTTTATATACATTGAGAGTGGTTCAGTGGAGAAGTGGTCATCCACATTTTGGGGGAGTGGGTGGTTTCTGCATCCCTTTGAAGTAAGGAGTCTACAGATCAGTTTAGAATGGAATTTCTCTCTCTCTCTCTCTCTCTCTCAAAAAGCGTCTTCCTCCGTACTCCAATTTCTAAGCAACATTTGTGTGGTTCTAAAGTCATCCGTTGAGTGCATCAATCAGATGAACTGTGCTTTGAACCCTGGGGACAATTATCTGAGGCTCGAGGAATCACTACTTAAATTGCGGGTGATATTTATGTCTTAGGAATGTGTGTCTAACACACACGTCAGTATCCAGATAATTCGTTCCAATTTATTTTATTTTTGGTATTTCCTGTATACGCATATAACATATATGAACCAGATAAAATTCTCAATAAACAAAAAAATCAGGCGATTTACTTACTGTGTTCACCGAAAAATAAAATTGTTCTATATCTAGAACGTTTTCAACATTTATGGTGATAATATTATATAGATTGTAAATATTTACTATTTGCCTAAAATGAAGGAAATATGTCATTTTTATTTTATTTTTTATATTTATATTAAATATGGATCTTATTTTATAGAGCTCTATTAGTAGCGTTAAAAAATATAAATTTCTTAAATTTTGGATTTATACATCGAAAGTTATAGTCCTTTAAAGTTTTAAGGGGGAAAACTACCTATTTAAATTTGGAGGGAATATAAGGAGAAGGTATATTAGTAAAGAAAAAATTCCTAAATTAAAAAGTTGCAGTTTACTATATCTATTTGTTATCAACTGACCATGCAGGTTATTGATTGTTATTCGCTTGGTAGTGTTGGGATTCTTCTTGACATGGAGGGTGAAACATCCAAAGTTGGATGCAATATGGTTATGGCTGATGTCCATTACCAGTGAGATATGGTTTGGGTTCTCATGGATCCTTGATCAGATTCCAAAGTTGTGTCCCATTAACCATTCTACCGACCTCGAGGTTTTGCGGGATAAATTTGATATTCCACCACCATCGAATCCCACTGGCCGCTCTAACCTCCCCGGTGTCGACCTATTTGTATCCACTATTGATCCGAAAAAGGAACCACCCCTTGTCACCACCAACACCATCTTATCAGTCCTAGCCGTGGATTACTTGGCAGAAAAGGTCGCTTGTTACATATCGGATGATGGCGGAGCCCTCCTCACCTTAGAGGAAATGGCCGAGGCTGCAAGCTTTGTGGATTTATGGGTTCCATTTTGTAGGAAACATGACATTGAGCTCTCGGATTTTGCAAAGGAATCCAAAGAGCTACTTCGCCCTGAAAGGGGACACTACAAAATACAAAAAGCACTCGTAATTTGTAAAGGATGGGCGGAGGGTGTAAAGAGAGTATGACGAGTTTAAGGTGAGGGTCAATGGGTTTCTTGATTCAATAAAGAGGCGATCTGAAGCTTTCAACGCAAAGGAGGAGATGAAGATGATAAAACACATGAGGGACACCAAGGCCGACCCGATGGAGCCAATCAAGGTCCAAAAGGCCACTTCAATGGCCGATGGAACCCATTGGCCTGGAAACTGGATATTCCCTTCTAAAGAACACGCCAAAGGAGATCACGAAGGAATTTTACAGGTATTTTTTCAAAAAGCAATTATACGTCGACTCAGGATTCTAACTCATTTTGTGTCTCACTAAGTATCATTCAAAAATGATCCAATGCAGACATGTGACACATGTTAGTGAGTTGCAAAAATTAAGGCGAAATCCTAAGTCGGGCCTAAAATTACACTTTTTCAAAATATACCAACCATGTTAAGCATACTAAAAACTAAAAATAAGTTTACTCAACAAACATATGTGATATTAAATGATTTCATTTATAATCAGAAATCTATCATAATCAAATCCTCACACATATATTTGTAAGTAACTTCTAATCAAGTGTTATTTCAAACAAGATATAAATATGTTTTATAAAAAAAAGTAAGATGAATCACACAATTGGGGTGGTTTTGAAACATAAGAAGTTCTTGAATCTGCAGGTAATGTTAAAACCACTGAATAGTGACGTGTTGATGGGAGAAAGCGACGATAATATCATCGACTTCTCAGATATTAACATAAGGTTGCCAATGTTCATGTACATATCACATGAAAAGCATCCGGGATTCGATCACAACAAGAAGGCTGGGGCTATGAATTCACTAGTGCGGGCATCTACCGTATTATCCAATGGGCCATTCATGCTCAACCTAGATTGCGATCACTACATATATAACTGCAAATCTATTCGAGAAGGGATGTGTTTTATGATGGATAGAGGAGGTGAGAATATTTGCTACATTCAGTTCCCTTAGATATTCGAAGGAATCGATCCTTCCGATCGATATGCCAACCACAACACTGTATTTGTTTATGGCAATACGTGTGCGCTTGATGGCGTTCAGGTATTTGATAATTGTTGGTAGTATTAACACCTCTAATTTTTATGGGTAGATCATTTAAGTAAAAAAAAATTACTTTGACGTTCTTTTAGGGTCTTTTTCGAATTTAAGAGGCACTTTCACATGAATATGTATTGCAAGTGAAAAACATAACATACGTATTTATTTATCACTGGAATAAATGACCTAAACAAAGACTTTCAAATGTCCTAATGACCCTTACAGGTGACTAGTATATAAAAGTTCACATTTTTTTCTATTCCAGGTAGTCAAATTCTGACTTCATTCCAAGCATTCTAACACTAAATGTCTTCAATTGTAACTTTATTATCTTTTACACTGAAAATTTTGTCAGTAATCAAATAGGCATGGCCTTAAAACAATGAAAGAACTTTGTTTATGTTCTTTGTTTTAGAATAACTTTGGACAACATCAACCATGGTTTTTTGTTCTAATCATATTAGTTTGGGGGACTCCATTGAATGATTTTTGAGAAATGGTTTTTTGTTCTAATAATATTAGTTTGGGGGACACCAGTTGAAGGCCTTGGTCTAGATATAAACATCCATTTCTCAAAAATCATTCAATTCTTATAAATATAAACTAAAGAATTGAGACTTATTAACAGTATTCCAACAAATCACAAAATATAATAGTAATAACTGACACACACGCGCCCCTATCCCCCATGCCAAAAAAAATCTTCATTTAATTAGTTCCTCAACATGTACTCTCACAAGGGTATTTTGGGACTATGAAATAAGAAAAAATTTATTTAAATATCAATGCTTTTGATGGGATGTTTTTCATTTAAAATGGTACCATGTCCGTATTATTAAAAAGAGTGTATGTCAAATCGTAAACTTGAGTAAGTGGTGACTAAAAGCTAAATGCCCAAATAAATTAGCGGGTGTTTTTATTTTAGTCATCGGCCAATATATTTTCTACTCTAGTCCACTTCAATATTTTATGGTCATTAAGATCTTTCACCCCTTGATGTATACATTCAAAGTTAGAGTATATACAAACTTAACATATGTATATTACAAAATTTGTGCATACGTTATAAAATTCGGCATACAAATTACATTTTTTTCCAAAAACAAACATGTATAATTTACAAAATTTATTGAAGATATTAATGAAAACCATGCATACATTAAGGATTAGGAACCTTAGTGCCCAAAAAATATGTTAGGGAACTAGAGCCAAAAAAATTACCGGCGAATTGGTTAATCCAAACACACTTTAAATTAAAAATAAGTGATGCCTCTGATGATGAAAGGAATGATTTAAAATAATAAGTGCAATAGTTTCATATACCCTCACACTTTTAAATACATGTTGATGGTCCCTTTTTATTTCTTAAGCGGAAAGTGTTTTAAGGATGACAAAAAAAATTCTCTTTTTATGAAAAAACTTTTTCCAATTTTTAATTCGCTCCAAGTTGTGAACAAATTTTAACTTAACCAAATTTTATCTTGATTGATCCTAAACATCTATCTAGTGATTAAAGCAAGTAAAATAAATTAAAGAAAAGAAACTCACAACACCAGATGTACGAGGAAACCAAAACGGGAAAAAACCTCGGACCGCCCAAGCCAGATAGTCAATATGAATGTGGATTTACAACGAACAGACACAAGTTTTACTCAACAACTTGATCCCCACAAGACTTGACGCTCTTCTGATATTCAACCACTCCTCTCACAGTGCCGACGTATAAATCCCTTCTTCAACGAGACCTGTCCATAACACACGTGTCCACGTATGTCTCAGTGTCCATCGATATGGCTTGTAATGTCTACGATGTTGAAATCGGACTCCACTGAATCTTCATCACAAAACGAGTAATGTTCAAGTGTAGAATAACTCTTCTTGGTGCCTCAAAGATCACTATATCATATACTAATGATAACTAGGATCTTTGAAACTCTAAGGATGCATTTACTTTGGAAAACCTTAGAAAAATTGTGTGCATAAACGTTCTGATTTGTAAATAGTTTTTCCAGAATGCACACTTACAAAATTTGAAGGAAACACCCCTATATATACTTTTCTTAAGATGATGCTTCATTAAAGTGACATTGGCCTATCGCTCGAGTAAATTTTTGTTTGTCCTTTTGAGTAAATTTTTTATTTTTGGTTAAAAATGTCAAAAACTCAAAAAGATTTTGTATGTATTTTTGTTTGACACACTTTAAGTGGCATATCTTGTGTTTGAATCCCTTCTTTAACGCTCCCATGTGGTTAGAGCTTTTGGTTTAGATTGTTAATCCTTAAAATATTCTTTACCATTTTTATATGGAGTAGTTGGATTTTGTATTGTTTAAATGGATTCTATTTTTATATGCCTCTATTCACACATGCACGAGCTCATTTGAAATTTAAAATGTCACATGTTATATTTGAGCTTTGTGAGGTGTTCTCCTACCAATCTTGTCATCTACATATTTATGACCTAGGAGGACTAGTGCATGTCAAAATACGTTGCACGTGAGATTTGTGAGAAATAAAAATTATATTTAAATGTGCACGGGGAAGGGCTCCGAAAGGATTAAGTATCCTTTGCGAATAGTAAGCCACCGTTTGGAATGGACCTAAAAGCAATACGTGGTCCAAAGGCCTAAAAATAGAAAAATGGCATTAAAATAAAAATCATTGCCAAGGCCTATGTTTATTTGATATATTCATTCAAAATAAAAAGAATATATATGCTTCTTGATGGAGATTGGATGGTACATCAACGGTTTGCACAATGTCCATTTATCCTTGTTGTCTTTATTGTCATGAATCTATTCGTTTGTAGAATCATCAAAACTCTAGGCTTGTATGCATTGTGTATATTTGTTCATTGAGTTCAATCTTTATTGTCACATGAGGTTATATTCAAATGTAATAAAGTTTGCAATCAATTGAGAACCCCGTGAACATTGTTTAAGTGTTTGTGTCTAAATTTTCTTGTTACTAGTTCACACCCCTACACTTCTATTTCCATATGATACATTTTTGCCATACGAGTGTGCTAAACTTATTGTATTTTGTGTCATTCGTGTGTTTATATCTATATATATATATATATGTATGTGCTTTATTGGTATATTTCTAGTATATATATATGATATTTGTTTTGTCTTTGCCTTGATTTCTAGTCCATCTATGCTTCTTCTTCATTATTGGTATCTATCATGAATTAGTTATGCTTTTGTTGCTCATATTAAGGCACATATGCTTTAATATCTTTTCCACTACTATTTTCCCACTAACTTTTACCTGATTAATAAAGTGCGGAATCCAACTTTTTCTAATTAATTTTTTCATACACATCTATATCCAAGAGGGAGTTTGAGAGAAAAAGAGAAAAAGAAAAAGTTCATGTTTGAAAGTGTTTATTTTTCAAAGAAAAATTCATTTACACTTTAGTTTTCACCCATATTGTTTATCCAAGTTCATATATACATATACTTTGCTTGGAGTGTTTGGCACCGGGTTTTCTCTAACGCATTGAAGAGAAGTTTGGGTTTACTTCTACATCCCTCAAAGAAAAAGGTTGTTTAGCCGCGGCTTTCTCACATGGTGAAAGGCACCATGTGTGGTTGACGGTGTACCTATTGTCTCATTGGTGGGTCCAAGATTCCGGTGGAGCTCCGGGGTTGTCTACTAGGCGGAGGTGTTTACAAGAAGATGCATCAAGGCTTGAAAGGGGTCGAGTTGAGGAAGTAAGTCATCTGTCTTGTAATTGTAAAACCATACTTAGTGGACTTAAGGCTAGGGCCGTCCGAGGTTTTTTTCCGTTGTGGGTTTTTCCTCGTACATCGCGGCGTAGTGGTTATTTGTGTATTTTATCTTTTGCAAAATCACCTAGAACGCATGCTTAGGTAAAATGATAAAATTGGTTTAAATCACTACTTATTTAATTTGGTGCTAAATTAATTTGGGTAATAGTTAATTTAATTCAAGTCATTTGTTAAAATCAGTTTGGCCTAATTCGGTAATAATGAAAAATATGACTTACGCAAATTTCTAGGACTTCGGTTAATTAACTGTGTTTAAGTGAAATCAAATTGTGTGTGTAATTCCATCATATTTCACTTTGTTTAATTTTAATTTGTTAAGAAATTAAAATTTGTTTAATTGAACCATCACTCGCTTCTGCATATATTCTAAAAAGGAAATATGTTTTTAAAGAATTTAAAAATTGGGGGCCTCGTTTTCCAACAACACCCATATGACCTTCATCACTATCATTCTCACAGATAGCCCGTACCTAGGTTCTATGCTCTAGTGGTACAAATCAAAATCCCACCTGAAGGTTCCTCAAGGCATGATCGTCCACAACGCACAACCTCCACCAGATAGCAAGCAGCGTGGGTATGTTATACACATAATGGTTCAATCAATGAGTATACACACAACTTATTATATTCATTAGGTATTCACGCAACCCAATTCCCCAAATTTATATGTAGTATTATCGTCTCTATTACTCACAATACTTTGACCGTACGATTTATCTCTATATCGTATATACTCTTTAAGGATCCCTCACTCCAACACATTTCCTTAGTAGTTACACAAATCTTCTCCCTATTAAATAATGAAACGAAGCTACCCCAGCATAGCGTAGGTCCTATTTCCTCACTTGAAAGAACCTAGAAGGATTTTTAACTCGTTCGGGCAAAAATTACAGTTTCTGAAATCTCGTTAGAACCTGGGGATTCTCGTTCGAACGAGGTCGTTCGAATGAAAATCTCACTTCGAACGAACTCTAAAATATCGTTAGTAATCTCGTTGGAATTATCATTGGAATTCTCATTCGAACGAGGTCGTTCGAACGACCTAGGCAAGTCTTCGAACGAAAATTCTGAGATCGTCTTCTACCTTCCAAACTTCGAATTTCACTCTCTTCCACTATCCAAAAACCATGATAATTTATCTCAACATCAAGTTAAAGGTTCTCAATCATCTCCCTACAGGATTAGGCACTCTTTACCCCATTTTTAACATCAAATCCTTAGAATTTTAATAGGGATCAAGATCAATTCCTTAAATCTTTAAAAGTCCTAAATTCATATGGCCTCCATCAACAACAATTTAAACCCAGATTAAATTTGGTGAAATCAACGTATACAATCCATATTTATCATACCCAGAAAATGGTTATTTAACTACATGCAAACCTATACTTCCAATTAAAGATTAATACCCAATTTCAATCCCAAATTCATATTATCATGATTAAGACATCAATTAATCTAACATGGACATTATATGCTCTAAAATAAAGTAAGATAAACACTTGCCTTTTTGTGAACTTCTGATTTACAGAATGAAATTGGTATAGGGTGATCCTCTCTTCACGATCTACGCGTTGGTGTGAATTTTGGTGTGAGAGCTTGAGTCTTTATCCTAGGGCTCCTATGGGGTTCATCTTCTCCTTCTTTGGTTCTCTATGTCTCTCACTTAGGTTTGGAAACTGACAGATAGCCTATTACCCACGTCCACTTCCTTTTAATTTTCTATTTTCGTACATTTTAATTCCCAAAAATCTCAAAAGACCAAAATACCACTCTGGGGTGTCGGTTTGGCCTAAATTGCCTCAAAATCCAAATAAAACACTTGAGTAGAGTTTTTTTACTATCTCGACCCTTCCGGACTCATCGGTGCACTCGAAATGGTCATACAAGTTATTTAAAAATAAATTATCTTTTAACCCAATAAAATAATACCGACACGACTCACATGCGCGTCCCAAATAAGTGTATTGCAACTGCCTTATTTTTCACTCCCGACCATAATAATATTTTCGTAACCATATATTACTTTACTCGCTAAGTAATATTCAACATAATCATCACCAATAAATACTAACTCTTGTCACGCTAGTAATTATTAATCTTTAATCCGGATTAATTATAAATAAATTTTCCTCCATTTAAATTAATTAATCCTAATTCCATAATTAAAATAAAATCCTTCAAAAATATGGGGTATTATAATAATCAGTTCGTATTTCTCAAATACCACTTGTACTTGTTAATCACGATTATCATCGAATACTTATTATGTAGTTATCACTCACATAATCATAAGTACCCGTATATATGTCACCAATATTACCCGTACTTGACCACGACGATTATTCATCTCTTAATCGTATTATTATTATGTAGATATCTCTCACATAATTTTATTCCTCAACTCCATATAATTTTCCAACATTAACCCAAGTCTCTCACTCCTTATTAACTTACCAAAATTATTCAAACATCATTCATCGTATTTTATTATGTGGTTATCACTCACATAATTTTCTATCCGTAATTCAATTGTTAATTTCCCAACATTAACCCAAGTTTCTCACTTCTTGTTAATGTACCAAAATTATTCATAACCTACGGTGGGCTAAATAAAATTCTCCAAACTTTTCTGGGATAAAAATAGGACTTTTTGAAATCTCGTTAGAAGTCCAGAATTCTCATTCAAATGAGATGGCAACTCGTTCGAACGACATAATGTCTCGTTCGAACGAGATTAACGTTAATCCAATTCATCTTCAACCTCAGTTTTCTACATTTTTCTAACTGTTCTTACACCCAAACCCTTCTGGATTGTATTCTACCCAAAACTCAGATATTCCAACATTGTTTTAACATGTTCAAGGGTGATTTTTACATAAAAATAACATCAAATCCACATGTTCATAAAGGGTATTATCATCAAACCCATTAAATCCTTAAAATTCCAATTTATCTAAATCCTCCATTTTTATACCTCTTAAAAACCCAGAATTTAGAATTATCATTTCATAACTAAATCATCAAATTTTCATATTCAAAATGAGTAGGATTCATTTACATGCAATACCTATCATCATATTCATATCTTCAATAAACAAATAAATCCTCTACATGTAAAACCTATCCGTTTTCATGTTCAGAGCCTCTACATGTATAAATCTCCAACTACATGAATTTGCCTATTCATTAAACTTGATTTATAAATTATTTTAATCCCAAATTCATAAGTTCATCAATCCAAAAGAAATCATATTCTAACATGGATAATATAAGCATCAAAATAGAGCAAGAATTACACTTGCTTTATGGGTAGGTCTGAACCTTTGGAGAAGACAAGTGTTTAGCACCTCCTCTTCCTTTTTCCGAAGAAAATTCGGTGGTGGTGCAAGGTTTAGAGATGGTGGTTGTCCCCTTAGTTTGCCCTAGGTGACTCTTCCTTTCCAAGCAACTCTTCCTCTCCTCTAGATAACCTTCATTTTCTCTCTAAGTCTTTTCATTCTCTCTCAAATGACCTCACTTTGTGTTTTGATGAAATGAACATTACGTACAATCTAAACTCACATATATAATAAGTCTCCAAGGTTAGCTAAAAGACAAAAAAACGCAGGTACTATTCATCTCCCAAGAAAAATGACTAAAATGCCCCTTCGGGGTGTCCTATCATCTTCCAATTGACCCGAGACCCAAATCAAACCCCCGGGTAGACTTTTCTGCCTACTGTTTACTCATGAAACACTCGAAATGATCATTCGAATGACTTAAAAATAAATCTCATTTTTTCCCAATTTTAGTCCCTACACGACTCATAAGTGAGTCCCGACTTAATTTCCATTTATGCCGTATTGTTTACTCATGAAAATATTAAAAATCATTGTATCCACATATTACTTTATATCACTAAGTAATATTCAAAATCATATATTACTTTAATCTCTAGTAATATTCAATCTAAATTATTCCCAATTAATTTATTTTTTTATAATTAATTCCAATTAATCTCCATTGATTTGGCCCATTAAATTTTAATTTTTCTCATATTAAAAGTCATTAAAATAATGGGGTATTACATACTTCCCCCTTATAACGTAATTTCATCCCAAAATTCAGAAAATAAAGCATACCTGGTAAAAATAACTCCGGGTATCTATCGCGCATCTCATCCTCGCACTCCCAAGTAGACTCCTCAAGATTATAGTGCTCCCACTGGGCACGCACCAACGGAACTACTTTTAATCTCATACGAAGAAATATTGTATAAGATAAGAAATATGTAACACGTCATGTATCCTATGCAAGTGTTTCGATAACCCCGGTCTATACGCAACTGGTCCAACCCTCTCAATAATAGGAAATGGTCCTACATATTGCGGTGTTAATTTCCCTTTCTTCCCAAATCACATTATCCCCCTTCATAGGAGATTCCCACAATAATATTTGGTCCCTCCACACTAAACTCCTGGAAGGACCGCTTTGCATCAGCGTAGCTTTTCTGTTTGTCCTGGGCTACCCGAATATGACTATTAATCATCTCAATTCTGGCAGACGTGTCCCGAATCACCTCTGGTCCAAGTAGCTTGTTATCCCCCACCTCTAACCAACACATAGGAGAACATCAAGGCCTACTTACAATGCCTCTAATGGAACCATACCGATGGTGAACTGATAGGAGTTATTATACGCAAACTCCACAAGTGGAAGGTATTGCTCCCAACCACCCCCAAAAATCTAGGATACACATATGCAACATATCCTCTAACATCTGGTTAGTAAGTTTAGTCTGCTCATCAGTCTGTGAATGATAGTTCCTACTCAATCGCACTTCAGTACACAAGGCCTCATGAAAACTCTCCCAAAATCGAGATACAAAAATCTTGTCCCGATCGGACACAATATTAAGAGGTACCTCATGTAACCTTACTATCTCGGCTATAGCAACTTAGGCGTACTGTGCTATAGCATAATCAGTCCAAACTGGCAAAAGTGATCTACCTTAGTCAACCGATCTACAATCACCCATATAGAATCATGACCTCTCTGCGTAGTAGGTAGTCCTATGATGGAGTCCATGGAAATGTTTTTCCATTTCTACATTGGGATCTCTAATGTCTGAAGAAAACTTGCTGGCTTCTGATGATCCACTTTCACGAACTGACAAGTGTCACACTTAGAGATGAACTCAACAATGTCTCTTTTCATCCCGTTCCACTAGTCAACAATCACCTCCCGTCTACTCATCGGCCTCAAGTGACATGACATGCCTGAATCAAATATGATCCCCATTGCTTTCTAAAAAGAAATCGCAATAGGAGATGGGGTTCAAGGATCTCATCCTGATTCACAATAATATTGGGTGGTATACTGTCCCGTCTGCCCATTCCATCTCTATAATCGTCATTTTGATACGAAAGTTCGGGTTGATCTTCTTAAATCAACCAATTCCCTTCTGAGTGGTGCACCTGGAGATAGATTCACTATGTCTCGCTTAACACCAATTTCCATTTATAACGTCTCAAATTAAGTGATGCTTTATAATCCCTTTCTTTCCTTGGGGTATACCAAAAGTCTCGACTCGTGCACTTTTGGCAACAATGCGCACTTTTGGACCCCTTTTTACCTATTAGCCAACAACAATTTTATTTATGCGCAAGCCACTCTCATTATTCGATCGAGTAGGAATCCTCTCTATTTTCCACAATAGTTGGATTTTTCCTATTCTCAAAAGATATCCTTTTTAAATGGCTTTTCATAGTCTTTCAACCCATCTTTGGTGTGTTACTCTCATAGCACTTATAAACTTGGATTATCGTCTTTTCCACTCAATGTTTAATCCATTCTAACTTTGTTTATAACTTCCCCACAGGCAAAAATTTCACACATTCATTCCCACGTCCTTCTATCTCAGACGATATGAAAATCAAACTAACCAGGGCGCCCATACGCCCTCCAATCCATACATCGCTGCACAAATGATGATCGGCTCCACTAGCCTAAAGTCGTACACTCAAGGGATTTTCTTCACTCATAACACGAGGAACAACTAAAGTTATAGCTATTACCTTATCGCCCAACACATCTCTCAACTCCCGACATTCGCTGGTTTCATGCGTGGGATGTCTCGCAGGCAAAATCCAAACAAGGAACCCCCCCGATACACTACTCCTAACATTGTCGGCCATCGAGTTTTATAGACTCAAGGTAAATAACCTAGACACTCAAAATTCGGATCCCTAGACATACATATATAAATCTCAACTCCCACGTCTCTAAAGGAGTGATATAATAATGCACTCTACCTATCACGGCTTAGCTCGATAATAAACCCAAATACTCTAAATCATATCAGTAAAGTCCCTACACACCAGGATCAAATATCTCGAGATGACTACACTCTTTGGAGTCTCTTATCATTACTCAATATCACATAATTGTGAGCTTAACCCTCTAAGCATTGCCAAAACAACACATCATGTCCTGGAACAACAACCATGATAGCCTTGCAATAATATCCCACTATCATTAATAATCATCAATAACCACATACAGGATGTTATCGTACTCGTATAACACATCACTATAATGAGTAATATCAATAAAAAAATTCTTACTATCTACACCCACCCCCCTATGGATGAGACCAAATATTAATCCCGTTAAACCATGAAAAATAAAAATACCCATAATGGTATCAGTATAACCACTAAACTTGTCTCACACGCGAATCTAGTTCTAATCAAAATATCGTGACTCGCTCGTGTCACATAAAGCATACCTCATTCTCTGAGGATAATCCATGTCTCCTTCCTTGGCGATAGCCCTGGCTGCTCAAATGGTTCCCGGATACAACACACTTGTCCGAACTGAACCAAAACTATCTTAATCATTACCCCAAATAGGCACCAGACTCTTGTCCCTTTTTCTTGCTTCAGGCAAAATTTAATGCATGTGGTCTTACTCTCCACAGATAATACCTCTTCATAAAATTCTGAGACCATATATTAGGGTTGCCCTTCTCTCAGACCCTGGTAGCTTCAACTCCGATGGTCACCTTCATTGTTCCCTTAGTTTCGTTGGCCCTAAGGAACACACTACTAGCTTCAATAGCCCTGACTGAATCCACCATCGCTTGGTAGGAATTCAACAATCTGAATCGTTTAAATGGGTCCCCTGATGGGTCTCCCCCCGTGGTGTTTCACTAACACCATTACGTCGAGACTTATTCCTTGGATAGATCCTTAACTCTTTGCTCCCTTCACATAGAAGCATTTATATCTTCATTGTCAAAATATGACATTATCGCCATCATCATTGAGCGTCCAAACAGAAATGCCCTTAAGTATTGGCGACTCCTCTTGTGAGTCCATCGCCCAGTCATGGTATTTTCTTTATTGCACCTACCTATTTGTGTACAAAGTTCAAAATGTCATTCACATCACCTTCTAAACAACAGATGAAGGAATTTACGGTAAGACGTACTTAAGATCCTTACATTGGCATAATATTTTACCTTTCAAACACGGTGATTGACTTTCACCATTACAACTCTACTCCTGCGAGTTAGGAAAAATTTTACCCTAATTTTTCACTTCAGGTATTCAACACTCTGATATATGCCAAAACCTCTGGATATTTTTCATCCATTGGCTAACACAAAAAATCTCCGCATTTATAAAATTTCTACGGATAGTCTACTTTAAAAGCCCGTCTGACTCACTCCTATTCCAGCTATGCTGGTGAGTCTGGAATGGCATAAACGTCATTTGTGATTGTGCTTGGGAAAATACAACTCCTGAATGTCTTCTTTATTGTCCTCAATCTGAACAACAAATATGGTGGGTTCTATCTCAATCAGCTTTTCAAAAATCTTCTAAGTCTTCGGCTGAGTCCTCCTCCCGCTGTCCTTCTAACGACTCTGACAGGAGAACATAAGTCGTAATACGAAGAGGAATACAACAATCCCTATGATAAGGGTCTATATCAAAGAACTTTATGCTGAAACGTAATAATCCATACAGATCCTAAAGGACTCTAGAATCTGATGCTCTGATACCACCTGTAACACCCTACTTAATTAAATATTGGGTGATCAATCCCATACCAAATTAAAACAGAATAAAAAGTTGCATCATTCTTAGCATCACTGTCGAAAACATAGTCACCTAATAATGAATTAAACAGGTGTTAAAAAAAACTTTCCAATTTTAATTTAATTAAAAATCCCACTTTTAAAACATAAATCATTTAACACAATCCATGCACACAATGAATAACAACTGAGTAATATCAAAATTGAATTAAATGCAACTAGAATAAAACTCTCTCAATACAATAATCCAACGTAAACCAAATGTAATCAACTCCGATACAAGTAAATAAACTAACTAAGATGGAAAAAGTAGAATCCTTTGGGCGACATGCCTTAAATGAAATAGCAACAACATATGAATCAAGAAGATGAAGCGTCTAATAAAAAATCTGAAACTCCATAGCATCTATAGCATCCATAGCACATCAATAACCAATCCCCTATAGTTGGCGTCCTAATGGTTGGACACCTAAAATAGAAGATACGAGAGAGAGAAGAGAATATGCAATAAAACGGGTCAGAGCCCGATGTAAAAATAGTTTAGAAAACAGCAAGTGAATAAATGTTATATTCAACAATTATTATATACATGTTAGATTATCGGACTCTCTCTTGAGATTTTCACCTCTCATCTAGAGTGCACACCTAACGTACCTCTAAGTCATACTAGTTACAGTTCCCATGCTAACTAGTTCATATCAATGCCAACTAATCATAACCCATGTCTATTCCACGTATTTATCTCACAATACAGGTAATACATATATATCCAATTTCTTTATAACATGGATAAACCCTATTTCAATTCAATATAATTAAGTATTCACCTACTTAATTCTTTTCAGATTTCATCATCTTTCATATCTACTTAATTCACAAAGTAGTTAATAACCTATGTATATATACATTTTCACACTATAATATATATACACGAATATGGTGCCCCTAGGCTCAGCTGCGGCACAAGATGTAAAATATATCACAAGTGTGTGTGTGTAAATACATATATATATATATATATATATATATATATATATATATATATACACATTACTGCACCCGAGACTCAACTGCGGTGCATGCATACTCTGCTATCATGTCTAGGTACATCTCATCACTGTACAAGGAACTGTCGGTTCGGTATATCCCTCGAACCATAAATAACAAATACAAATATTGGATGTGAACATAGTCCTAAGCCTTTGGGCTAAGCACATACCTACGCACCCAAATGACCGTTCAATACCATTGTTTTCACACATGGCAATCCAACATAAGTCCTATGTTCTGAGGCAACAAGTCAAAAATCCCCCAAACGTCTCATCGGGATATGACCTTCCTCTACGGGCAAACCTCCCATCAATAGCAAGTAGGCTAGGTATGTCATACACATAAATCAACAATCAATAGGTATCACTACACCAAATCCTGCGAATGGTGACGCCCAGTGGGTCACGGCCAAAGTCCGTGACCAGCTGGTCGCGAACTTGGGCTGTGACCCACTCAATATTTGGCGTGATTATATTTATTATCACACTAAATTATCGATGCTTTGGAAGTGGTCACGGCCCAAGTCTGTGACCACAGTGGTCGCGGACTTGGGCCGTGACTAGGTCGTGACCCAACTCGCGCCAAAATTCCCTCCAAGCTTGGTCGCAGATGGGTCACGGCCCAACTCCGTGACCCATGGCACGACAAAGAAGAGAGTATGTAAGGACACAAATTTCCAATTGAGTCCATGTATAGTGTTGGCTCAATTCCGGACAAAAACATTTATTCATAGGATAGTATGTAATTGTAATACTCTCAAGCCTATGAAGTGTTTGTTGAAGACGTAGCGGCAAAGAGTATAAAGCTTCATAAAATGTGCCGGTTCGCGTGCCTCATTTCTACGTCATCAACTATGGTTCCATGCTCCCAAGGTATGAATGCAATTATATATATATATAGGAGCTTGGAACAATGTTTATTGGGTGTTAGGTTTAATAAAAACTGTATTTTATTTTCAGAAAGAATTAATTAGAACTTTAAAATAAGTTTATAAAGTTTTCTGGGCTAAAAACGAATTTTTCAAACTTTCTGGTGGTTCGTTCGATAGGTCGTTCGAACGAGTTTTTTCGTTCGAACCATATGTCGTTCGAACGAGTTTTGCCAATGAGTTCCCACTAAGGAATACTGGTCCGTCGTTAGAAATGTCGTTCGAACGAGATTGTCGTTCTAACGAGATTTCCAACGAGCTTCTAACGAGTCCATACTAGAGCGTCGTTAGAATACTCGTTCGAACGAGATTTCGTTCGAACGAAATGTCGTTCGAACGAGATGCCAGGCGGGAACAGTTTTTGGCAGTTTTTTGGCAGTTTTGCACCCACTTTCCAACTAAGTTTATAACCAACTTTTTCAGATTTTAATATGTGCGGGAATCACATTTTCCAACTTAACTTTTCCACAATATTTTCATCTGCTAGAGAGAGTTTGAGAGCAAATTGTTTTAAGGAAAATGTTCATGTTTTGAGTGAGATTTTTAGAGAAAAATTTCCATCACTGTAGTGTTTACACCCAAATGAGTTTATTCCAAGTTCTTATATACATATCAATTGCTTGGAGTTTGGCACCGATTTTCTCTACACCGAATTGAAGAAAAGTTTCGGGTTTTGCTTCTACCACCCACAAAGAAAGATGAAGTGTTTCTTATGTTGATTTACCCACACGGAGAAAGGCTCCATGTTCAGGTGACCATATAAAGTCCTATCAGTGGATTCCGAGACCGCGGTGGTGTTCCAAGGTTATCCGTTAGGAAGAGGTGTCTACAAGAAGAAGCTTCGAGGCTTGAGAGGGATCGAGTCGTGCGTTGTAAGTCTATCTGTCTTGTAATTGTAATTCCGTATCTAGTGGATTTGTGGCTAGGGCCGTCCGAGGTTTTTTCCCGTCTTGGGTTTTTCCTCGTACATCGCGGCGTAGTGTGATTGATTTATTTTATCTTGCTTTACAATTTAGAACGCATGCGTAGGATAATTCAAGATAAAATTCGGTTTAATTATCACACTCAATTTAATTTGAACTTAAATTGAATTTTGGGTAAAGTTGTTTTATTCAAGTCATTTGCTAAAATTGGTTTGGCCTAACTTTGTTGAAATGAAAAATATGACTTAGGCAAAGTCTAGGTCTTGGATTTAATTTCACTTGGTTTAAGTTTAACTTGTTTAAAGAAAATTAAAATTTGGAATTTAGTATTTAAGTTGAACCATCTCCTTTGTACGCTTCCGCATCTCATCGTGTTTTACACAAAAGGAAATTATTAAATAGATTTTTAATTGTGTTTAAAATTAATAAAATTCGGGGTTCCAGATTTTTCCGATTTTTCAAATTGGTATCAGAGCCGGAGCGCTAAGTTATCGCGTTAAGGATCCGTTTTTCGGCTTTTGTGTTTCCTTACCTGTTTAGGTGGTTCAAATTTTTTATCACTCTCATATTTTTGTTTTATATCTCTCAATGCGACACCTAAATGAAAATTTGTCCAATTTTAATGAAAATAAAATTTTTGATTTTCGAGAGGAATTAAACGGGCTTAATAAATGTAACGAAAATTTAAAGGAATTAAATTTGAGATTTGTAAAAAGAATTAAATTTCTTGAAAATGAAAATTCTTGTTTTAAAGCTCACATTGAGTCTTTGCAAATCTCCTTATCTCAAAAAGATATTTTTCGTGAAAAGCTCATGGACCTACATTCAAATTTTGATATTTTAGAAAAGTCCAAGAAAGAGAGTGACTATTGTGAGAAGACTCTTAGGGACAAGTTTGCTCATATTGAGGGAGAGCGTGTTAACCTTCTAGGAATTATAGAAAATTTAAAGATGGAGTCCCGTAATTTTGAGGAGTCTAATTTATTACTTGAGTCCGAAATTTTAAAATTGAAAAATGACTTTCAAGACTCTAGTAGTTGTTCTAATGGTTCTAGCACATCATGTTCAAATTCTTCCATTGCCAAAGCTAAAACCATTGTTTGTTTTAGAGGATCAGTTTTATCCAAAGACTTTAGAAAAGGTCACACCTTAGGGAACATTCCTCGTGTTTACACATGCTTGCATTGTGGTAGGAAAGGTCACCTTAGGTCATATTGTTTTGATCTTAAAAGAAGTCCAAGGAAATCTTCATCTAGCATTTCATTATTTTCCAATCCCCATCATTTTAAATATAAATCTATATGGGTTAGGAAATCGCTTTTAAACGCGCTAGATACAAGATTTGTTGATTCTCATTTACTCTCACATGAAACCTCTCTTGCTAAATTTAAAGGTTGAATGTGTTAGTATTGTTTGCATACTTTAGCGTTTGTACTTCATGCTATATTCACATGCTAAATGTATGCTTGTTTAATCATTTTCTAGTCTATGCTCCATGTTTATCACATGCTAGAATTATGAGTTTTGTTTATCGTTTGTATTTTATTTCCTTCATTTTGTTTGCATTAAATGAAAAATACAAAAAGATTTTTGTTTATCATTTGGATTTTATCTCTTGGTAATATAAGCTTAATGAAAAATTCAAATGATTTTTGTTTGCCTTTTGAGTATATACATTTTATTTTGGTTTAAAATATTAAAAACTCAAAAAGACTTTTGTTGTGTGTATTTTGGTTTGACACACTTTAAGTGGCATATACTTGTGTTTGAATTCCATCTTTTACGCTCCCACGTGGCTAGAACTTTTGTTTTAGATTATCAATCCTTATTATGTTATTTACCATATTTTATGGAGTAGTTGGATTTTGTGTTGCTTAATTGGATTCTATTTTTATATGCCTCTATTCACACATGCACGAGCTCTTTTGAAATTTTAACTTCATATGTATATTTGAGCTATGTGAGATGTTCTCCTTCCAATATTATCATCTACATATTTGTGACTTAGGAGGACTAGTGCATGTCAAAACCGTTGCATGTGAGATTTGTGTGAAAAATGAAAACATGATAAATAAATATGTGCACGGGGAAGGGCTCCGAAAGGACTAAGTGATCCTTTGCGATAGTAAGCCACCGTTTGAATGGACCTAAAAGAAATATATGGTCCAAAGGCCTAAAAAACAGAAAATATGGCATTAAAAAGAAAATAAATTGCCAAGGCCTATGTTTGATTGATATATTCATTCAAATTTAATATAAATGCATATTGAGGGAGATTGGATGGTATATCAACGGTTTGCACAATGTCCGTTTATCCTAGTTGTGTATTACATGTCATGACTCTATTGGTTTGTAGAATCATCAATATGCTAGGCTTGTATGCATTGTGTATGCTTGTTCATTGAGTTCAATTTATATTGTCACATGAGGTTATATCTAAATGTGATGAAGTTTGCAATCAAATGAGAACTCCGTGAATGTTTATTAAGTGATTGGGTCTAAATTTACTTGTTACTAGTTCACACCCCAACACTTCCGTTTCCATATGACACATTTTTGCCATACGAGTGTGCAAACTTATTGTATTTTGTGTCATGTGTGTGTTTATATCTCTCTCTCTCTCTCTCTCTCTCTCTATATATATATATATATATATACTCTATGGGTATATTTCTAGTATATATATATATATATATATATATATATATATATATATATATATATATATGATATTTGTTTGTCTTTTCCTTGCTTTTATTGCCCATATGCTTTCATGTCTTATCACTTTGAGCTTCAACATGCTGTTTATTAGTTCTTTCTCCTTTGCCTATTCCTGAACAAAAGGGGGAGAAATGATAGGGGAGAAATGGTATCTAATCCTATTATTATCGTATCTTAGTTTGGGGGAGATTTATCTTAGGGGGAGACGTCTTTCTAAGTATGTCATTTGTTTGATAAAGGGGAGAATTAATTGAGGGGGAGTAATTACTGAATTGCATTTTATATTTTTATATTTCCTATGCATTTGATGAGTTTGCTTAAGTGTGCAGGAATTCTTCTAAAGCGGCATCCTTCAATGGAAAAGTGTTTAATCCTTGGGTTGAGTCAAGTTTGGGTGGGTTATGTTTTGAGTCTAGTGAGCTTGACGGCCCTTTAGGATTTTTGTTTGGTTTTTGTCCCGGAATAGCCAAAGGGGGAGATTTGTAAGGACACAAATTTCCAATTGAGTCCATGTATAGTGTTGGCTCAATTCCGGACAAAAACATTTATTCATAGGATAGTATGTAATTGTAATACTCTCAAGCCTATGAAGTGTTTGTTGACGACGTAGAGGCAAAGAGTATAAAGCTTCATCAAATGTGCCGATTTGCGTGCCTCGTTTCTACGTCATCAACTATGGTTCCATGCTCCCAAGGTATGAATGCAATTATATATATATATATATATATATATATAGGAGCTTGGAACAATGTTTATTGGGTGTTAGGTTTAATAAAAACTGTGTTTTATTTTCAGAAAGAATTAATTAGAACTTTAAAATAAGTTTATAAAGTTTTCTGGGCTAAAAACGAATTTTTCAAACTTTCTGGTGGTTCGTTCGATAGGTCGTTCGAACGAGCTTTTTCGTTCGAACCATATGTCATTCGAACGAGTTTTGCCAACGAGTTCCCACTAAGGCATACTGGTCCGTCGTTAGAAATGTCGTTCGAACGAGATTGTCGTTCTAATGAGATTTCCAACGAGCTTCTAACGAGTCCATACTGGAGCGTCGTTAGAAGACTCGTTCAAACGAGATTTCGTTCGAACGAAATGTCGTTCGAACGAGATGCCAGGCGGGAACAGTTTTTTGGCAGTTTTACACCCACTTTCCAACTAAGTTTATAACCAACTTTTTCAGATTTTAATATGTGCGGGAATCACATTTTCCAACTTAACTTTTCCACAATATTTTCATCTCCTAGAGAGAGTTTGAGAGCAAATTGTTTTAAGGAAAATGTTCATGTTTTGAGTGAGATTTTTAGAGAAAAATTTCCATCACTCTAGTGTTTACACCCAAATGAGTTTATTCCAAGTTCTTATATACATATCAATTTCTTGGAGTTTGTCATCGGTTTTCTCTACACCGAATTGAAGAGAAGTTTCGGGTTTTGCTTCTACCACCCACAAAGAAAGATGAAGTGTTTCTTATGTTGATTTACCCACACGGAGAAAGGCTCCATGTTCGGGTGACGGTGACCATATAAATTCCTATCGGTGGATTCCGAGACCGCGGTGGTGTTCCAAGGTTATCCGCTAGGAAGAGGTGTCTACAAGAAGAAGTGTCGAGCTTGAGAGGGATCGAGTCGTGCGTTGTAAGTCTATCTGTCTTGTAATTGTAATTCCGTATCTAGTGGATTTGTGGCTAGGGCCGTCCGAGGTTTTTTCATGTCTTGGGTTTTTCCTCGTACATCGCGGCGTAGTGTGATTGATTTATTTTATCTTGCTTTACAATTTAGAACGCATGCGTAGGATAATTCAAGATAAAATTCGGTTTAATTATCACACTCAATTTAATTTGGACTTAAATTGAATTTTGGGTAAAGTTGTTTTATTCAAGTCATTTGCTAAAATTGGTTTGGCCTAACTTTGTTGAAATGAAAAATATGACTTAGTCAAAGTCTAGGACTTGGATTTAATTTCACTTGGTTTAAGTTTAACTTGTTTAAAGAAAATTAAAATTTGGAATTTAGTATTTAAGTTGAACCATCTCCTTTGTACGCTTCCGCATCTCATCGTGTTTTACACAAGAGGAAATTATTAAATATATTTTTAATTGTGTTTAAAATTAATAAAATCCGGGGTTCCAGATTTTTCCGATTTTACAGAGTACACACATTGAGGGTCACGGCTTAGGGCCTTGACCATTTTTGAGTGTGGGTCACGACTATGGGTCGTGACCATCCCTCATTCAAGCACTAAGGTTGATAAAAAAGGGTCGCGCATCACAGATTGAGGGTTATAGCTATGGGCCTTGACCATTTCTTGGTATGGGTAACGTCTATGGTCCGTGACCAATAGGCAGTATACATTCCACTTAGCTTCATTAATGGGTCGCGGTGGGTGGGTCACGGCTCTAGGCCGTGACCACCGTTAATACTAAAACAAAACAAAGTGCCTCAAAATTTCATTTCCCCGCTCATCTTGTTTATTTTTCTTCCCCAAACGTTGGTAGCAGGTGGAGGTTTCTTCCCCAAACGCTGGTAGCAGGTGCGGATTTTAAAGGGTTCATATGGCCGTGTATGAAGGTTTGGCGGGTTTTTCAGGAGGGCAAAGCATTTGGCTAGTTCGGTGAGGGTTATTGAGGCAGGGGCGATTTTCAACCGGGTTGCAATTTTCAACTGGTGAGATTTTCAACTGGGTTCGGTGAGGGTTGTTGGATTTGGGTCTCAATTTTCAACTGGGTTGCTATCGGAATTCTACTCGGTTTAAGTCCGGTGGGTTGATTTTTGTTGGACCAAACCGGGTTTGGGTGATGGAGCTATAACACAGTGAGCACAGGTATTGTGAATTTTAAAATTTTGTTTTCATAATTTGTATCTTCTTTTTTCTTAGGAAGATTTCAATTAGTAATTTTCTTTTCATTTTCATATCATCGACAAAAAAATTGGTGCGCTATAATTTTCTTTATCACTTCATTAAACATTTGGTGTGCTATATTTTGAAATTTTAAACTAACATCATACATTACTTGGCTGAATTTGTTGTTTGTACTGTAGGATCAAACATTTGGGGTGTTATATCTTGGAATTTTATACTAGCGTCATAAATTACATGGTTGTCTGTTTTTCCCGTAGGTAGTGATAAAATTGATAATAACGTTATGGAGACCTTTATTTGGGACACTTTTGGGACAACACACAACAATCTGTCGAGGTAATTGTAGTAATATTTCTTTTTGTAAATCAAAGTAAGAATTTTTTTTCCAATCACTTTTTTAGAATAGTTTGAGTTTGTTGTTGTTTGGTTGTTAAATGATCCTACCCGTGCGGTTCGTTCTCGCTTAAGTATTTGAAAATGCTCACAAAATTTCTTAGACACGGGAAACTCTGCGATGCTCACATGGGCATAATAAAATAGATTTCTAAATAGTCATAATGTGTTCATGTGTTGAAATTAATGATTTGGTTAGAAAATTTTAATATGTTTCGTCATTTCGTCGCATTATCATCACTAACCTTAGGTGCCTTACTAGTGCTTCTATTATCTTGACATTGTATGGATAATTTGATACACGATGTTATGATAATTTAATTCCCTAACATGCCCGATTGACACGTGGAGAAGTTATTAACATATATACAGTTATTACATATATGCTACTGTTTGCATATATTTTGTTATGTTCATATATGCATACAGTTATAGCATATATGTTACTGAATGCATATATGGATACAACAGGTGATGTTTTTAAGACTTTTTTCATACTGGTTAGTAATGGGAAAGTCATAACTGATATTGGGAGGATGACTTCTGATCTTGCTAAGGGCTTAGCAACAGCTGAATCGCTTTTCTCTATTCTTGACAGACACTCACTCATTCAAGGCTATTGCGATGTAATTATACTATCATTTATCTTACTGTTTTTCCTTTCATATATTACGTTGATAAGAGTTTTCATCTTTTCATCACACTTTTGGAAGACTAATGCTAAACATACAAATTAAATTGTACACTCCTCATTTTTTAACAAACTGAGATGCCATTCAGAGACCGAAGAATAAAAGAGAAAGAATTTCAAACGTGGACAATTATTGCGTTTGCGGTTTTGATTATTTTCTCTATTAAGAAGTTGAGTATAAATTTTTATTTTTATTTGTTTTTATTAACCTTTTGACTAATTTAAATGTAGGGTTTCCAAACTTCAGTACTAAGATCTTAGATTTAATTGAACCACTACATTCATCGAGGTAATGTTTTGATTATTTATTAATAGTTTTGTTATGCGTTTATTGTATTTGCAATTCTTTACATAGTTGATTGTAGTAGTTAAGATGATCGAGCAGGTCTATAGTCCATCCACTCATAAACATGACTGTTGCAGGTACAGTGGAGGTTAGCACAGCAAAGTCGTGGCCGTGAGGATCAATGGCATTAGTGAACAAGTGTTGAGGATGAATTGCAGATTTCACGTAAAAATATTCCATCCCTCTTCTCTTAGTATATGGACAAAGGTCATATGTATGATTATTGCATCTTCAAACCCAAACCCAAGAAAACCAAAGAATCCAACTCAAATATTCCTCTACCTACGTAAAAGTCAACCCCAACCCTATTTTGTTTGAAGGAAGTTTTGTAGCAGCCCCTATATTTTTTTGTAGCAGTTCCTGTACGGTCCCGTACTTTCTTTAATTTTCAAAAACAATTCAGTGATTTTGTGAGGTACTTTATTTAATTTTACATACCCGTTATTCATAACACATTGTTTACGTATTGCAGATCTAACCAATTGGATACCAGTTCTTCATTACATACCAGTTCTTCATTACACACCAAGTACTCTGTACATTAACTAAAGTAGTTATATAATTGACATGCATTATCTATTAAATCTTTTAGATGATAGAAGGAGTACGGGATAATTATTAGTTTTGTTTGGTTTGGCTTTTGGATAATTATTGGTTGTTGGAATGTTGCTGGATAGTATTTTAGAAGGAGTATGGGATAATTAGAAAGAGTACAGGATCATTATTGGTTTCATTGTTGGATAATATGTTGAAAATATTTTAAACTCCCGATTTCAGAATACGATGATAGGATAACTTTCTAATGTCTAGACTTACACTTAAAAACATGGCACCAACACCTCACACGGGACCAATGTAACTCGTACGAACTGACCGCGAGGTCACGGGACCCCCGGTTTGAGAATACGACGATAATTAAAAAATATTAGGACTTAAGCTTAAAAACAAGGCGTTAGATAGAAAAAACATGAAACAACCCTCGTACGGACTCATGAGAGGCACCAACACCTCTCACGGTACTACTGTAACATGTAGGAATAGACTGCGCGATCACGGGACTCCCAATTTGAGAATACAACGATAATTTTAAAATGAGGCCTTAAGCTTAAAAACAAGGCGTTAGAGGGTTAAAAACTAAAACAACCCTCGAACGGCCCTGTGAGAGGCACCAACATCTAGCACGGGACCAATGTAACTCGTAGGAACTGACCACGTAGCCCCGAGACTCTCGGTTTGAGAATATGACGGTAATTTGAATATTTCTATACTTAGGATTAAAAATATGGCGTCAGTGGGTGAAAATAAGAAACAACCTCCGAACGGCCCCGTGGGAGGCACCAACACATCCCACGAGACCAATGGTACTCATAGGAACTGACCGCGCAGCCACGGGACTCCTGGTTTGAGAATACAATGATAATTTGCATATTTCTAGACTTAGGCTTAAAAACATGGCGTTAGAGGGTGAAACCCCGAAACAGCCACCGAAGGGCCCCATGGGAGGCACCAACACCTCCCACGAGAACAATGTAACTCGTAGGAACTGACCGCGAAGACACGGGACTCCTAGTTTGAGAATTCGATGGAAATTTGCATATTTCTAGACTTAGGCTTAAAAACTTGGTGTTAGTGGGTGAAAACTCGAAACAGCCATCGAACGGCCCCGTGGGTGGCACCAACACCTCCCACGGGACCAATGTGACTCGTAGGAACTGACCCCACAGCCATGGGACTCCTAATTTGAGAATACGATGGTAATTTTCATATTCTGTACTTGGTGTTAGAGGGTGAAAACCAAAAATAGCCCCCAATCGGCCCCGTGGGAGGCACCAACACCTCTCATGGGACCAATGTAACTCGTAGGAACTGACCGCGCAACCACGGGACTCCCGGTTTAAGAATACAACGATAATTTGCATATTTTTAGACTAAGGCAAAACATGGCGTTAGTGGATAAAAACCCAAAATAGCCCCCGAACGGTCCCATCGGTGGCACCAACACCTCCCACGGGACCAATGTAACTCGTAGGAACTGACCACGCAGGCGCGGGACTCCCGATTTGAGAATACGATGGTAATTTGCATTTTTTAATACTCAGACTTAAATACATAGCGTTAGTGGGTGAAAACCCGAAACAGCCCCCGAACGGCCTCATGGGTGTCGCCAACACCTTCCATGGGACCAATGCGACTCCTAAGAACTGACCGCATGGCCACGGGACTCCCAGTTTGAGAATACGACGGTAATTTGCATATTTCTACACTCAGGTTTAAAAACTTGGCGTTAGAGGGTGAAAACCCGAAATAGCCCCCGAAGGGCCCCGTGGGAGGCACCAACACCTCCCACGGGAACAATGTAACTCGTAGGAACTGATTGCAAAGCCACAAGACTCTCGATTTGAGAATACGATGATAATTTTCATATTTCAAGACTTAGTCTTAAAAATATGGAGTTAGTGGGTGAAAACTCGAAACATCCCTTGAACGGCTCCGTGGGTGGCACCAACACCTCCCATGGGACCAATGTCACTCGTAGAAACTGACCGCGAAGTCACGGGACTCCCAGTTTGAGCATACGATGATAATTTGCATATTTTTAGACTTTGGCTTAAAAACATGACATTAGAGGGTGAAAACCCAAAACAACTCCCGTACGACCCCTTGGGAGGCATCAACACTTCCCACGAGACCAATATAACTCGTAGGAAGTGACCGCGCAGCCACGAGACTCCCGGTTTGAGAATACGATGTTAATTTGCATATTTCTAGACTTAGACAAAACATGGCATTAGAGGGGGGAAACCTTAAACAGCCCTCGAACGGCCCCGTGTATGGCACCAACACCTCCCACGGGACCAATGCTACTCGTAGGAACTGACCGCGCAGCCACGAGGCTCCCGGTTTAAGAATACGATGATAATTTACATATTTCTTGACTTAGGCTTAAAAACATGGCGTTAGAGGGTGAAAGCCCAAAAAAGTCCCCGAAGGGCCCCGTAGGTGGCACCAACACCTCCCACGAGACCAATGTAACTCGTAGGAACTAACCGCACAGCCATGGGACTCCCGATTTGAGAATTCGATGGAAATTTGTAGATTTCGAGACTTAGGCTTAAAAACATGGTGTTAGTGGGTGAAAACTCGAAATAGCCACCGAATGGGCCCGTGGGTGGCACCGACCCCTCCCACGGGACCAATGTGACTCGTAGGAACTGACCTCGCAACCACGGGACTCCCGATTTGAGAATACGATGATAATTTGCATATTTCTAAACTTAAGCTTAAAAACATGGTGTTAGAGGGTGAAAACCTGAAACAACCCCCGATCGGCCCCGTGGGAGGCTCCAACACCTCTCTTGGGACCAATGTAACTCGTAGGAACTGATCGCGCAGCCATGGGACACCCAATTTGAGAATACGACGATAATTTGCATATTTTTAGACTAAGGCAAAACATGGCGTTAGTGGGTAAAAACCCCAAACAGCCCCCGAACGGTCCAGTGGGTGGCGTCAACACCTCCCATGGGATCAATGTAACTCGTAGGAACTGACCACGCAGGTGCGGGACCCCCGATTTGAGAATATTATGGTAATTTGCATTTTTCTATACTCAGGCTTAAAAACTTAGCGTTAGCGGATAAAAACCCGAAACAGCCCCCGAACGGCCTCGTGGGTGTCACCAACACCTCCCACGAGACCAATGTGACTCGTAAGAACTGACCGCACATGACGGAACTCCCGGTTTGAGAATACGACGGTAATTTTCATATTTCTACACTCAGGTTTAAAAACTTGGCGTTAGAGGGTGAAAACTCGAAATAGCCCCCGAAGGGCCCCATGGGAGGCACCAACACCTCCCACGGGAACAATGTAACTCGTAGGAACTGATTGCAAAGCCACGGGACTCTCGGTTTGAGAATATGGTGATAATTTTCATATTTCGAGACTTAGTCTTAAAAACATGGCGTTAGTGGGTAAAAACTCGAAACATCCCCCGAACGGCTCCGTGGTGGCACCAACACCTCCCATGAGACCAATGTCACTCGTAGAAACTGACCGCGCATCCACGGGACTCCAAGTTTGAGCATACGACGATAATTTGCATATTTTTAGACTTTGGCTTAAAATCAAGGCGTTAGAGGGTGAAAACCCAAAACAACCCCCGTACGACCCCTTGGGAGGCATCAACACTTCCCACGGGACCAATGTAACTCGTAGGAAGTGATCGCGCAGCCACGAGACTCCCGGTTTGAGAATACGATGTTAATTTGCATATTTCTAGACTTAGGCAAAACATGACGTTAGAGGGGGAAAACCTTAAACAGCCCTCGAACGGCCCCGTGTATGGCACCAACACCTCCCACGGGACCAATGCTACTCGTAGGAACTGACCGCGCAGCCACGGGACTCCCGATTTAAGAATATGACGATAATTTATATATTTCTTGACTTAGGCTTAAAAACATGGCGTTAGAGGGTGAAAACCCGAAAAAGTCCCCGAAGGGCCCCGTAGGTGGCACCAACACCTCCCATGGGACCAATGTCACTCGTAGAAACTGACCGCACAGCCACGGGAATCCCGGTTTGAGCATACGATGATAATTTGCATATTTCTAAACTTTGGCTTAAAAACATGACGTTAGAGGGTGAAAACCCAAAAACAACCCCCGTACGGCCCCTTGGGAGGCACCAACACCTCCCATGGGACCAATGTAACTCGTAGGAAGTGACCGTGCAGCCATGGGACTCCCGATTTGAGAATACGACATTAATTTGCATATTTCTAGACTTAGGCAAAACATGGCGTTAATGGGGGAAAACCCGAAACAGCCCCCGAACGGCCCCGTGGGTGGCCCCAACACCTCCCACGGGACCAATATAACTTGTACGAATTGACCACGCAGCCACGGGACTCCCGACTTGATAATACGACAGTAATTCGCATATTTCTAGACTTAAGCTTAAAAACGTGGCGTTAGTGTGTGAAAACCCGAAACAGCCCCGTGGGAGACACCAACACCTCCCACAGTACCAATGTAACTCGTAGGAACTGACCGCGCTGGCGCGGGACTCCCGATTTGAGAATACGATGGTAATTTGAATATTTCTAGACTTAAGCTTAAAAACATGATGTTAGTGGGTGAAAACCCGAAACAGCCCCCGAACGGCCCCGTGGGAGGCACCAAGACCTCCCACGGGACCAATGTTACTCGTATGAATTAAACACACAGCCACGGGACTCCCGATTTGAGAATACGGCAATAATTTCCATATTTCTAGACTTAGGCTTAAAAACATGGCGTTAGCGGGTGAAAACCTAAAACAACCCCCGAACGGTCCCGTGGGTGGCACCAACACCTCGCACGGGACTAATGTAACTCGTACGAACTGACCATGCAGTCGCGGGACTCCCGGTTTGAGAATACGATAAAAATTTGCATATTTCAACACTTAGGCTTAAAAACATGCCGTTAGAGGGTGAAAACCCGAAGCAACCCCCAAACGTACCCGTGGGAGGCACCAACACCTCCCACGTGTCCAATGTAACTCGTAGGAATTGATCGCATAGACCTAGGACTCCCGGTTTGAGAATACGATGGAAAATTGAATATTTCTAAAATTAGGCTTAAAAACATGGCGTTAGTGGGTGAAAACCCGAAACAGCCCCCGAACGGCCCCGTCGGAGGCACCAACACCTCCCACGGGACTAATGCTACTCGTAGGAACTGACCGCACAGCCACGAGACTCTCGATTTGAGAATACGATGATAATTTACATATTTCTAGACTTAGGCTTAAAACTTGGCTTTAGCGGGTGAAAACTCGAAACAGCCCCAGAAGGGCCCCGTGGGTCGAACCAACACCTCCCACGGGACCAATGTAACTCGTAGGAACTAACCGCGTAGCCACGGGACTCCCGATTTCAGAATTCGGTGATAATTTGTATATTTCTAGACTTAAGCTTAAAAACATGGCGTTAGTGGGTGAAAACCCAAAACAGCACCCGAACGGTCCCGTGGGAGGCACGAACACCTCCCACGGGACCAATGTAACCCATAGGAACTGACCACACAGGCGCGGGACTTTCATTTTGAGAATACGATGGAAATTTTCATTTTTCTAGACTGAGGCTTAAAAACATGGCTTTAGTGGGTGAAAAGCCGAAACAGCCCCCGAACGGCCTCATGGGTGGCACCAACTCCTCCCACGGGACCAATGTGACTCGTAAGAACTGACCGTGCAGCCACGGGACTCCCGGTTTGAGAATACGATAGTAATTTGCATATTTTTAGACTTAGGCTTAAAAACATGGCGTTAGAGGGTGAAAACTCGAAACAGCCCCCGAAGGGCCCCGCGGGAGGCACCAACACCTCCCACCGGAACAATATAACGCGTAGGAACTGACCGCGAAACCACGAGACTCCCGATTTGCGAATACGGTAGTAATTTGCATATTTCTATACTTAGGCTTAAAAACATGGCGTTAGTGGTCAAAAACCCGAAACAGCCCCTGAACGGCTCCGTGGGTGTCACTAACACCTCCCACGGGACCAATGTGACTCGTAGAAACTAACCCCGTAGCCACGGGACTCTCGGTTTAAGAATACGATAATAATTTGCATATTTCTAAACTTAGGCTTAAATACATGGCCTTAGGGAGTGAAAACCCAAAACAGCCCCCGAACCGCCTCGTGGGAGGCACCAACACCTCCCACTGGACCAATGTAACTCGTAGGAACTGACCGCGCAACCACGGGACTCCCAATTTGAGAATACGATGGTAATTTGCATATTTCTAGACTTAGGCTTAAAAACATGGTGTTAGAGGGTGAAAACTCGAAACAGCCCCCGAAGGGCTCCGTGGGAGGCACCAACACCTCCCACGGGAACAATTTAACTCATAGTAACTGACCACGAAGCCACGAGACTCCCGGTTTGCGAATATGACGGTAATTTGCATATTTCTAGACTTAGGCTTAAAAACATGGCGTTAGTGGTCAAAAACTCCCGGTTCGAGAATACGACGATAATTTTCATATTTCTAGACTTAGGCATACAAACATGGCATTAGAGGGTTATAACCCAAAACAGCCCCCGAATGGCCTAATGGGAGGCACCAACACCTCCCACGGGACCAATGTAACTCGTAGGAACTTACCGCGCCGCCACGGGACTCCCAGTTAAGAATACGATGATAATTTAAATATTTCTAGACTTAGGCTTAAAAACATGGTGTTAGAGGGGGAAAACCCAAAACAGCCCCCGAACGGCCCTGTGGGAGGTACTAACACATCCCACGGGACCAATGTAACTCAAAGGAACTGACTGCGAATCCACGGGACTCCCGGTTTGAGAATACGGAGGTAATTTGCATATTTCTAGACTTAGGAATAAAAACATGGCGTTAGAGGGTGAAAACCCATAAACAGCCCCCGAACGGCCCAGTGGGAGGCACCAACACCTCCCACGGGACCAATGTAACTCGTAGGAACTTACCGCCCAGCCACGGGACTCTCGATTTAAGAATATGACGATAATTTACATATTTCTAGACTTAGGCTTAGACATATGGCGTTAGAGGGAGAAAACCTAAAACAACCCCCGAACGGCCCTGTGGGAGGCACTAACACCTCCCACGGGACCAATGTAACTCATAGGAACTGACTGCGAATCCACGGGACTCCCAGTTTGAGAATACGGAGGTAATTTTCATATTTATAGACTTAGGCATAAAAACATGGCGTTAGAGGGTGAAAACCCAAAACAACCCCCGAACGGCCCAGTGGGAGGCACCAACACCTCCCATGGGACCAATGTAACTCGTAGGAACTTACCGCGCAGCCACGGGACTCGATTTAAGAATACGACGATAATTTACATATTTCTAGACTTAGGCTTAAAAATATGGTGTGACGGGGTGAAAACCCAAAACAGCCCCCGAATGGCCCTGTGGGAGGCACCAACACCTCCCATGGGACCAATGTAACTCGTAAGAACTGACCGCACAGCCGCAGAACTCCCGATTTGAGAATACAACGATAATTTGCATATTTCTAGGCTTAGGCTTAAAAACATGGCGTTAGAGGGGGAAAACCCAAAACAACCCCCGAACGGCCTCGTGCGAGGCACCAACACCTCCCACGGGACCAATGTAACTCGTACGAACTGACCGCACAACCGAGGAACTCCCGGTTTGAGCATACGATGATAATTTGCATATTTCTAGACATAGGCAAAACATGACATTATAGGGTAAAAACTCAAAACAACCCTCGAACATTCCCGTGGGTGGCACCACCACCTCCCACTGAACTAGTGTAACTCGTCGAAATTGACTCCGTAGTCGCGGGTCTCCCGATTTAAGAATACGATGATAATTTACATATTTCTAGACTTAGGCTTAAAAACGTGGCGTTAGAGGGTGAAAACTAGAGACAACCCCCGAACGGCCCCGTGGGTGGCACCAACACCTCCCACGGGACCAATGTAACTCGTAGGAACTGACTGCGCAGCCGCGGGACTCTCGGTTTTAGAATACGATGGTAATTTGCATATTTCTAGACTTAGGCATAAAAACATGGCGTTAGAGGGTGAAAACCTAAAACAGCCCCCGAAGGGCCCCGTGGGAGGCACCAACACCTCCCACGGGAACAATATAACTCATAGGAACTGACTGCGAAGCCACGTGACTCTCGGTTTGATAATACGGTGGTAATTTGTATATTTCTAGACTTAGGCATAAAAACATGGCATTAGAGGGTGAAAACCCAAAATAGCCCCCGAACGGCCCAGTGGGAGGCACCAACACCTCCCACGGGACCAATGTAACTCGTAGGAACTTACCGCGCAACTATGGGACTCCCGGATTAAGAATACGATAATAATTTGTATATTTCTAGACTTAGGCTTAAAAACATGGCGTTAGAGGATGAAAATCCAAAACAGCCCCCGAATGGCCCCATGGGAGGCACCAACACCTCCCACGGGACCATTGTAACTCGTAGGAACTGACCGCGCAGCCTCGAAACTCGCAATTTGATAATACGATGATAATTTGCATATTTCTAGGCTTAGGCTTAAAAACATGGCATTAGAGGGTGAAAACCCAAAATAGCCCCCGAACGGCCTCGTGGGAGGTACCAACACCTCCCACGAGACCAATGTAACTCGTAGGAGCTGATCGCGCAGCCACGGGACTCCATGTTTGAAAATACGACGATAATTTACATATTTCTAGACATAGGCAAAACATGGCGTTAGAGGGTGAAAACTCGAAAAAACCTCCGAACGTCCCCGTGGGTGGCCCCAACACCTCCCACGAGACCAATGTAACTCGTAGGAACTGACCGCGCAGCCGCGTGACTCCCGGTTTGAGAATACGACGGTAATTTGCATATTTCTAAACTTAGGCGTAAAAACATGACGTTAGAGGGAGAAAATCGAAAACAACCCCGAACGGCCCCGTGGGTGGCACCAACACCTCTCATGGGACCAATGTAACTCGTAGGAACTGACCGCGTAGCCGCGGCACTCCCGATTTGAGAATACGATGATAATTTATATATTTCTAGACTTAGGCATAAAAACACAGCGTTAGAGGGTGAAAACTCGAAACAACCCCCCAATGGCCCCGTGGGTGGCACCAACACCTCCCACGGGACCAATGTCACTCGTAGGAACTGACCGCGCAGTCGTGACACTCCCGGATTGAGAATACGACGGTAATTTGCATATTTTTAGACTTGAGCAAAACATGGCGTTAGAGGGTGAAAACTCGAAACCACCCCCGAACGGCCCCATGGGTGGCACCAACACCTCCCACAGGACCAATGTAACTCGTAGGAACTGACCCCGCAGTCACGGGTCTCCCGATTTGAGAATACGACGATAATTTTCATATTTCTAGACTTGGGCTTAAAAACATGGCGTTAGAGTGTGAAAACCCGAAACAGCCCCCGAACCTCCCCGTGGGTGGTACCAACCTCCCACGGGACCAATGTAACTCGTAGGAACTGATCGCGCAGCCACGGGACTCTCGGTTTGAGAATACGACGGTAATTTGCATATATCTAGACTTAGGCTTAAAAACATGGCGTTAGAGGGTGAAAACCCAAAACATTCCCCGAACGGCCCCGTGGGTGGCACCTACATCTCCCACGGGACCAATGTAACTCGTGCAGCCGCGAGACTCCCGGTTTGAGAATACGATGATAATGTTCATATTTCTATACTTAAGTAAAACATGGCGTTAGTGGGTGAAAACTCGAAATAACTCCCGAACGGCCCCGTGGGTGGCACCAACATCTCCCACGGGACCAATGTAACTCGTAGAAACTGTCCCACAGCCGCGGGTCTCCCGGTTTGAGAATACGACGATAATTTCCATATTTGTAGACTTAGGCTTAAAAACATGGTGTTAGAGGGTGAAAACTCGAAACAACCCCCGAACGTTCCCGTGGGTGGCACCAACACCTCCCACGGGACCAATGTAAGTCATAGGAATTGACCGCGCAGTCGCGGGACTCCCAGTTTGAGAATACGATGGTAATTTGTATATTTCTAGACTTAGGCATAAAAATATTGATATGTCGATAATTTTAACTCATATATGCAATTTTTCAGCTTGATTAATTTTTTTGTAAAACTACTTGGTTACTGATATTTTTTTTATATATCCTATCATTTGTAGGATTTTTCCACGCGGAACAAATGAAGGAGGCAATGGTTTACAGCATGAAGATTGTTTATATGTTGTGGACATTCAGGATTTTATTTTTTATGTGATACAGCCGTGCGAGCTTTTATTGTTTAGTTTTATGGCCGTGTGGGCTTTTACAATTTGATTGCTGAATTTTATGGCCGTGCGGGCTTTATAATAAGCAGGTTTTACATTTACAGGTTTTCGAATGTCAAGAAAATAGAGGAAACTCTCCCCAATTTTTTTTTTGGTCGGTGAATTATTAAAACGTGTAATATTTTTAAGTTTGTATATATATTTGTTTATTAACAACGTTCTCGATTCGCAATTTGTGAAATTTTTTATTATTTTGCCAATAATAAATATTTGTAACACCTTGTATGCGTCCAACGTTACATGTAGCAACTGACGGTGCACTCATAGGACCCCCAATTTTAGGATTGGACCAAAAAAATACTTTTTTTTAAATTATAGTTAAATATGGTCATGGACTTTGTCCATGACCATTTTTTTTTTCGTCACGGTTGTGGGTCACGGACTTGGGCCGCGACCATTTTTTTTATTTCTTTTGTCACGGTTGTGGGTCGCGAACTTTTACCGCGACCAATTTGTCATAGTTGTGGGCCACGGATGAGGACTGCGACCATTTTTTTTTAATTTTTTTGTCATGGTCATGAGTCGCGGACTTTGGCTGCAACCAATTTGTCACGGTTGTGGGTCACGGATGAGGGCCGCGACCAATTTTTTTTATATTTTTTTTATCACGGTTGTGGGTCGCGGACTTTGGTCGCGACCAATTTGTCACGGTCGTGGGTCACGGATGAGGTCCGCGACCCGTCACGACATGGGTCACGGACTAAGTCCGCGACCATCTGCCGTGACCCCTCTCGGCCGTGACCATTTTTTGGTCACGGACTTGGGCCGTGACCCACGAAAATGGTCACGTTCGAAATGGTCACGGCCCAAGTCCGCGACCCACATCTATGGTCAGGGATTTTCGCCGTGACCAATCGCCAGTTTTGGTGTAGTGTATACACATCAACCTATATAAAATTCGGAACGTACTCGACCAATATCATATCAGGATTTCATCCTATCCCAAGTACCCGTCGTATTTCTCGAATACCAGCCATACTTGTCAATCACGATTATCATCGAATATTTATTATGTAGTTATCACTCACATAATCCCAAGTACCCCTATATATCACCAATATTACCCGTACTTGACCATGACGATTATTCATCTTTTAATCGTATTATTAGTATATAGATATCTCTCACATAATTTTAGTCCTCAATTCCATAAAATTTTCCAACATTAGCCCAAGTCTCTCACTCCTTGTTAACATACCAAAATTATTCAAACACCATTCATCATATTTTATTATGTGATTATCACTCACATAATTTTCTATCCTTAATTCAATATTTAATTTCCCAACATTAACCAAAGTTTCTCACTACTTGTTAATGTACCAAAATTATTTAGAACCTACTGTGGGCTAAAATACAATTCTCCAAACTTTTCTACGCTAACAATAGGGCTTTTTGAAATCTCGTTAAAAGTCCAAAATTCTCGTTCAAACGAGATGGCATCTCGTTCGAACGACAACATGTCTTGTTCGAACGAGATCAGCGTTAATCCAGTTCATCTTCAACCCCAGTTTTCTGCATTTTGCTAACTGTTCTTACACCCAAGCCCTTCTGGATTGTATTCAACCCAAAACTCAGATATTCCAACATTGTTCTAACATGTTCAAGGGTGATTTTTACATAAGGATAACATCAAATTTACATGTTCATAAGGGTATTATCATCAAACCCATTAAATCCTTAAAATTCTAATTTATCTAAATCCTCCATTTTTATACCTCTTAAAATCCAGAATTTAGAATTATCATTTCATAACTAAATCATCAAATTTCCATATTCAACATGAGTAGTATTCATCTACATGCAATACCTATCATCATTTTCATATCTTCAATAAACAAATAAATCCTCTACATGTAAAACCTATCCATTTTCATGTTCATAGCCTCTACATGTATAAATCTCCAACTACGTGAATTTTTCTATCCATTGAACTTTATTTATCAATCATTTAAATCCCAAATTCATAAGTTCATCAATCCAAAAGAAATCCTATTCTAACATGGATAATATAAGCACCAAAATAAAGCAAGAATTACACTTGCCTTATGGATAGGTCTGAACCTTTGGAGAAGACAAGTGTTTGGCACCTCCTCTTTATTTTTTCGGCGGTAAGTCGGTGGTGGTGAAAGGTGTAGAGATGGTGGTTGTCCCCTTAGTTTTCCCTAGGTGACTCGTCCTTTCAAAGCAACTATTCCTCTCCTCTAGATAACGTTTCATTTTCTCTCTAAGTCTTTTCATTCTCTTTCAAAAGACCTCACTTTGTGTTTTGATGAAATGAACATTGCATACAATCTAAACTCACATATATAATAAGTCTTCCAGGTTAGATAAAAGACAAAAAAACGTAGGCACTATTCATCTCCCAAGCGAAATGACTAAAATGCCCCTTCAGGGTGTCCTATCATCTTCCAATTGACCCGAGACCCAAATCAAACCCCCGGGTAGACTTTTCTACCTATTTGGACCCTTACGGACTCAACGGTGCACTCAAATAATCATCCGAATGACTTAAAGATAAATTTTATTTTATTTCCCAACTTTAATCCCGACACGACTCATAAGCGCGTCCCGACTTAATTTCCATTTGTGTCGTATTGTTTACTCACGACAATATTAAAAAATCACCGTATCGACATATTACTTTATATCACTAAGTAATATTCAAAATCATATATTACTTTAATCTTAGTAATATTCAATCCGGATTAATCCCAATTTATTTATTTTTATAATTAATCCCAATTGATTTGTCCCATTAACTTAAAATTTTTCTCATATTAAAAGCCATTAAAATTACGGCGTATTACAAGATGATAGAGGAAGACAGAGGCGAAAAAGATGAGTGCGAGGGGTGGTGGAGGGAGGGCGGGTGAGGGCATTCGGGGTGGGGGTGGGCCAGCCATGGCTGCCATAAGAATGAAAGAGAAAGTGAAAGAGAGAGAGGGAAAGTGATTTTTAGGGGTTTTAGGGTATTATGATGTTTTAGGTTTAAAATACTATAATACCCTTTTAAAAGGTCACGTGCCATGCACATGACCCACTTTTCCATCTGTGTTAACATTATGGGGTTACTTGTAGTCGTTTAAGAAATTCAAGGGTTTAAATTGCAAAAGTAAAAATCCGGGTAAGTTTAGGGAGAAAGTTTAATTAACCCTAAATAAAGCACAAACACATATAATAAAATTTATCAATCCCAATTGTATGACAAAAAATCAATATCTAATGTAATGTGGCATTAGAGATAAAGGAAAGTGGAAAATAAATCAGCCTGGCATAAAATAACTAAATCACACTAAATCCGAAGAATGATCCAAACGCCTTAAATACCCGTCTGTCTATCTTAGGAAAAATTAACTTTTGTGGGAGAGTAAAATAGCAATGGAGCATTTTGATAGAGTAAAAATGGTCCAATGTCTTGGATAAGATATAAAATGCCATTGTATCGCGTTATATTAATATCATGCCAAACACAATCTTATGGTATGTTTGGTAACCTCAATTTCATGCCTCGAAATTGAAGTTGAAAAACTTTCGGTTCAAATTTTGAAAATTTTGAACACACCCTTAATGAATAGATTCACATATACCATCAGAGTTTTTTCTGTAACAAATTCACAATGTCAATTCTCTTTTCATAGTTGAAGTAACAATTAAAAAATTCGGGTTAAGATTTTAGGTTGCTTTCCATTTTATTCAATTTAGAAACAAAATACCATATCCTATGGAGTGATATGTTAAACTTTTATGCATGATGCAAACGCCAATTTTTACTCCTTAACTTTTACCTTTCATGTTTCATTAAGTATATAAAGATGTTATTCTACAAATGAGCACTTATACTATTAAGGCACAAATAATAAGGCAGCATGCTTTGTTCCCAAAATTGAAATAACCAAAAAATAAGGGCATAATTACTTCATTTTGAGTTTGGTACTTTTCAATAATTTTATTTTAACTTTTTACATTTATGATCGCTATATATCACCACATGTCAGTTTTTGCAACAAAATTCTCACATTTAGCAACAAAAAATCTACTAAAATCAAAATAAAATTAGTGAAAGGTACTAAATTCAAAACTGAAAATTATGGACGTATTAAAGTAAAGAAATATAATCATTTGGCATCATATTTCATCATTTCTCTCTCTTAAAACTGTATTTACTTCTCCTTTAACCAAAAAAGGTCTACTCATCTCTAGTTCTAAAAGAATTGTTTAAAGAAGAATGTTTCTTAGATAACTAGTGTTTAATTCTTAAAAGAGTTATATTATTTTTCATTTAACACATAAAAAATTATTATATTTAATATTTAATTCACCCTATTTACAAGATTAACAAAAAGCCCAATAATGACGTTAATTGTGCAACAGTGACACTAATTGTGCAAACTGAATTAGCTGATCTGACAGTATCACGTCAACACCGTTGATAACGTAACAATGCCACAATATTATTTTCAGCAACGTTTTCTACGAGGTTGCCAGAAAATGTTAACATAACATTGCCACGTCTTGATTACTTTTTTGCGTTTATATATATCTTAGGATTTGTTAACTTGTGTGTAATTGTTCATTTGCAGTTCATCATGGATTTCGTTTCCATTATGGATAGATGCGCCAATTAAAGGAAGCAAGACTCTGAATTTGAAAAGGAAATAGGAGCCTTATAAAAAATACCTCGATCAGATGATGAAGATATAAACGTAGAATGACTCAAAGATGGCTATGGAAATGAATGTTGAGGGGGTTGGTAGGTTCCCTTTATGCACGCCAAATAAAAATTGGACTAGGCTTATATATTTAATTTCAAGAAAGGATTCCCTCTACTTATTAACTATATGGGGAGCATCCTATTGGATGACCTCTTGGTTCCTACCAAATAAGGATTTTCCCCATATTGATTATTTGGACACCCTTAATTTTAGTTGTACTTTTGAATTACCATTGACAGAATGTAAGGAGTTTGCCCATTTTGAAGTAATGAATGAAAATTATGAATGGGATAAATATTGAAACATAAATTTATTATGTATTGAGATGTGATGAATCATTTTTATTAAGGTTTTATTTACCCCCATTACAAGAGTTTGCTATCGGGTTCTATGCCAAATTACCTTCAAGATACAACAATTCAATAGAATCTTTAGTTAGCATTCTTAAAGCATTCCCTCTAACACTCGGTGAAACTGATTGAATAAATTGAGAAATAAGAGAGAAAATAAATAATTTTCTAATAAAATGATTAATAAAAATGGTCTGATCTTCTCCTTTTTATAGACTCATTTATGGCTTTTCATGAATAGACATTCAACTAATGGTCATATTGGTTCATGAATAGATATATTTTAACGGTTATGTCTAATTATGAATTGACACATGTCTCATGAATTGACACATATTTTCACATTACTTATTTTCTTCGTAATATGACAATCTCTTCAACAAATTATGCACTAATTTTTTACTTTTGTTGTGCAAGTGTTACCCTTGTAATAGTATTTCATTACTCATATTTATGCCTGGTATGTTTAGTGTTATTTTTTAATTACTTCTTTATTTTAAGTATTTTGCTCAAGCTAGTTCCTTGGAGCTTGACTAGGTGGAGAAGTCAGATGATGATTGTGGCTTTGTTTTGGGGGCAGATGCCTCTTATCGAGCATATTAAAATATATGCTGGGTAAATGTGGGACATATTAAAATATGTTGGGTAATTCTTTAAGATGAATGACAAATATAGTGTATGTCTTCTGCTAGAATCTGAGAATTCATCTCTTCGACAGCATGTGGAAATAATACATGTCAGCTTGGATGAAGCCAGACAAACCAAAAAGGTTTGAACGAGAGGTACCAAAGATAGAAGTAGCAATTGCACAAATATCCTTTCTAGGTGCATATTAAATGGGTATGAAAAAGGCATGTTAAATGTTCCCTTTAATCCTAAGCACGTCAAGGTGCAAGCTTATAAACATGGGTGGTTAAACACACTTTATATTTTAATGATACCCAAAGATTCTTATTTTGGTATTGGTATGTTTTAGATTTTTTGTTTTATAAGTTCCCTCAATTTAGTAAAAAATATTCAAAAATATTATAGGGCACTGGTCAATGTTGTCCACATGCAACTGATATAGGAAGATATGGAAGAATATGGAAGCGGGGATTATAATTTCCCTTACAGTCAACCAAACTGAGGCCCTTCGCACTGAGCCTTGTACTCTTTATTCTTTAGATATCTTTTTTGTAAAAGAAATATAAAACTCTTACAAGTTTTGAATGACGAATCCCAATCTCCTTTACTTGTATGCTTTGTGTTTGAAAATTTTAATACCCTTTTATATTTGTTCGATTTTTGTGCTTACCTTTTATGATGATTTATCATACGCATCCTTTGGACTATCAACATTAAATAAAATTTATTTTTTATGGGTCATCCCCCATCAAAGTATTTTTTTATCCAATATTGTCGGGTTTATGTTTTCTTAGTGATCCTTATTGGTTTGTTATGTGCCCTGGACAAGGGGAGAGCGGGATGCTATGAATAACGTTTGTCGGTGGTTTTAATTATGATCTTTACGGGTACGCGAGAGTTCTCATCTCACAATCCTTTATTTCTCCCCGAGGTCGGGTTTATCGGTTGAATGACTGGAGATTGTCCATGGAAGCTATTCGACACCATATCTAGTTTTTATTACACTGTCCTATTTAGGACTAATCCTAAGTCTTAGAGTCACCGATTATATAAAAGCAAAGAAAATGGTTTGGGTTAGCCCTTTAGGGCTAATCATAAGACAATATTAGGTATGCCGATGGTCCAAAGATTCTTATTGTGGGTTCGGGATCCAGGTTATGCATAACACCCCGACTCGAATTTAAGTGTTAATAAAGGATCAACCCTATCCGTCTCATACGTTAATTGTGAAGTGCAATAGAACAACCTAAATGATGTTTCTAATCCAATTTTATTATCATTTAACTCTATTCTTGTTAGCATGTGATTCCAACTTTCATCAAACTACGTGATGTGAACCAAGGGAAATTCCCCCAAGAACAAGTACACAGAGTTACTAACGTAAATGCAAATAGAATACTTACTTGTGCAACGCTCTCAACATAAAAAACTGCAGACAAACTGCCGTGACAAAAGGAAGGAGTGAGTTGAATGCTCAGTGGAAACTACACAAGCAGCATAGAAACGAACGACAGAAAGGAATACTCATACACTACAACTACATGCATGTGAAAATGCATGTATATATATCTACAAATATACCTTTGAAAAATACATGTCCCAATGTACTAAACCGTTTATTTCAAAAATATTACTTCATACCGTTTATTCCCTTACAAAATAATCATTTTGTATCATTATGCTTAAAACAACCATTCTATACCATTAACCCACACATTTGAACAAATTATAATTGTTGGGAAAACCTTTCATTCACGTCCAAAATGTTTATCAGTCAACGTTCATTAACTCACGCTAGAGTTACCAAATCATTTCTTAAGACTTTCTTTCAACACACGTGCACATTGCGTTAGAAAATATTCGTTAACATTGAAAGCCATATATAACACGCATACTTGTGTTATTACGGGTTTACGCCTCATTAGTGGCTTATTTACCCATTAAGTCACCTTTCTTAACCAGTTTACTTTTCTTATGAACATCAATCGATATTCTCAAGTTACTTGCCCACATACATTAACCGGAACATTAATCATTCACACAAGTTAGGTTATTTCTACCTTATAACCCATTTCTTATCATTTTCTCGATTACATCATTATCTTTGGTATTAGCCAACAGCCACGGACTTTGTGGCCTCTCACCATCGATCTCCTCCGCCATATGCTACCGCAATTACTTTTGGATCTTTCACCACTAGGAGCGTCATGTCCTGCTTAATTATTTATTTGGCATCATTCAAATCTGCCATTATCTTTTCAATGTGTTCAACACTATTCCAATGTTCACATTAATCCACATTACGGGCCGAAGCCAAAAGCCCAAACATAATCGTCTGTTTTTTCATTAACACTTGAAAAATTGTTTGTTTCTTCAAGTCCTTTATTCACTCATACATTGATTTTATACCAAAAATCATTCCCGCTTTAGGACTTAATAAATTTTCACGCACACTTGTGTAAAAACATTCATCAATATTTTTGTTTCATACAAATGCTACACCTTAAGTACATTACTCATTTACCCTTTATTTATCAAAACGTGCAATTTGGTCCTTTTACAAGTATCATTTCCCAAAAAATGATAATTTAAGATTCCGACTAAACACTTAAACGCATTTAGCCATTTTTAACATTTGTTTAATACCTCATTTTACTAAACTTTCACATTTAACACTCCAACACCTCTAATACATAATTTCACACATTATGCATATCAAAGTCTAATTTGACACATATTTGATATATTCACTTTCTTCTTGGATTTTACATCTTATTACCCATTTGATAATATTCAAGCATTTGACATTCTAACTTTTCATACTTTGATTTACACACTTTATTTATGACTTTTTGCATTTCAACACCCACTTAGACATTTATTTCAAGTTTAAGCTTCTTTACTTTCATTATTTGCATTTACACCCAAAAGTTTAGATGAAAACCTTAGTTTCGCATATTTATACTTTTTACCCAAAATTTAAGTATTACAAACTTGCGTTGAAGACTTTGTAAGGACATATTTCTCATGTCCATCATGTTACATGTGTGTATGTCGTATACTGCTACATTTGGCACGTATCCTCACAATCTCATATGACGGCCTCAATCCGAATTTCGGGAATCAAGCATTCATCATCTCCATCAAGTGTCCCACATCTGCCTCAATGACTTCACGTTCCACGATTTTAGGGACTTTATGCAAGTGGTACGCAAGAGAAGTCAAAACAGTGAAAGAAGGCAAGATATGAAAGTTTAAGGGAATTTTGGTAATTATACAACCACCGTCCAGAGGACCAGTCAACTGGAAAGTTGAAGATCTCGCCGCAAAGAAGATACTGAAAGAAACGGCACCTCAATCCGAACTACGGTGAAGAAGTTATGGCCCTTTGAAAAGGGAGAGAATTCCAAGAAAAACTCTTGGAAAAATGCTAAGTGTTTTAAGCCCCAAACCAACGATATTTTGCGAACCGAAGGCCAAATAGGTTCAAGGGGAGAACCGGTTTGTGGTACACCCGAACCGGTTCAGGGTACCTGACTCTGCAAGAGTTCCAAAATTTTAAAACTCTTTTTTGGTTTCCTATAAAAATCAACTTCGGGGGAGTTATTTGATAAGACTTTGATAGACAAATTTGAGAGTTCTATTAGCTCTAGTCTTCATACTTTTGAGTCCCAAAACTCATGTTTGATTCACACCAAAACTCCTACATTCTTTTGTGAATCTTTTGGAACCCAAGAACATAACTTTGCTTTTGTTCATCTTTGTGGGGAGATCTTTGCAATCGAGGGCTGCGTGTTATTGATGAGGGATTTTCTACAAAGTTTTATGGCTACGTGCCATTGAGGAGTGCTGCGGTTCTTCCTCTGCTGATTGGACTGTGGTCCATGTGGGTTCGCTGCTTATGGATTCATTGCTGATGATACCGACTAACGCCTGCGGATATTCGGGTGTCACTATATTTCATTGTAATCCATGTAAGTTGCAATTTACTATTATAGTGAAATAAAAGGTTTTGCCCTATGGGGATTTTTCCTGAAATTTGTGTCGCATGCTTTATTTGTTTATGGTTTGACACACGCACCGTAGATGCATGTTTAGGGGGTGAATTAAATAAAGTTTAGTTGGAAACTTGCGAGTTAATTTTAATCGGTATCACACAGTTTCACTTTTCAAATTGGTATTAGAGCGGGTTGCGCTAATTTATCGCGTATTCCTATTTTCCGCAAAATCGTGTGATATTGATTTTTTTTGAAAACTCAGTTTTGTAAAAATTCCCAATTTTTCCAATGGAACGTTCATTTAATAAGGTGCTTATTTTTTATGGGAATAATTATGCCTATTGGAAAGCTCGCATGAAATCTAGTTTAAAAGCTATTGACAAGCGTGTTTGGTTGCTTTGTGAAAATGGGTGGACTCCTCCCATAGTCATCGTTAATAACGTAACCTCTTTAAAACTCGTGTCAGCCTGGACCGAAGATGATTTTAAATGTCTAATTTTAATTCCCGCGGTCTGAGTGCTATTTTTGGAGCTGTCACTCCTAACGAGTTCCACCGAATTATGACGTGCACCACGTCTAAAGAGGCTTGGGATGTTTTGAAATTGACACATGAGGGTACGGACGCGGTTAAAGAATCAAAATTACAAAATTTGGCCACCCAATTTGAGACTATTATCATGTCTGAGTCTGAATGATTTGATGATTTTTATGCTCATTTGTCAAACATTATTTACATATGTTTTAATTTGAGTGAGGGGATTGATAACACGTGTGTCGTTAAAAAGATTTTGAGATCTCTCCCAAAATGCTTTATTCCTAAAGTCACTGTTTTGAACTCTTTGGGAAATTTGAAATCACTTAAGTTGGAAGAACTTGTAGGAGATCTTCAAACCTATGAGATTGACATGTTTCCCAAAATGATTAAGGCTAAGGATACTGGCATTGCTTTAAAGACTCATTGTAAGAAAAAGAAAAAAAAAGTTTATGAGTCCGATTCTGAGGGAGACTTTGATTTTAATGATATGACCTTGTTTGCAAAAAATTTTAAAAAGTTTCTCCACATGAAAAAAAATAATTCTTCCAATAAAAAGAGATTTTTTGAGAAAAATAAAAAAAAAAGGGAAGGCCAAAGAAAGCGATGAGAGGGAAAAAGAGAATGACTCCGATGAGGTTTGTGAGGAAGATTTTGAGAACATGACTTGTTTTGAATGTGGGGGTAACGGGCATAAGTAGTTTGAGTGTCCTACGTGGCTTAGAAAAAAAGGGAAGAAAGTAGCCATGCCTGCCACACTTAGTGATAATGAGGGTGATGAGGGAGATGATTCTGATAAAGGTTTAGCACATGGGATGGTTGTCACTTTTTCTAGTCGTGTGAGCACACCCACTTTGTCTCACGAAAGTGCACACGAGAGCGATGATAGTGATTTGTGTTCTTCGAGTGAGGGAGAAAGCGAAAGTGAGAGTGGAGATGAAAGTGAGCTCCAAAAAGCATTTAGAGATTTGTACACCGAGACCTTGAAAACAAAGAAGTATAATCGAGATTTAGGTCTTCGGGTTTTATATTAGGATAGAGAGAAGGAGGTTTTGAGAAAGGAGTTGTGTGATTTGACCAACACGTTGTCTAGTCTGACGACACGTGTATCCCAACTTGAGAGTGATCTCGAATGTGCCAGGGAGGTCAAAGTCAATTTTGAGAACGCACCTAAGAAGGTTGAAAAGGTGGTTCTTAAGGGTAAAGGTGAGAATTTAGGAATAAGTCATGACGGTGCTTCTACTTCCCAATTAGCACCTGAGCCAGTTCCCATTTTAGTGTTGGATTCACTTAAGTCTCACCCTAACCCATCTAGGCATCCCATTCCTATTAGGAGAGCATGTCCTAGAGTTTTTGAGAGAGGTGTTCCTAGGCCTATATATGTTTGTTCACATTGCAAAAGGAGAGGACACCTTAAGGAATTTTGTTTTTAAGTTGGGTTATGTGTCACGTTTTTCTACCACACGTGTTTCTAACACATATGCACCCATACATGATACTTTACATGCTCTCGGAGACTACATGAGAGAGTTTGCACATTTAGGTGAGCAAGTTAAGTTTTTAGTCAAAACTTCAGAAGAATTGATGGATGTTTTTCATAAGTTGTCACCACCTTTGGAAAACCCCTCTGCACCTAATGATTGAGGTTTGACTTGATTACTAGCATAGGATGTTTTTCATGATGATACTATTTGCCTATTGCTAGTATGTATCATATTTGTTTGTTTTATTTTTTTTTGAAAAATTGAAAAATACAAAAAGATTTTATTTTGCTAAAATTTTGAGAAAATCAAAAAAGATTTTTGTATTTTGTTTGCACCGTTTATGGATGGATACTTAGGATGATCGAGTCACAACATCACTCCATTATTTTCATGTGACTATTTGATAGTGTTTTGAGATAATAGGTCAATTCATCCTCGTGCTTTATAATGTTTGGAGTCATTAAGATGTAATTAAGTGTTAGTTCCTACATATTTTACTCATGTTTTCCTTTATTGCACATATGCACGGATTTGTTTGATTATTGTGCTTATCTTATCACATATTGGTTGGGTGTTTTCACTTCAATCATGTCCTTTAAATCGAACCAACCACAATAAATTTTGATAAGGAAATTGTGCATATAAGAACCGTTTTGTGAGTTTGTGTGCTTTGTTTGAAAATGGGGAAGGGCTGCGAAAGGTTCATTTTGCCTTTGCGAATACTAAGCCACCGTTAAATTGGACCTAAAAAATGGAGGAATTTTATTATCCGGGGTCCAAAGAGGTTTAAAAGAGCCCGAAAAAATTTAAAGGCAATAAAAAGAAATTCATGCCAAATTATGTGCCATTTAGATTTTTGCACCAATTCTCTAAAGTTTGAGAATTTAGATTACCTCAAAAAGAAAAATATGCATGAGGGAGTTTGGATGGAGAATTAAAACGGGTTTGAACATCCTTGAAATTCTTGAAAATGCACTAAATAATTTTGGACGTTATTGGTGTGGAAATCATTTTGACTTTGATTTATTGATTTGCATAAGACGATGTCATCTAAATTCAACAATCTTTACACCTAAGGATACTTTTGATGTTCATTCATTAGGGGTACACATATGCATCGTTCACATATGATTGATTGAGTTGATTTACCTATTGAATGTGTTCACACCCATTCATTCCATTCCCATGACTTGGTTGTTTGAGTTTAAAATCCATGGTGTGATTTTTGTGTCATGTTTTACATGTTGTACGTATTTTATATCTTATTTTTGTGCGAAAAATTTGAAAAATCAAAAATAGTTTCTGAAGATTTTTGTTAGCATCTCTTTGCAAGAGCACGTTTGCCATTTGATTAATGCCTTGTTTTTTAATACCGTGACACACCGATTTTGCTTGTTTGATGTATTCTTCTCATCTGTCTATTTGGGGACATAATAAAAAGGGGGAGAAAGAATTATCATTTAATGGGGGAGTTTGAATTTTGGGGGAGTTTTTGAGATTTGACTTATGGTTTTCTTATACATTGGCATCTATGTTTATCTCATTTCAAACTCGATACGTCACTTGGTATTTTGCTTTATCTCATCTGTGTAGGTACTACATCGATGATCATATGTTACACACCCTGATGAGAAAAGATTTGAGATTCCTGGAGATTTGAAGAACAAACGATGAAGACTTATTCATTTGTACCTTTTCCAGTTTTGGGTTCATGGGAGGGTAGATTTGTATAGGCAATTTGATAATTCAGATATTTTTATATATGTACCGGCATAAACATGGGGGGAGATTTGTAAGGACATACTTCTCATGTCCATCATGTTACAAATGTGTATGTCGTACGCCGCTACATTTGGCACGTCTCCTCACGATCTCATATGATGGCCTCAATTCGAATTTTGGGAATCAATAATTCATCATCTCCATAAAGTGTCCCACATCTTCCTCAATGACTTTACGTTCCATGATTTTAGAGACTTTATGTAAGTGGTACGCAAGAGAAGTCAAAACAGTGAAATAAGGCAAGATATGAAAGTTCAAGGGCATTTTGGTAATTGTACATTCACCGTCCAGAGGACCGGTTAACTGGAAAGTTGAAGAGCTCGTCGTAACAAAGATACAAGAAGAAACGGCACCTCAATCAGAGCTACGGTGAAGAAGTTATGGCCCTTTGAAAATGGAGAGAATTCCAAGAAAAACCCTTGGAAAAATGCTATGTTTTAAGCCCCAAACCAGCGATATTTTGCGAACCGAGGGCCAAACCGCTTCGGGGGGCGAAGCGGTTCACGGTACACCCGAACCGGTTCAGGGTACCTGACGCTGCAAGAGTTCTAAAATTTCAAAACTCTTTTTTGGTTTCCTATAAAAACCAACTTCGGGAGAGTTATTTGATAAGACTTTGATAGACGAATTTAAGAGTCCTATTAGCTGTAGTGTTCATACTTTTGAGTCCCAAAACTCATGTTTGATTCACACCAAAACTATTATATTCTTTTTTAAATCTTTTGGAACCAAAGAACATAACTTTGCTCTTGTTCATCTTTGTGGGGAGATATTTGCAACCGAGGGGCTGCGTGTTATTTCTGAGGGAGTTTCTACAAAGTTTTATGGTTGTGTGCCATTGAGGAGTGTTGCGGTTCTTCCTTTGTTGATTGGATTGTGGTCCATGTAGGTTCGTTGCGTGTGGATTCATTACTGATGATACCGACCGACACCTGCGGGTATTCGTGTGTCACTGTATTTCATTTAATCCGTGTAAGTTGCGATTTACTTATTATAGTGAAATAAAAGGTCTTGCCCTGCGGGGATTTTTTCTGAAATTTGTGTCGCATGCTTTATTTGTTTATGGTTTGACACACGCACCGTAGATGCATGTTTAGGGGCTGAATTAAATAAAGTTTGGTTGGAAACTTGTGAGTTAATTTTAATTGGTATCACACAGTCGCACTTTTCAGACTTTTTACAAGAAACTCCATTTCATAGGTTTATATCAATTTATCAACATGAAAACTACTATATTAATTTTAAAAAAAAATATATTCAAACCCAATAAGACATTTATCATGAAAAGTAATTTTTCAACTTAAAAACATGAGTTTTACACATTTTAACCCACTAAAAGTTTGATATAATATTCTGATTTTTTTTTCATAACTTTAAGCTCACTTAAAACCCACGTTTATCTTGATTCTTAGTATGAAAATATGGAGCTATTAACAACTAAGCACGGATGAACACTGCCATATATTTAAGACCATATATATACAATAAATCATGTTAATATGATCATCAACTTAAACTACTTAAGAGTATAAGTTTTCCCACCTCAAGCTCTTCAATGGAGGGAAGTGGATTTTGCGAAAGATGGGTAACTCCCCCAACTTCAAAGGTGACCTTAAGGGGAGTCACATTAGCTCCATATTCATGCTTCAAGTTTGACAAAAGAAAACCCCCTTGATGCTCCAATCATATTATTCTTCCTCAAATACCATGGAAGACCAATTTTAGCTCCCCAAAAATCCTCTCAAATACTCCTACAAGCTGCCCCACCATCCTAGTGAATCTTTTATGGAGTTTTAGCCCACTTTAATGGTGTTTGAGTGGAGATATTTGTGTGAGAATGAAGAACTACGAATTTGAGAGGTTATCTTTAGTGTGCAAGAACTCCAAGTGAGTGAGAAACAATGGAGTTTTCTAAACATTTGGATGCACACAAAGGAGACACACCTGTCTCTCTCTCATAACCTTTATAAGGAAAAATGGAAGGCTTGACCCAAATCTTCAGCAAAGTGTATGTCCAAATAAGTGTAAGTGTTCTAACCAAGATATGAGGTAAAGTTAAAAAGGAACCGCACACAACCAACACACTTAAGACCCTAAAACCCATTTCATTTTGATGCAAAATCTGCTTGGGGGGGGGGGGGGGGGGGGTCCACCCCCCAAAAAAAGTTTTTTTTTTCTCTACATGGTAATTTTCTACGTATTTAAAGGTCTCATATATATGGTCGTTTTTTTTGTCCTTCCAATCATCCTACACAATGCGTACAAAGTTCGGGACCTCCGAAAAATATATCTTTTTTTTTTATATTTCTTTGCATGTTATTTTTTGTTGTATTTTTAGGGTCTCAAATATGTGGTCATATTATTTCTTTTCTCCTCCCAATTGTCGTAAACAATTTGCGCAAAGTTGGATTGTCGCAGTGTAGCGCGCCGGTAAAAAGTGTTAAATTAATTTTTATTTTATTTTTCCTCGACATGGTATTATTTCTTATATTTTTAGGGCTCCAAATATGTGTTCACACTATTTTTATCCCTCTCCAATTGTCCTATAAAAATTGCACAAAGTTACTTATCCTGCGCGTCGTGTACCGCCCAAATTACTGCATTGTTAACCATAATCGTATCACAATCATTCCTTGGTGTTTTCGCATCAAACTTCACCAAAGTACTAATATCATTCATATGAACATATTTACCAATCCATGCGAAACATGCAACATGAGACTTTCTTATTTAACCCTTTGACGCAATGTCACTTTACGTACTTTTTCGATGTAATCCACTTATATATTTGTTCCTCGAGTTTTCCTTCGAACTAAATACTTCAAATAATGTTACGTATTTATTTTCTAGGGTAGGGTATTACATTCTTCCCTCCTTAGGAAATTTCGTCCTCGAAATTCACAGTCATCAACTTAGAATTTAACTATCCAACAATAATCCAATCCTAGGGTATCCTCAACGCTATAATCCAACCCAAAGATTTCAACTACATCAGTTATCATAAATTTTAGTTAATTGTGGCGGACACTAAGATCTTATTACTAATTCAAAGCATGCCTAACTCGTCCACCCAAACAATACCCCTAAATAGTCGATAGTCACCAAATATCTTCTATTGCCAAATGAACTCATTATCATGAATCATTCATGCGTTAGGATTTACAAACCTATGTTTCCTCAAACAATTTGTATCATGCCTAGCCTGGGCTGATACATCCTCAACATCAATAACTATTCACATCAATGATTTTGAGACAGTCGTCCTATGAGATTCTCATATTAACCTCGAGTCATCCTAGGTGCGATAACCCAAACATAAAAGAGTGATTGCATCATCAATCCGTACAACCCTAAATGAGGTGAAGCACTAGCATCTAATGTTTCATCAAGCTATAATTGTCATAACATCTTAGAGTGAGAATCTCAAATTCACGATTTACATCGTAACTAACTATACCGGTTAACTAACTAGTATGTTAATCTAAAGCTATCAAGTACACATGCTAACTACATGCAACAAATCATGAGACCACGCGTACACACTAACTGATGTAAAATAAAGGTTCTTCCAAAGAAGAGCGTACTCATATACCGTGATGCATCAACCTCAACCCGACCTATTCCACATCACTGTTGAGTTTATGCAATGCTAAACCTGAATACAGACCCACAACTGAAACAACAACTTCCCATTACTAGGATCAAAGAAGACACAAGAAGATGCAATAAATCAGGTGAATCACACGCCCGAATGAAATAATCAAATTCAGGCAACGAACCATGCCACACGAAGTATGAATCACAACATACACTTGAAGTCTAACATGATCATAGATATACGCACATGCTAAAGCCTAGGCCTCGCCACGTACCCTGGCTTGAATCATCAACTATGATTGTCCTTCTCTATGGACACCGACTTGCGAATCGATTCCCTTGGGAAGCTAAAGCTCTAGGCTTACCTCCTGAAGACTGAGGTTACTCTTTATCCGTCATATAAAGAGAAGTTACATTCCTAATTGCTTAAATTTAATCACTGACCTAACATACTCAAGCCTCTACAATCTCAAAATGCAATTACTAACTTTCAAATCTTGAGATCTTCCTCATCTAGTGAAACATAACACTGACATAATTTTACCCGATGGACCATTGCTACAATCCTTAGTAATTTCCTATGTGATCCCAAATCATAACTATTGGAATAGTTACAATGACACCACAATTTGTTATTTTTCCAGCATTATCCATGCCTAAGACCTAATGATTCGCTAGAGTCATTCCAAACCATACAGGTGGCACACGTAGCTGCTATAATCATCCTAACACTCCATTCCGAGTGCTATCTCTAAAACCATGATGAACGTCATTGTGTTCTAAGTCTCCCAGGTGCATAACCTAGCACTTATCAACCTATTTTTGACACTATCCTCGAAGGACATATCATGGCACAAGCTCATAAACCAAATCATGGAACTACCTCCGAGTCACTATCACAAGTCAATACGACTTAACCATACTGCAATCATCAATGATCTACCCTCACTATTTAAACTTCAATGCAATAGTAATTCCCAAATGCTTCATGGGTGATGACATCAAACTCAGTCATCTCTCTAAATAGCTTACACATCTATCCCGAGAAATCACAAGTCATATTGTGATATATGCTACACAACCGCGAATTTACCACAACGTAATATTTAATGCCTGCATTAACACATCATTGGCCAAACCTTAGTACTTATCTACAAGGAGTAATTAGCGCATATTTAGGTGCCTATCCAAAATACAAACCCGAAGTCAAATTCACTAGACCACATCATTTATTCCTCAATGAGTGTTTAACCACAATAGCTAAATTGTCTCGCTATGTAAACATCGTACTATGTGTTAATCTACAAGCCATCACAACTATATATTTTGGTAGGATGCGAAAGTTGGGTATTGCCTATAAACATTAAGGACCATACTACGGAAGCGATAAGAGATATTATTCCTCAAATTATTATCTCAAAAACTATGAATTAATACCACCAGAGTTTCGGTAGGACATAGTACATAGAGTATTGACTATGAGGAGGCTCACCTCAGTGACGCCGTAAGAGGACCTATTCAAAAACATCACAACGATAGTTCTTAACACTAAATCACCAAGATTTTATACGTTCACTCCTAGGTTACCTCAAATCATTATTATTATTTATGACCACATTATTATCAAGATACACTAACTCCAAGTCCTCAACCAACGGACCTAATATGTTCTCACCATAGGACTAATACTTATGAACATCGCCCAGTCACCTAATCTCCATAGATGAAATATACAACCTATACATATAGGTCGCAATGAACACTACTCGACGTTGCTATTACCACTAAGGCTACTCGCATCATCAAAGTTGTCACATAATACATCTCACGCAAAAGATCATGGTGTTACCACTATTCATCTACACCGACACCCATGAATTACCAACACATCTACATCAGAAACATATCGGAACAATGAAAGCTACTAACTTAGCCGTTTCACAAACTCATCAAGAGTTTCACATCGTGCTAATGTCCTTGACTTCGTTGTCCAGGATACGAACTGAAATCGTCACTAATCCAACGTGACCGGCCTAAATCAACATTGATGCCGAGAAAATTCGATACCGACCTCACCACGACACACTACAAATGAACATTGAACCTAAAGGATGATAGCAAGTTGTAACGCTCCAACTCGGATTTAAGGGCTAATAAAGGATCAAACCGATTTGGTTCGTACATCAATTGTGAAGTGTAATGGAACAACCTAAATAATATTTCTAATACAATTTTATTATCATTTAACGTTACTCTTGTTAGCATGTGATTCCAACTTTCATCAAACTGCGTGATGTGACCCAAGGAAAGTTCCCCCAAGCCCAAGGACACAGAGCTACTAACGTAAATGCAAATTAAATACTTACCTGTGCAATGCTCTTAACATACAGAACCACATGCAACCTGCGGTGCCAAAAAGAGGGAGTGAGATGAATGCTCAATGGGAACTATACAAGCAGCATATAAATGAACAGCACAAAGGAATACTCACACACTACAACTACAAGCATGTGAAAATGCATGTATATAGATCTACAAATATACCTGTGAAAACTACATGTCCCAATGTACTAAAACGTTTATTTCAAAAATTTTACTTAATATCGTTTAATCCCTTACAAAATAATCATTTTGTATCATTATGCTTAAAGCCATCATTCTATCCCATTAACCCACATAGTTGAACAAATTAAAATTGTTGGAAAAACCTTTCATTCACGTCCAAAACATTTAACAGTCAACGTTCATTAACTCACGCCAAAGTTACCTAATCATTTCTTAAGACTTTCTTTCAACGCATGCGCACATTATGTTAGAAAATATTCATTAACATTGAAAGCCTTATACAACATGCATACTTGTGTTATTATGGGTCTACGCCTCATTAGGTAGCTTATTTACCCACTAAGTCACCTTGCTTAACCAGTTTACTTTTCTTATGGACATTAATCGCTATTCTCAATTTACTTGTCCACATACATTAATCAAAGCATTAATCATTCACACAAGTTAGGTTATTTCTATCTTATAACCCATTTCTTATCATGTTCCCGATTACATCATTATCTTTGGGATTAGCCAACAACCATGGACTTCGTGGCCTCTCACCACCGGTCTCCTCCGCCATATGTTACTGCAGTTACTTTGGGGTCTTTCACCACTAGGGACTCCATGCCCTGCTTAATTATTTATCTGGCATCATCCAAATCTTCCATTATCTTTTCAATGTGTTAAACATTATTCCCATGTTCACATTAATCCACATTACGGGCCGAAGCCAAAATCCCAGACTTAACCATTCATTTTTCCATTAACACTTGAAAAATTATTTCTTTCTTCTTTAACTCCTTTATTCACACATACGTTAATTTTATACCAAAAATCATTCTCACTTTAGGACTAAATAAATTTTCACCCACACTTGTGTAAAAACATTCATCAATATTTTTATTTCATAACAATGCTACACCTTAAGTAAGTTACGAATTTACCCTTTATTTACTAAACCTTGAAATTTGGTCCTTTTACAAGTGTCATTTTTTAAAAATGGTAATTTAAGATTTTGACTACACACTTAAACTCATTTAGCCATTTTTAACACTTGTTCGATACCTCATTTTACTTAACTTTTACATGTAATACTCCAAAACTTTTAATATATAATTTCACACATTATGCATATTAAAGTCACATTTGGCACATATTTGATATGTTCACTTTCTTCTTGGATTTTTACATCTTATTACCCATTTGCCAATATTCAAGTATTTGACATTCTTGCTTTTCATACTTTGGTTTACACACTTTATTTATGACTTTTTGCATTTCAACACCTACTTAGACATTTATTTCACGTTTAGCCTTCTTTACTTTCATTATTTGTATTGACACCCGAAAGTTTAGATGAAAACCTTAGTTTTACATATTTATACTTTTTACCCAAAAGTTAAGTATTACAAACTTAATTTGAAGACGTTTTACAAGAAACTCCATTTCATAGGTTTATTTCAATTTATCAACATCAAAACTACTATATTGATTTAAAAAAAACATATTCAAACCCAATAATCCATTTATCATGAAAAGTCATTTTTCTTAAAAACATGACACGTTTTAATCCACTAAAAGTTTGATATAATATTCTGATTTTTTTCCTTAACTTTAAGCTCAATTAAAAAGCACTTGAATCTTTATTCTTAGAATGAAAACAAGGAGATATTAACAACTAAGCATGGATGAACACTACAACCCATTTAAGACCCTGAATATGCAATAAACCATGCTAATATCATCATCAACTTAAACTACTTAAGAGTGTAAGTTTTTCCACCTCAAGGTCTTCAATGGAGGGAAGTGGGTTTTGTGGAAGATGGGTGACTCCCCCACCTTCAAATGTGGCCTCAAGGGGAGTCACCTTAGCTCCATTTCCATGCTTCAAGTTGACCCTAGCAAACCCCCTCAATGGTACAATCATCTTATTCTTCCTCATACACCATGGAAGACCCATTTTAGCTCCCAAAACCCCTCTCAAATACTCCTACTAGTTGCCCCACCCTTATAGTGAAGCTTTTATGGAGTTTTAGCCCACTTTAATGGTGTTTGGATGGAAATATTTATGTGAGAATGAAGAGCTATGAATTTGAGAGGTTATCTTTAGTGTGTAAGATCTCCGAGTGAGGGAGAAACAATGAAGATTTCTGAATATTTGGATGCACACACAGGACACCCACCTCTCTCTCTCTCTCATAACCTTTGTGAGGCAAAATGGAAGGATTGAACCAAATCTTTAGCAAAGTTACCTATCATGTGCGTCGTGTACTGCATTATTAACCATAACAGTGTCCAAATCATTCCTTGGTGTTATCCCATCAAACTTCACCAAAGTACTAATATCATTCATATGAACACATTTACCAACTCGTGCGAACCATGCAACATGAAACTTTCTTGTTTAACCCTTTGACGCAATGTCACTTTATGTACCTTTTCAACGTAATCCACTTATATATTTATTCCTCGAGTTTTCCTTCAAACTAAATACTTCAAATAATGTTAAGTATCCATTTTCTCAGGCGGGGTATTACATTATGAGTGGGGAATGTATTAGGCCCCCCGTGTGTTCTTATTCTTCCTTATCAATATACTTATTATCGCTCTTTACATTACATGATTACTTCTTAATTTATATCAAAATATGGTGAGAGACCTTAATTTGAGAATCCCTTGAAACGTAATTACATCCTTCGATATGAAAATGGTATTAATGAGAGGTATAGGAATGTCTCTTAAACTGGTGTAGGTACACAAAAGTTCTTCACTACACCACAAATCGATAATGGTCATGGAAGATGGGTCACGTCCCATGACCGTGACCAGGTGTCACGACCTAGGACTATGACCACAGTCAAACCTCGCGTGACACAGGTCATTACCAAGCCAAAGGGTGACATCCAGTGGATACGGTCACGACCATAGACCATGATCATGGGGATCAAGGCTATGGTATGTGACCAAATTGCGACTAAATGGGTGCCAAACTCTCGCCAAAACTCTGCCAAAATGGGTCACGGCCCCGGACTGTGACCAGGGGCATGACAAAAATAAGGGTTTCAGTAAAGTTTGGTTACAGCCTTGGTCCATGACTATTATTATCTAGAACTTGTATGAGGATGTTTTTAAGTTTTAGCTAGTAAATGCCAATAATAAATTATAACAAATATAGAAGTTAACGGTTTGGACTTAGAGATATGAGAGATAAAGAATAAGGTGGGAGATTAACATGGTTCAACACAATGAGGTTCTTACATCCACAAGTGCAAGGATTTTTTGTATTAGGAACAGGTATAAGATCTCAAGAATCTCTTTAGGATTTTGTGTATAGCCCATTCCATGTGATATAGGGTACCATTTATAGAGGGAGAGAGAAGAGGAAGTGGTGGAATGCCTTAATAAGTCAGGCAGTTACACCTTTTTACATTTTAGGTGAGAGCTAATGATGAGCTAATAATAGTCAGTTAAAGGATTAATACACTTATGTGTATAATGAGACTGTACATATTGACATGTATGGCTTATATGTGTTTGATAGTATTAGTTACTAGTGGTCGGCCACACACCCGACCAAATAAAACACTGACGACCAGGGAAATGATATGTTGGCAATATTAAATGATTATTTTATGATGAAAGGTGTCACTATACCATTTTTCCATGTCACATTAGGCATTTATGGTATAGAAAAAGCTCCCAATACTTCATTCATGACTGAAACGAGCAGTAGATTGTGTGAAGCATAAGATCTTCACAGTGGCCAGGCATGTGAAATGAATGGATGGAGTATTAACTGGTAGGTATTGATCGATTTGATGGAAACTTTGTCACAAGCCATTGGTTATTGCTTTGGTTTGTTGAGGCAATTGGTCGGCAGCCGAGTTCTGAGAGTTGGCATTTTTGGAAAAAATTTACTCTTAGAATAGTAAAAATTTTATAAATAAGGGAAAAATTGTAAAGTGTTCGAGGGTACTCCGGTAATAAAGTGCGTTGGGTAATGAACTACCGTTAAATTAAAATGACAGATACTTTTAATCATACCATTTATGGGCAATTGGGGAGACGACATCTAACTTATAAAGTGTCATTTCCTACCTATCTCCAAGCTTTTTCTGCCATTCGTGAGAATTATGTTCTTTCTTTTCACTGTAAGAATTCCTTCTCCTTTTCCCATAATAATTATTTTATAATTCTTTATTGAAATATGATTTATACTGTGGGTGAGATTTTATTAGAGAATTTTAGGGTTACCTATAGAATCCCTACGTGGGTAAAACCTGGGTTGTTGAATGGGGCTTGTGACTTTGTGCTTTAGTTGAGGATCAAATGTTACCCACCATCCTTATTGCTGAGTATGGGGTTACCTTTCCCCCCAACTATTTGTTTTTGGAGTTTTTCCAGTACTGTTATGTGGTTCCCACCCAAGTTTCCCCAAACACTTGGACAATCATTAACGAGGTTCACCGCGTTAATGATTGATACGGGATACACTTTGGGATAAAAGAGTTAATGTAATGCTATCATTGGGGTATTGCTAATGAGGATATTTATTGCTTAAAGACAAGGCAGTCTAACAGACGTTTGGTCATTAACTTACCTATATCCAATAAGGACTATTAGGATCGTGGTTTAATTATAAAGAATTGGCAGTCTACCCCTATTCCTGAGGGTTCCGTGTATAGCGTCCTAAAGTACCCTCAGGAAGGACAAGTAATAGGTTAGCACATTCACACACACTTTGAATGTTCTTCTATATGTTTTTTCTTTACCTCTATATCTTATAGTGGGTCTCTGATTTCTATTTTGCAAAGAAGAGTAAGAAGAAAATCCCTCGCACTTTCGAGGTCAATTTTGCTGACATGAAAATAGTTTAGTCGATCCAAGAAAGACTTGGTACTGAAGAACATCACATGTTTGTCTCATTATTGCTCAGTTACCGGAGCTTTACTACTATTTTTTAGCTAGACCGATTGAGTAAATATCCTCATCCCCTATTTGTTTGGACAACCCTACCTCATCCTCCTCTGATACCTCAGGATCTCGTTTGGATTTTTCTTACAAAGAATAAAGTAATTTCTCGACAAAAAGAAACTCTACCTCCTTTTAACCTTTAGATGTTGCTCTAGTGCCAAGCAACATCCCTTATTCGGATATGGTGAAACAAAAAATCCTCAATCTCCTCACTGGGACAAGGTCCACTCCCCCGACGAGTAAAAACCCTGAAGCTAGGGATTCTAGTCATCATTCCCTCGTGAATATATCTCCTACCAAGGATCATGAAACTCTATTTAAGAGGATAAAAAGGGATCCAACTCCTTCTACGGATATTGTTGGAAAGAAACCAGCCGACAATGGCAATGGTGTTGTTCAATCTGTCACAGCTAACCCTGAGCTTTCTCATGAGCGAATTGGTGCTGGAGTTCTCCTTGCCGATGAAGCAGATGCATATTCTCTTCCTCACTCAAGATTGGTTGATCGAGCAAATCATAAGGTGTCCCTTGTAAGTTGGTTGTCCATTACATAATTATTATTTATATTTCCTCAATTATGTTTTCTAAATCCCTTTATTGAATAATTACCTCGCAGTTCTTGATTAATTATGACCAGATCCTGAGGAGGAATGATAAAATGAAAGAGTCATCCTATGATGTTGAGGAGGCCTTCAAAGGAATGCACAAATCTTTGAAATCTTCTGGTCACGCTCATGAGGACCAGATGAATGAGAAGAGGAAGTTAAAAGAGAAGGTCAGGTCACTAGAGTAGGAGAAACATTTGACGAAAATGTTGCGACCACTGCCAAAATAGAGGCGGAGGATGCCAGGTGGGTTGTCGATCGGTAAAAAATCCAGGTGGCAGAGGCAAAGGCCAAGGATGCTCAGGATAAATAGGATGCCTTTTATAAGGGGTTACGATAAGTCATTCTCCCATTCCTATATGCAGATAGATTATTCGAAAAATGCATCCTTCAAGGATGGCTAGTGTGACCATCCCTATATCTCTCCCCTTCCCAGGGGTGGGTGGGGAGGGGGGATAAAGTCTCGCGCCCTCTTTCATTAGGAACTCTTCAGCCATCGTCGATGTGGGGTGATGTAAAAATATGGAGTCACCAGCCTATTTTTCACAAAACAGCCAAAAGAAACGGTTGCCGCCTCGAGAGAACTGCATCAAAGATAAACTGATGCTTACGAAATAAATAGTTCAAAGGTTCAGGGGCTAAGTTATGAAATGGAAGGTGTTAGGTACCCATCTTGCCCTTTCGATCTCTCATGGGCTTGTGTTATTATTTTTCTTAATTTCTCTGTGAAGTGTGTGTACGTGTATATATAGATGGAGATCGAAATCGTCCAACTCATATCATGGAAAAGATAGAGTGAGGTCATCCATAGGAATGTTCTCAAAGTAATATTTAGAAAATAAGATGTATGCATTTATCGAGATATTGATCATTATGATGAAATGATAATACATGTTAGATAAAATGCCAATATGGATCACAAATACAATATATATTAAATAATGTATTGATAAAAAGGATGCAAATGCAAAAATGAAAAATTGGGAAATTGGGAAATTGGACTCGAGTCTCGGGTTTTAGCCCGAGATGCCTACGTAGCCTATAAAGGCATCAAAGTTCATGTAGTTCGCATGCAACATAAGGGTGGGTTTTATCCCATAGATTCAAATGGGAATTTATTATATGTGTGTGTGTAGAATATGTATTTTGGTTTTGAGAGATTGTGATGGATAATCCCATTGGAATTTATAGGGGAAACCCTTTTTTTCTTTGTTTTGGGTTTTTTTTATAGAAAATAAAGTATCTGCAATATAAGAAATAAAGGATGAGATGTTAGTGTGTATGAACTAAAGTAAAAGATAAAATAAGAATTTATGTAACTAATGCAAATATAAAGAAATTTAAAGAGAGAGAAGGATTTTTGGACCTTCTTTGGAGAATTGAGTCTTGATCTTGATCCTTGATGATCTCCCTTGAATGTAGAGATGGATGTTGGATGAGAGAGAATGATATTTTTCTAAATTGGGTATGAAAATGATGGGAATGAAAGATGGAAAGGAATTTCACATAAGGAAACTTTGCTGATTGCAAGAGAATATTGTTGAGATCACTAATATTGATGGATCCGAGGTGTGCCTTGAGAGTGGGATCATTCCCTCTATTTGTAGGGTAGGGGGTGATGATCGGCATAGACCTAGACCTGCCAATCGGCAGGTAACCCTAGACACACTGTTGATAGGCAGGGAAATGGACCTGCCAATCGGTAGTCTCGTGCAGATTTTTCTAGAAAAACAGTCATAGAATGCAATCCGTTAATCCAAATCATGCACGGGGAATATCATTAGAAAGGTAATTCTGATACCTTAAAGAGTCATTTGGGTCTCTCCCAGATCCAAGAGTTAACTTTGGGACAGACGGGGCTCGAAAGAGCTCGTCGGTCCTTTGGACGGGAGATCGTCGAACGGTAATGGATCGTTCATCCAAACCTATGTCAGAATCATGCACGGGGCAGACCATTGGAAAGGTAATGTGAAGTAATTCGAATCACAAAGATCTTCACTTGGTTTGTAGAGTTGACTTTGGTCAACCAAGGCCCGAAAGCACCCCTTGACCTTTCAGAGTAAAATGGGTCGTTCGTCCGTACCGTAAGGTTTATTCATGCACGGGGTAAACCATTGGAAAGGGTATTCAGTTCCTTTTGAATAATCATTCAATATCATTTGAGATGAAGAGTTCACCTTGGTCAAACGAAGCTCGGGAGCACCTGGTGGCCTCCAGATCAGTTTTCAGGGGAAAACGAATCGTTCATCCAAACGGTTATGTCGTTTTTACATGGGGTGTACCGTTAAAAAGAGGTCTCAATGACCTTTGAATATCCAAAGAGCTTTAACTCTGATGATGAAGTTTATTGGATTCAAATTGAGGCTCGAGAGTGCCCGGTGGCCTCGAGATCGATTTACGATAGTAAAATGGTTTGTTTGTCTAAACCGTTATGCTGATTCACGTATGGGACAAATCGTTAGAAAGGGGATTTAGAGCCCTTGGAAGATTCATTGATCTTTCACTCTGACGACAGAGTTGACAGGAGTTAAACGACTCACGGGAGAACCTAATGGCCTCTAGATTGATACTCGAAGTATGACTTAGGGTTTGTAGTGAAATGGGGAGGTGCTAGGGACCTAAGGAGAGACTTGGGGGAGTCATAGAATGTGGTGTATACAAATCCCCTCGACGGGTGAGCTTGGAACAAGTGAAAACCTTCGAATAGACACCACGTGATGTTTTGGAAAAGAGGTCAATTTTGCGGACCTAAGGGATGAGGATGACTGATTCAGAGGGTCAAGGCCGATTCTGAGGACCTAAGGTAATCTTAGGGGGGCCGATTCTGATGACCGCGGTCAATCATGAGGACCTGAATATGGGAGCGACCAATTCTGAGGGTCGAGGCCAATTCTGAGGGCTTAAGTAGGAGGGACCAATTCTTAGGGTTGAGGTCAATTATGAGGACCTAAGTAGGGGCGACCAATTATGAGGGTCGAAGTAAATTCTGAGGGCTTAAGTAAAAGTGACCAATTCTGAGGGTCAAGGTTAATTCTAAGGGCTTAAATAGAAGCGACCAATTCTGAGGGTCGAGGTCAATTCTGAGGACCTTAAGTAGGAGCAACCAATTCTGAGGATTGAGGTCAATTCTGAGGCCCTTAAGTATGAACGACCAATTCTGAGGGTCGAAGCCAATTCTGAGGGTCAAAGCTAATTTTGAGGGCTTTAAGTAGGGAGCGACCAATTCTGAGGGTCGAAGCCAATTCTGAGGGCTTAAGTAGAGGTGACCAATTCTGAGGGTCGAAGCCAACTCTGAGGGCTTAAGTAGAGGTGACCAATTCTGAGGGTCGAAACCAACTCTAAGGGCTTGAGTAGAGGCGACCAATTTTGAGGGTCGAAGCCAATTCTGAGAGCTTAAGTAAAGGTGACCAATTCGTAAGATCGAAGGCTATTCTGAGGGCTTAAGTAGAGGTGACCAATTCTGAGGATCGAAGCGAATTCTAAGGGCTTAAGTATAGGTGAACAATTTTTAGGGTCGAAGCCAATTCTGAGGGCTTGAGTGGAGGTGGCCAGTTCTGAGGGTCGAAGCCAATTCTGAGGGCTTAAGTAGAGGTGACCAATTCTGAGGGTCGAAGTCGATTATGAGGGATTAAAGTAGGGGTGACCAATTCTAAGGGTCGAACCCAATTCTGAGGTAGGGGTGACCAATTATGAGGGTCGAAGCTAATTCTGAGGGGTAGAGGTGACCAATTCTGAGGGTCAAAGAAAATTTTGAGGGCTTAAGTGGAGGTGACAAATTCTAAGGGTCGAAGGGTTTAAGTAGAGGTGACCAATTCTGAGGGTCGAAGTCGATTCTGAGGGCTTAAAGTAGGGGTGACAAATTATAAGGGTCGAAGCCAATTCTGAGGACTTAAAGTAGGATATAATTTTCCTGGGAAAATTTAGAGAGTCCTCTAGGGAAAAGATATTAATCCTCCTGCTGGGGGAGCTTTTCAATTTCTTCCATGTCCCATAAAGACGTTGTTGGATAGATATCCAATTGGCTTAAAGTTCCAATGGGGGAGTTGGATTTGAGAATTCTGCTGGAGAAATAATTCTGGGATTCCATTTGTGGTGTTTAAGCTAGGGGAAAATGTGGTAATAATTCGGTTGGGGATTTCAGAGTTTGAAAAATGATTTTCTTGGTGAAAAATGTTCTAAAATTAATTTGGCAATTTTAGGGATTTTTGGGGAATTTTCTGGATTTTTTGGGATTTTTTGTACGAAATTTCAGGGAGGTGATGGCCGAAAGGGTGTAGGGGGTGCAAACGGTAGTGCACGGTATTTTGGAATACCTCAGGTATGTAAAGTGATAGAGTCGATCGTTATGTGTCCAGGCACTACCGATCAGAATGCCCCTTAGCATCCTATAAAAAGGGGTGAGATTTCTTCATTTTTCACAGCTTTCAGATCTTCTATCTTCTGCCTTTCCATTTTGCAAACTATTCTAGCATTCTTCTATCTTCCAAGACTAAGAAATGGATGGTTTTTCAAGTAGTGATATCCATTGGCGTGGTTGAGTGTTAATGACTTGGCGCATTTGGAGTGGCGGGCCAAGGTGCCCCTAGTGCTGGGCAATGAGAATATATTTGACTCATTTAAGCCGGTTGCGGACAAACGAACACTTCTGCGTGAGCCTGTGCACCATCGATCGTCTAGGGTGGTGAACCCTAGTGGTTACATAAGTGTTAATGACCCTTGGTAATTCCCTTTTTCTTTGTGTATTTCCTTATTTTTATGAATTTTAACAAGGGTTTTTCCTTCTGCTTTGACAGATTGATATATCTACATCTACCCGGCGTTCCCGGGGGATGTCAGGGTTCAACGATGTCTGGGAGCACCTTCCTCCAGTGGTACATTAGGTGGTTTCATCAATTAGTTTTTGCAGTTTGGCATCTGCATTGGATGAGACGCACCGTTTGATGGTTGTCATATGTGCCTTGGGAGAGAGGTGGGGGGATACTACCCACATTATGCTTTTCGATTTTGGGGAGATGTCGATGACTCTCATCGATGTACAGCAACTAATGGGGCTAGACTATGATGGAGCCTAGATAGAGGTGGACCGGACTTTACGGGTAACACTGACGGCGGTGGAGGCGGCGGTGGGTGATGTTAGGCAGATAGTCTCAGGGGCCTCCATCCGCCTCTCTCTTCTGGAGGAGTTTTTGTTGAGTCAGTGGATTGATGAGACCAATGGGTTTCAGGTGAGACAGATGGACCATTTATTTATTCTTTTGTTGCTGGGAGGGTTTTTGGTGGTGTCAAGCGACGACGTCGTCCATTTGTGGTTTTTTCCTTACTTAAGGGTATTTCATCCCTCTCTTTGACTGGGGGAACCTTACTTTGGCAAGATTTTATTCATCTTTGGATGCATTCAGTTGGTGCAGTGGTCAGACCTTTACTGGAGCCATGTATCTTTTGGAGGTATTCTTTTCTTTTTGTATTTTTCCTTTATGCATTTTCCTTTACGCATTTTATTTCTTTTTTGATTCCTTGATTGCTTTCTTCTGATTGATAACCCTTGTACTTTTGCATACGTGGTTCTATGAGGTGATTGGGCTTAATGCCCATTTGATAGGTTTGAATGATGACTCGGTGGGGGACTTCTGCCGTATGTACCGGTGGCATAAGTCCAACCGACAGTCGAGGCAGTCTCTTTCTTTGGCGGTGGTGCGTCAGGTCTTGAATGGAATGAAGAGCGATTGGGTGAATTCTTCTTTCTTCTTGAGACCATTCTTCTTCGATGTCCTTTTCAAAATATTGATTTTCCGCTGGAGATCTTGCAGGTAACATTTTATATTTGGGGGATGACCATCAAGCCCACAAGGGTGATTTGGTGGAATGCGCAACTGCATTGACTACTGGCACACGAGTTCGGCTACTCTTGTTATCTGGGGGAGAGAGTAGTCTAATAGGTGGTGGTATATGAGGTGATGGTGCCACCTGCGATGCCCCGAAGGTACATGAGGCGGGTGTGGGAGATGCTGTAAGAGATGAGGGTGGCGGTGATGGTCGGTGAGCCTTACTTGTCGTATGCTGACACGGCAACAACCTGTGATTATCTTGATTTTGTGTCTAGCTGGCTGATGCCGCCCAGCATATATGATGTTATGACTTTCCTCCTATTATTTCTGGTAGGGGCACGAGTCGGCCAGTGGGGTATGCCCCCAGTGCGGGTGGCGCGTCGATGCCATTAGTGGTGGCGACGTCAGAGGTTCCATTTTTGCAGTTGGCTCCTCCTTCCTACAACATCAGACTTCCTAGGGGAGTATCGATGAGTATGCTGCATCTCCACAATGTGATTGACCCGGAGGTATTGGGGCTGACGGACTATGTCCTTCAGCCAAAGGTATACATTTCATTTCTTTGACTTTTTTCTTTCTGATTTCTTTTTTACCCTCAGACTGGCTGATTTTCTCTTCTCTTATTTTCTTGCAGCACGTCCATGTGTCGACCACCTGGCGGAGAGACATCTGGGATTGGGTGGCTTTCGCAATGGCTCGTATTCGAGATTCGATCCCGATTCCTTCCTTCTTGGTGCCATCTTCTTCGTCTGAGGAGGGGTCTGGATCGAGTAGAGGAGGCTCTTCAGCTCGTCACCAGGGAAAGAGCATACGCCACAAGGATGGGGGGTCTTAGAGAGAGAAAGAAAGAGAAGGTTAGAGAGAGAATTTTTTTAGGGGTTTCGAGCTAAGTCCCACTGTCTTTATGTTTTTTTTCTGCAAGACAAATGTAATGAAGCAATATATATATATATATATATATATATATAATGGGATTTTATTTATTTATCTTTGCTTTAACGACTTAATGCACTTTTTACTTTGCTGTTGAGACCGTAAAAAGGATTATAATAAATTTATTTTGAGAAAGGATAAGTAAAAATGGGAGGAACTGGACTGAAAAATAAAAATAAAAATATTTTTTTTGTATTTTGATAAAGAAGGAAAAAGAAGATTTGCTAAAAATAGGGAGATATCGATCGGCATAATCCTTGTCATGCCTATCGGCAGGTCAGTCCAGTCCAATCACCCTGAGGCTTGATTGCACTTTCTTCAAGTACTTTGTCCTTGATGGGATAGGGTTTCATCCGGATTTTGCAAGACCCTTGTCTCTAGCCAAGTTTTTCAAGTATAAAAAGGGGTAAGGTGGAGTACTTTCTTCATCCATCCAAATTTCCTTTCTTTTTCTTATTCCTTGTTTCTTTCCTTATTATTTCCAACATAGCTCTTCCTGTGAGTGTTGGATTCGTCTCTTACCTCGAGAACTTAGAGGCTATGCGCCCGTATAATATAGACTACGACGCCTTCAACCTGCGTCGAGTTTTTTTATCGCGTAACCGTCCCCTTGACTGGAACATGCTAATGGCGATGGTATAATTTTGATATCCCGAGGATCATGTCTTTCATTTTGCCTTGGACAAAGTCTGCCCTACTTACAAGGAGTTTTCTGCTATACTGGGGGTAAATCTTAGTGTTGCGGTAGCCATGTCTGAATTCTCTCGATACTTTCGGGTAATGTTGGCGGAATTTCTCCATATTTCACCCTCGGCGGCTTGTTTATTGGTTACTGGAGAAATGATTTCCCTCCCAGCTGTGCTATATTTTGTGCATCTGCGGGAAGTTGGTGATGCAGGCCATACTGGAGTTATCTCCCTAGGTTACTTTCCAAGTTACTATTAGTGATTAGGGACATGATGGTAGACCCCTAGATTGCTACCATCACTGCATGGATGTCATACCATTGTAATCCTGGGGCGCTGGTACTGGCAGAGACCCTGAATGGTCTAGACACTTGACGGGAAGGTCGTTCTAACTTTCTGAGGGGCAACCCAGTTATGTTGTTCATGTGGTTGTCTGAGAGATTACGCTTGGCGGTGCCATCTAAATACCCCTTGGCAGTTGTGTTGAATTTTTTCACCCGTTATTTTATCAGTTTTGGACCGACTGTTTAGAATTGGGAATACTGGTTTGTGGAGCATAGGGCTCAATGTCTGCACTGGTTAGTAGCCTGGTTGGGGGAGTTTCATCCCATTCTAGAACTAAGGAAATACCAGTAAGTTTAATTGGTTGGCCTCCGATAAACCTCTTTTTACTTTCCCTGGTGGATCCTGTGTTAAGCTGGATGGGAACAGATCGTGTCTTCCAGTATTCTGGACTTCTTTCTTGTGGAAGATTTGATGGAAGTTTTGCGTATATAACTGGGCTCTGTGTGTGATAATCGTCCACAATCGACCCATCCTTTCCAATCTATTGGCATATTTTGGTATGTTTTTTAGGACTTCATAAAACAGCTGTGGAGGAGGGTAGTGGCTAAAATGTTGGTCGAAGAGACCGAGCAGAGATGGCTCATCGTGTTTTACACCATGGAGAGAGGTGTTGTGGTTTTCCCTAGCTGGTTCTGGCTTACCATTCCATAGAGCGCCTTTGGTATTCCATCCAAGCAGGGGAAGTTTGGGGACCCCATGATGTAGATGATGATGGCGCTTCTTTTGGAAGTTTCTGATAGGGCCCTTTATGAAGCTGGTATTTTTTTTGAAGCTTTTATGATGGTTATGTGTTTAGTTGTTGGAAATAAATTTGGGATGTTAAGGAATAGTTAGGTTTGGTTTTGTTTTGTTTTTAGGGAAATAAGGTTAGGTTGGCGGGGGAAGATGTTTGACTCCCTACGTTGATATTTCATGTAATTGTACCAGAATTTCTTATTAATGGAATAAAGAAGATTTTAATTATATTTTTGTGCCTCTTGATGAGTTTTGGTTTTGAATTATCTACACCAATCGCTAAGGCATATATAATCCTTTTGTTCATATAAATGATGAAATGAACTATCATTCTCGGAGATAAGAAAAGAATAGCATTTTCTGAAAAATAAGGGGGTCGTGCTCTTGTAAAGCGTATGAGCTGCCATTGTACCTCTAGGAGTTTTGAAAAAAAATTAGTTTCATTTTTGAAAGTAAAAGGAATTTTAGAGGATCGGGCCTCACGTAGTTCTGAGTAGAGGGAAATGAAGATTTTTTTATATCAGAAGAGAGGTGAGAAGAGTCGTAGCGCACCGAGATTTTGGACTAAAGGTAGAATTTCTTGGGACGGTACAGGTTCAGTGGACAAGTCATCTCTTCATCATCAAGGTCAGTGAACATAGAGGCGCCACTGGATAGGATCTTCTTCACAATGTAGGGGTCGCTCCAATTGGGCTTGAATTTACCTCTGGGGTCCTAGATGGGTTCTACGATTTCTTTAAGGGATAAATCCCCTTCTCGGACACCACGGTCCTTGACTCTCTTGTTGAATGATTGTGCTATTCGGCGATGGTACCCTTGTATATGATATAGAGATTTTAGCCTTCTTTCATCCAAGAGTGACAGCTCGTCAAGACGGCTCTGATGCCAGTATTCCTTGTTGACTTTGCTTTCAAGCATGATGCATAGTGAAGAAATTTCTAGCTCAAAGGGTAGGACTACTTTTATGCTGTCTACCAGAGAGTAAGGGGTAGCCACAGTAGATGCTCGAAGTGAAGTGCGGTAGACCTAAAGTACGTAAGGGAACCGATTGGCCCAATCATGATAACTTTAAATCATCTTGTTAATAATTTCTTTGAGGTTCTTATTAGCGACTTCGACTGCACCATTGGTTTGAGGTCAGTAGGGAGAGGATTTAAGTCTCGTAATCCTATACTGATTGACCAATTCCATGACTTCTGCTTCGAAATGCAACCATCAACTGATATTACCTCATTCGGGACTCCATATCGACAGATGATAGTTTTTCAGATGAACTTAGCCACCTTTTTGGCATTCAACACTGCATATGACTCGGCTATAACCCATTTGGTGAAGTAATCAATGGCAACTAAGATGAATTCATACCCGTTGGAGGCCTTGGGTGTAAATTTCCCTATGATATCAATGCCCCATGCGAAGAATGTCCAGGGAGAATTCATGTTGTATAATTCTCAAGGAGGCAAGTGTTGGAGGTTGGAAAACTATTGGCATTTAAGGCATCTCCGAACATAGGCAGTGCAATAATAAACCATGGTAGTCCAATGGTAACCCTATCGGATAATCTTCTTAGCGAGTGTATGTCCACTCATGTGGGGTCCGCATTCCTCGCTGTGGATTTTCTGCATCATCTCTTCAATGTCATCCCCTACGATACAGTGTAAGTGGGTTCCATCGAAATTTCTCTTAAACATTGCTTTATCACAGACAATGTACTGGACAACCAGTTTGCACAGGGTTGCTCGATTTTTCTTGTTACAATCTTGGGGATACCTACCATCCCAGAGGAGGCTCCAAATATCATAGTACTAGCCAAGGTTCTAAAAAACACAGAGCATGATCGAGGCATGGAGGCCAAGCCTTAAGCCTTAGAAGCCTAGGCGTGCCTTAGGCGTAAAAAGGCATTTAGGTCTTTTTTAATATATTTTAGCATTTTTAACTATAACAAGGATATTAAAAATACTAATATAGTATATACCTTAAAATATGTATGAATATATGCAAACTAAAATACTATTTTTTTAAATACTAAGAAAAAACTAAAAAAAGGACCAAAAAATAAGAAAAAATGTGCATTATTTTGGACGAGAGGCAGAGAGGTTTGTGATACCATTTGTATTTTGATTGTTTTGAATGAGATATTGGTCTGATTTTTTAAAAGTCTTTAAAAGGCGATATCGTTTCACTAAAGCATTTTTATTTAAAAAAAATACGCCTAAGCCTTTTACCAAGAATAAGGCGTAAAAGGCATAAGGTGAGACGTTTCTCCCAAGCCTCAATCCTAGGAGCGCCTTTTAGAACACTGAAACCAGCAATCGTCTATATCAGGATCTTCTTCTATGACTAGCTCAATGTTGTAGCAGTGGGTTGGTTTATCTTGATTTTGAACTTGGAAGGGGGCCATCGTTATTCCCTCTGGCATGTCAACCATGGAGGCTAAGATAGCAAGGGCATCGGATAAACTGTTCTTTGCTCGAGGAAGGTAGTGGAAGGTGATATCTTAGAATTGGGAGGTCAACTCTTCAAGGTGGGCATGGAAGGGTAAGAGTTTTTTGTCCTTGACTTTCCATCTTCTGAGGACTTGACTGATGATGAGGGTTGAATCCCTGTAGACATCTAGGCATCGAATTCCTTTCATGAGAGCAACTTTGAGGCCTACCGTGCATGCCATGTATTCAGTCATGTTTTTGGTGCAGGGAAAATATATCTTGATGGAAATGGAAGTGTGAGAGTCATCAAGGTCAATTAGGAGTATCTTAATTCCATATCCTTTCTTATTGGTGGAACCGTCAAAGAACATTTTCCATCGGAGGTCTTCTTGGGAGGTATAAAGGATATATTCATTCAAGAATTTAGAGAACCAAACATCCGCTTCTTCAGTATAGTAGTTAACAAGGTAGTCAGAAATGGCTCTCCCTTTCACGGCATTCTGTGTGACATACATAATATCAAATTCGGATAATAGCATCAACCATCGGGCCATTCATCTAGACAAAGAAGGTTTCTCGAGTAGGTATTTGATCGAATTCATATGGGATACCAGTATGATAGGAAAGGCGAGCATGTTGTGCCGTAATTTTTGGGTGACCCAGGCAAGGGCGACACATGCTTTCTCCAAGGCAGTATAGTTAACTTCGTACCCGGACAACTTACAACTGGCATAGTATATGTCTCTATATTTGTAGTATTCTATTGGGCTAATAAAGCCCCAGTAGCGGTATCTCTGACGATCAAGTATATAAGTAGGGGCAGACCAGGTTGTGGTGGCATGAGTACTGAAGGTCGGGTTAGGTAGTTCTTGATCCGGTCAAAGGCTTCTTGACAATCTTCATTCCCAACTTTGGTTGAATCCTTCCAGAGGAGTTTGAAGATGGGTTCACAAATAGAAGTCAACTGGCTAATGAGAATCCTCGGACTTCCTTCTTAGTTCGAGGTGGTGGCATTTCAAGTATGTCTTTCAATTTGACAGGATCTGCTTCAATCCCTTTCTCGCTGACTATGAACCCGAAGAGATTTCCTTTGGTAATGCCAAAAATACATTTACGTGGGTTAAGTCGCATCTGATATTATCATATCCATTCAAATAACTTTCGAAGAGCGGGAACCTGACCTTCCCTAGTCTTAGACTTGATGATCATATCGTCCACGTAAAACTCGACTTCTTTGTGTAGTAGATCATGCAAGATGGTTGTGGCATCTCTCTAATAGGTAGCCCTTGCATTTTTTAGACCAAACGGCATAACAGTGTAACAGAAGGTTCCCCAAGGGGTGATGAATGCATTTTTTCTGGATGATTCAGGTGCATCTTGATCTAATTGTATCTGGAAAAATCTTCTACAAATGACTTAAGAGCGTGACTGGCTGTGTTTTCTACAATCATGTCAATATTGGGAGCAGATAATCATCTTTTGGAGAGGCCTTGTTCAAATCTCGGTAATCAATGCACATATGAATCTTTCCTCCAGATTTTGGCATAGGTAAAATATTGTCTAGCCATGTGGAATATTTGATCACCCGGATAAAGCCTACATTCAACTATTTGACCACTTCTTCCTTAACCTTCAGTGGCCATTCAATGTGAAGCTTATGCAGTTTATGTTTGACCCGTTTGCATTCTAGGAGGATTGGAATCTCGTGTTGATCTATCTCGAGATCAATGTCGGGCATGTCATTGTAGGACCATGCAAAGACATTCATAAATTCCTTCAGCAGTTCTTCGAGTTGCGCTCACTCTTGCTCATCAAGGGTGGACCTTATCCTAATCTCTCACAGTTGGCTACTAGAATTGAGATTAATAACAACAGTTTCCTATTCATCAATTTGAACGCGTTTATGTTGTTTGTTATTAACCTTATCAAGATCAGTTAAGAATTTTTCATTTGTAAAATCATCATCATCAAGAGTTTGATTAGAATCAAGACAATTAATGTAAGGCGCAGTAAGATACTCAAAATCTTTGTTTATTTCATTATTGGGAAAAACAGAGTTGAGAATCTCATTAAACGAGGTCTCAATTACATTATTATCAGAACAGGGAGGAACAACAAAAGAGGAGGAAATGGGATAAACATTTGGGTTAGGTTGTATTTCAGCAGGTGGAACTGGTATAGCATTCCAGATGAGGAGAGGTGAATTAGCAGCTTTGATCATGAGGGATGGATCCGATGATGTAGCACTGTTAACCCCAGTGTCTGTAAGTCGAATGAATCCTCAAAGTCACTTCCCTCAGAATCTACGGTAGTATCTATTGTGTTCTTAATTAATAGTTATACATGATGCTGGAAACTTTTGATCCATGAGTAACTGTCCTGGAAGAAAATCTCCATTCTTAGCTTCATCTCTTGTTCACGTGATCATACCAAGGTTCGTAAAATCTGCAAAAGGGAAAATCCTCACCCTCTTTGATGAATCTTCCATTCAAGGAATCCCCTGAGACAGTCTTGTTACTTTCTAGACTTCTCTTAAACTGAGGTTGGCTGAGCATTATGAGTTCGTCTGTTGATGGTTGATAACCTAGGCCACAAGGAGGAAAGGTTTTCTTCAGCCCCAGTTATCAACCTTTCCTCCTTGTGGCCTAGGTTATCAACCATCAACAGACGAACTCCAATTGAGAGCATAGTTGTGATTTGGACCAAACTTAGGGATTTTTTCTTCGAAGAAATAGATAATTCCAATAGAGGTTAGAGATCCGACGAGGTTCACTGCTTCTTCTAGCGTGGTGGAAGGAAGGACTGTGGTCTCAGTAAGTAATTTAATCAAGGCATTTCGATGTAGCTGAAAAGATATAAAGAGACCCCACGGAGTGATATTAGCGTGAGTTTTCTTCAATTGATTGAGGATCTTGCTCTCCTTGAGGGTCATTTTCGGCATAGGAAGTTTCTCAATAATTTTTCCCTTATCGATCATTGCTGATTGCGGGTTTGGAACCTGGTAATGCCTCCCTGGTCTAGTCATATGGTTCACAGAAGAGGAGGAAATAGAAACCATGTCTCTTCATCTATCTCAGGCTATTCGTCCACTTTGTTGATCTCTCATAGAAGCTCCTCAAACGATATCATTCCACATATACTAACTATTGGGCTAGGCTTTTCTGGGCTTTGCTCTTCATCTGAACTATCAAATTCGTCCCCCCATCCAATGGTAACGACATCATCCTTCCACGAGAAGTCAATGCATTTTATAACTTTAACGGCCTCTTCGTAAAAGTGAAGTGACCAAACTCCCTTGTAGTTTCAAAGAATCAAGTAGCTCGGACATACTACAAATTTCACTAGTCTGTCGAAATAAGTCTGCCATGATTTGGATGACATCATCTAAGCTGACTTCATCGGTAGATACCATCCAATTATCTGACTCTCGAGCCCATTTTCGATCTTCCAAGAATAGTGTACTGAATCTCTAACAATCAATGGTCATCTTTGAGGGTAATTTCAGCCCAAATTCTAAGGGTTGGTTCAATACTACTGACAATTGCATATAGTTTCCTTTGAAATAGGTACAAATAGTAATGCATGCTCTAATAAGGAGTGACAGAGCCAAATCGGAAAAACAGGTAGGATGTAGGACAAAATATGGGCAAATTTGGAGGGGGTTAGGGGAATATATGGGTATTATGGGCGATTTACTGAGTACAGTCAGGGTAGATGGGTCAGATTCCAGGTCTTCTTCTAGGAATATGCATTTCAATAATTTGGGAGAGGATTATGGATAGTGTTTGGTTTAGGATTGGATGGTGGGGCGATGATGCCCCGATCAATCAGACCTTGAATTACATTTCGAAGATGGAAACACTGATCAATGGTATAATCGGCATTTTGATGGAAATCACAATGGGCATCGAGTTTGAAATTTTTGGGAAGTAGATTTGGTAATGAACGAGGGTCCAATGGTTTGATTAGATTTCGGCTCAAAAGGTTTTGGTAAACTTTAGAGAGGGGAGCTTGAAGCTCAATGTATTCCTTTTTTACTGGTTTAGGGTGGCTTTCTGGTGCCCATGAAGTGGCAGGCTGAGAAATGTTATTGATGGTTGAAATTGCAGTATTGGCAGGCTTCTCATACTTTATGGGAGTGAACTGTCTGGATAATATATTTGGCTCAACTTCCGTCTTGGCAAGACTTTCTTCAATCTTCACCCCTGCTTTCCAAAGGTCTCAAAAATGGGGGTAGTACCATCCTCCCATCGTTTCTCGGACATGGGGTAAGATGTTCTTCTTCACAATACTAACTTGTTTCCCTTCAGAAGGTCGGTTGGTCATAGTGGTCTCTTTCTCCCTCCACCTTGTTATAAAGTTACTAAAAGTTTCCCTTGGATTTTGTTTGCGAAGTTCTAAATCACAACATGTAACCTCCAACTCCTCATTGTATTTGTACTGTCACATGAATTCATGGTCAACATCCATCCAACTGTGAATTCTAGATTCTTCGAGGGATAAGAACCAGCGAAGAGCGCTGTCCTTCAAAGTCTGTTGGAACATTTGGGATATTATTTCCTCGGAGGCACCTAGGAGAGTTATGGCTTAGTGGTAACTTCAGAGATGAACAATTGGGGGCCCACTTCCCCCGAACTTCTCAATGTTAGGCATCTTGAACTTTTCTGGCAGCCTTGCTTTAGGATAGGGAGATATATGGGTGTAGTCCATGTAGTTATCAGAGATTAGAACTTGGTCTAACTTCTTGGTCAACATCTTAAGGTCTTCATTGACCTTGTTCAACTCTTCTTCCTTTGGATCAACGGTCATAGGTAGTTTATCCCCTAGCTGGGCAAGATTTGGCATAGGGAGCTGAGCTGGTGGTGGTTCATTGGCAGGAGGGGCACATGGAGCGTGCTGATATTCTTTTGGGACCCAAATAGGCTCAGGTGCGGGAGGACCCATAGCGCGAGGGAAGAGGACCTCGGGCGCTTCGGGAATAGGGACTCAGTTTTGTTACATCTCATGAATCTCGATTTGAAGGTTGTCAAATTGGCAGTAAGTTGGGCTAGAAACGTCATCCAATCAGGCTTCACATTCGGTACTTAGTCTGCATTCTCCATGGAAGGCGGGTGAAAGTGGATTCCGGACTTGAAGGAAGTAACAGGAGAATTGACAAAGGTTTAGGGCGGTTCAACGGAAGACCAGAGCCAATAGGGAGCCAGGCAAAGGGTCGGGTATGCGATCTATTTTTGAAAGAGAAGAAGGAAAGTCTTTTATTATAGGAGGAAAATGTTTTTGACATTTTTGGAAAAGAGGGGGACAAAATGTTTTGGGGTGAAAGGGAGGGAAAATGCTTTTGACATTTAAAAAGGAAGGAAAATGTTTTTGGTATTTTGATAAAAGAGGGGAATTTTTTTTTTACACTTTTGGTAGAGAAAAAGGGAAAACGAGAAAAGGGTCTCAGCATGATTATATTATTATTATTATTATTATTATTATTATTATTGTTATTATTATTATTATTATTATTATTATTATTATTATTATTATTATTATTATGTTCTCACTTGTATTAGGTTTACATAAATGCAAAAAAGAAATGTCGGACGGGACCCAAGCCTGAAAAAATTGGGTTTGAAAAATATGTAAAACATGGTTGGACTTGGGCCAGGCTCATGGATAGGGTCCCGTTTTAAAAAAAAGAAGAAATTGCGGGAAATTTTGGGCGGCTTGTTGACCCATCATTCGGCAGAGTTTCGGATAGTAATCGGCAAACTAAATATGAGTGCCCTATGTTTGACGCCTATATGAGGGTATGTAGTTGTTGGGTTAATTGGAAAGGTTCTCCCCTTTGGCGTGACTTACATTATATACGTCTTGATTTTGAGGGCAATCGGTACGTGTGGACAAATCATTTGATATACCTGAGTGTATGTGAATTTCCTCACTATATACCTCATGGGGATAGTACGTGTGAGAGAAAATTCGATATACTCGACGTACGTGAACGAGTTCCTTACAATATTCCTCCCGTCATGACTTCGGTCAAGCGATACGATGCGGGAGGAACCGTTTGATATACTTCAAAGTTACTTGACTAATGGAAGGTAAGAGTCATATTACTTAGGCTAACTGCGACATGCCGGACCAGCGCCCATCACAAAGTGAACCCCTCTGTTACGAGATAAAATTTAGTCAGTAGCCATGCTCTTTGGTGATGTAGTATGAAAAATGCATGATTCTTGATTATACTATGGAGAGAGTATTTTATTTAGCATGATGAGCACTATACTAATAGGGTAGAATGTACAAGTAATATGAAAAGTAAATATATCATGGATATTACACTAAGCATGGATATGTGAGAGTGAGTGGTGTGTGACTATCTATGAGTGAGTTTGTGGTAGTGAACCTAAGCATGGGTCAACTACAAGTGGTGTGTGACAAGTGTGAGTGAGCATGGATATATACAAGTGTGATAAGTGGAGGTGTGTGTTAGTGACACCGAAGCAAGGGTATTCCAAGTGGTGTGTGCAACACGTGGATATAAATGAACCTAAGTGTAAGTAGTGTGAAGTGTTCCTGGAGAATATCAACAAGTGTGTGAGTGAGTAGTGATATAAGCAAGAGGTAGATATATGAAAGAAATAATAGAGGAGAAAAATGGAACATACAGGTAGGTGCATACGCACACAAGCAAAAAACAATAACACACATGCAAACTGAGTCTAGCCCTCTTAAAAAATCCCCAGCGGAGTCGCCACTATGGCCATCCCTGTATATCTCCCCTTCTCGGGGGGAAAAAGGTCTTACGCCCTCTTTCTCTAGGAGCGTTTCGGTTGTCGTAGATGTTGGGTGATGTAAAAATATGGAGTCGCCAACCTATTTTGCACAAAATAGGCAAAAGAAAATATTGTCGCCTCGAGAGAATGGCATCACAAACAAACTAATACTTACGAAACCAATAGTTCATAGGTTCGGGATCTAAGTTATGGAATGGGAAGGTGTTAGGAACCCATCCCGCCCTTTTGGTCTCTCATGGGCTTGTGTTATTATTTCCCTTAATTTCTCCGTGAAGTGTGTGTGCATGTATATATAGATGGAGATCGGAATCACCCAACTCATATCATGGAAAAGATTGAGTGAGGTCATCCATAGGAATGTTCCCACAATAATATCTAGAAAATATGATGTATGCGTTTATCGAGATATTGATCGTTATGATGAAACGATAATATATGTTAGTTAAAATGCCAATATGGATCATAAATACAATATATAATAAATAATGTATAGATAAAAAGGATGCAAATGTGAAAATGAAAAATTAGAAAATTAGGAATTTTAATCTAGTCTCGAGTTTTAACCCGAGACGCCTACGTAGCCTATAAAGGCATCAAAGTCCACATAGTTTGCATGAAACATAAGGGTGGGGTTTATCCCATAGATTCAAACGGGAATTTATTATATATGTGTGTGTAGAAAATGTATTTTTAGTTTTGAGAGATTGTGATGGAGAAACCCGTTGGAATTTATAAGGGCAACCCTCTTTTTCTTTGTTTTGGATTTTTTTATAGAAAATAAAGTATGTACAATATAACTAATAAAGGATGAAATGTTAGTGTGTATGAACAAAAGTAAAAGCTAAATTAAGAATTTATGTAACTAATGCTAATATAAACAAATTTAAAGAGAGAAGGATTTTTCGACCTTCTTCGGAGAATTGAGGCTTGATCTTGATCCTTGAAGAGCTCCCTTGAATGTTGAGATGGATCTTGGATGAGAGAGAATGAGATTTTTCTAAATTGAATATGAAAATTATGGGAATGAAAGATGGAAAGGAATTTCGCACAAGGAAACTTTGTTGATTGCAAGAGAATGTTGTTGACATCACTGATATTGATGGATCTGAGGTGTGCCTTGAGAGTGAGCTCATGAAATCTATTTATAGGTTAGGGTGTGCCGATCAGCATAGACCTAGCCCTATTAATCAAAAGGTAACCCTAGACACACTGTCGATAGGCAGGGAAATGGACCTGCCAATCGGAAGTCTCATGCAAATTATTTTGGAAAAATGGTTGTAGAATGTAATCCGTTAATCTAAATTGCGTACAGGGAATACCGTTAGAAAGGAAATTCAGATACCTTCAAGAGTCCTTTGGTCTTCTCCTGGATCCAGGAGTTGACTTTGGGTCAAACGGGACTCAGAAGCGCTCCTCGGTCCTTTGGATGGGAGATCATCGCAAAGTAATGCATTGTTCGTCCAAACCGTAAGTCAGAATCATGCACGCGGTAGACCGTTGGAAAGGTTATGCGAGGTAATTCGACATTCCAAAGATCTTCACTCAGTTCGGAGAGTTGACTTTGGTCAACCAGGGTTTCGAAGCACCCGACGACCTTCCGGTGTAAAGTGGGCCATTCATCCGTACCGTAAAGCTAATTCGTGCATGAGGGAGATTGTTGGAAAGGGTATTGAGTGCCCTTTGAAGATTCATTCAGTCTCATTTGAGCTGAAGCATTGACCTTGGTCAAATAGAGCCCGAGAGAGCCTGGTGGCCTCCGAATCAGTTTTGAGGGAAAACGGATCATGCATCCAAATGGTTATGTCATTTTGCACATGGGATAGATCGTTGGAAAGGGGTTTTAATGTCCTTAGAATATCCAAAGAGCTTTATCTCTAATGATGAAGTTGATTAGAGTCAAATTGAGGCTCAGGAGCGCCCGGTGGCCTCTATATCGATTTTCGGTGGTAAAATGGTTCGTTCGTCTGAACCGTTATACCGATTCACGCACGGAGTAGACCATTAGAAAGGGGATTTAGATCCATTCAAATATTCATTGAGCTTTATCTTAGACGATAGAGTTTACTAGAGTCAAATGGGGCCTGAGATCACCCAATGGCCACTAAATCGGTACTCGGAGTATGACCTAGGGTTTGTAGTGAAATGGAGAGGTGATAGGGACCTGAGGAGAGATTTAGGAGGGTCTTTGAATGTGGTATCTTAGGATGCAACCCTTGTCAAGGTCGGCACTACTTAAGGGTCTGAACTCTTTCACTTGCATAATCTTAGTACTCATCCTCGTATTAACGAGAAGATGGATGATAAGGAGGAGGTTGGTGAGTCTGCAACTAATGAGCAGTTTGTGGTCATCGAGCGAGTTGAGGGTGTCATTGATGCCGATAAGGATAATGTGGGAGATGGTTCCATATAGTTCAGTTAGGAGTTCATGCTTTATGTTTTTCTTTTTTCTTTGTTCAATGTATTACCTTGATGTAACTCATTTTTCAGTTATAGTAAAATGAATTTTTTATTCATTATATTGTTGTCTTGGTCAAATTCTTGCAAGTTCATTTTCTCAGCGAATACTTATATCCACCCACCTATTTTTCAGTTTAACGCCATACTGGCGTATCTGGTCAATATTCTGAGTAATTTTTAAGAAAGGCGTAATCAATTATTCTGCGCTAATCATGATGAGATGGATGAGGATGATCTTTTATAGTTGCTCAACCAAGATGTATGTACATAGGCCATGGAGAAATAATTAAGTCTTCTTTGCCTTTTTCATTAAGCAGTGGAAAATAACGTTAATTATCATGAAATGATTCTCAACCTTCAACAAACACCTAAGGAAACTGAGCAAATCTTTATGGAGAATACAAAAATAATCTAGCCGACTCTAAGAAAGAGTTCGTCATTAACTCAGAGTTGAAAATGCCAGAAAGGTCGCCACACTACTCCAGCAAGAGAATAATGATTTATGCCTTGATCTTGATAAGGTCAAGAAGACAGGTCCTATTGATCAACATAAAGGTGTTTCCTTCTTGGAAGAGGAGAATACTCGCCTGAGGGAGGAATTGGAGAAGATAAATAAATCCAAGGGTCGGTCTTCTCAGTGGTAGGGAAGGAATTTATAATTAATGGAGGAAGAACAAACCAAGAAGGCTCTTTATGACCAGGCTGCAACTATAAAGATTCAACTATACACTATCAATAGGTTGACTGAGAAAGTAGACCATCTTACCTATTAATTTCATAAACAACCTCGTACCGTTTGGATGGATAGTTATAATAAGGCGCTCATACACATGGGAATAAAAATCGATGATGCTCGCAAGTTTGTTTATAAACATGGCTGGGGAAATACCTTTACTGTAATAAAGGTGCCCAAGGAAAATGAACTATGGTGTTAGCATGCACTAGGATGCCTAGAGCTTTCAGACCCTCCTTTTAAATAGGATGTTTCATGGATTCCTCTAAATGCTATTCCCATGAGCTTGATTTGAAAATACATTGGGGATTATGAACTGCATGGGGATAATGAGATTCACCAACCACTGCATTTAATGGATAGGGCAAGTTTTAGCAATTATACAGGGCTTAGAGATCTGAGGACCACCGGCATGCCTTATGCATTGAATGTTCCTCCAACTGGTTTTGGGAAGGCACCAAGAGAGAAATCCCATTATCTCTTATAACTTGTTCTATTTTCATTTTATTTGCATTGTAATTATTTTCATGATTTATAAGGAAAATTTACATCTTTCTTTCTTCTTCATCAACTTATTGACTGTTAGTTATTTAGAAAACGTCTATTAGTAGTTTAGTCTTATGATTAGATGGTTAGTTGTTGCCCGACCAATCTGCCTTACTAGTTACCAAAATCGGATGAACATGGGTTATTTTGCCTTAGGTTCTACTAACTTGTAATCCAGCTTACTGGTCGCATATACGAATCTTATTATCTTAACCAAGTGTTAACCTTAGTTATCAGAGATGACCAAATGTGTTAGGATTTATCCTTGCATTTAGCCAGTTATGGTTAGAACTTTTTGTCCGTATGATTATCTGCAACGAATATCCTTAACTTGGTTTGGCAAACTTCTTGTTTTAGTTTGACCTAGGTTGAGATCATGTATTAAGTTTGGAACTTCTTTTTCTTGACCTTCTAGGGTCATACATGAAGTTTGTTATTTTTTTCATGTGAATGAGATGTCGTTGGGAGGCTGAAATATCTTTGGCTTTGAATTGATTTTAATTTTTACAACATCTCCCATGCCGATGAAAAAAACATAAAAATGAGCAATAACATTCACTGGGAATTTTCAATTTTTATTAATCACTTAAAATGGGTTATATGGAAATGAAAAGACTTTTGAATAAAAAAGACTTTACATTTTTGTTCTTATTGATAGTACTGCCTTAGGTGTTCTCCATTCCAAGGGTTCTTGTACTGTTTCCCTTCTAATTTTTCAATTCTGTAAGTCCCTGGTCAGAAAACAACATAAATTCGGTACGGACCATGCCAGTTTGGCTCCAACTTGTTTCCTTTCTGAAGGACTTTTTTCAGCACGTTGTCTTCTTCCTCCAAAGTGCTCGGCTTCACTCTTTTGCTATAAAACTAGGTGGTTCTCTGTTGGTCTGCTGCCACCCTAAGTGTTTCATTTTCTCTGACCTCCTCCACTATGTCTAGATCTAACCTTCTCATGAGGTCACTCTTCGGCAAGTCAAAATTGAGGACACGGTGACTTGGCAGACCAATTTTTATTGGGACTACTGCCACTGTTTCGAAAGATAACATGTAAAGAATCTCACTAGTAAATGTTCTAAACATTGGCCTATATACCCAGAGTACACTTCGGAGCTCATTGATCTAGTTTCCTTTAGCATCGTCATGTCTCTTCTTCATTCTATCAAGCAAACTTTTGTTTGTTACTTTTGTTCGCTCGTCACATTATGGATGATCGGGTGAAAATGTAGTTTCTAGATTTTGGAGTGAATATAATAGTCTAAAAATTATTGATTATCAAACTCCACGACATGATTGATGACGAAGGCATATGGTATTCCATAATAGCAAATAATTTCCCTCCAAATTAAATAAAAGACCTTTTCATACGGAATTTCTACCAGGGGTTCAGCCACCACCCATTCGGTGAAATATTCCACTACAACATCCAGATATTTCAACCTTCCTCTTATTTATCGTAGAGTCAATACCTCACATAGAAAATGGTTGAGGGGATATGATCGGTGTGAGTTAAGCCCTAGGTCTTTTATGAATTATGACGTATTTCTTGCACTTATCTTATCGCCTTACATAATTCGCACAATCTGATTTCATGGTGGGCCAATAATAGCCTTGTATGGTTAGTCATCTGACTTGGTCTCCCTATTGAGTCTGCTCCACAGGATCCTTCATGTACCTCATTTATTAAGTCGCTAACCTCAGTCGGGTGGACACATAGGAGTAATGAAATGATGAACCCGTTCCTAAATAAGAATCCCTCTTCTAGGACATACCTTGTTGCTTTGTACCGAAGTCTCCTGACTTCTTTAGGCTCTACTGAAATAATGCCTTTTTTTAGGTAAACTCATACTGGATCCATCTATAATGGCCTCAAATCTAGTTCAATTATATTAGAAATTTCTTCTTCAATACTCCGATACATGAAGATTTCTACTGGAATTGTTATTTTTAGCTTTGTTCTTGTGGCATAAGCAAGTGATCAATTGCATCTACTCGGTTATAGGGATCCTGATCACCTTACTATTGAGAACATTTCCATTAGCCTTTGTGTTTTGGCCATGTATTTTTCCATTGACGCCTCTCTTGCTCCATAAACTTTTAGTACTTGATTTATGAGTTTATAATCATTAACTGCCTATATTTAGTAGATGCTAAGAGATGAATCTAGGCCAAATCCTACTATGGATGCTTTATACTCTAACTCATTATTGGAGGCCTCAAATTAGAATCTGAGGGCATATTGTACATCAATATCATCTGACGTGGTAATTATCAAGCCTACTCCGTTGCCAGAGGCACATGATGAACCGTTTACAAACATTTTTCAAACAGGGGGTCTTTTTTGAAGTCTCCTTAAATCAAGGTCCCATAATTGAATAACTTTTTTAGTTGCTTTATGTTACGAGTAATTTTTTCTCATTTGGCCGATGATTGTGGTACGTCCGTGATCTGCTCAACTAGATTAATGGTCAACTTATCTCCCGTAGGAGTCTTATTATTTGGTTAAATCGATGAGCTCTCTTTCGAAGAAGTCTGCACGATAGATGGAGATGATCTCTCATTTATATAAGTCTACTTTGTCTTTTCCCTCATTGAGCTTTCTTTCAGAGAAGTTTGTTAGGCGTGCTTTTCCTCGTATGTGAACTCAGTAATTAAATTTTCTACGACTTGGACTTTTATTGTCGTTCTTAGTTCATATTATATGTAATACTCTCCTAATTCTGCAGCTCAATCCATCAATCTACCCGATTTCTCAGATTTATAAATGGCTTTTTATAGTGTCAGGTTTGTATAGACTACAATGTTGTGGGCTTAGAAGTATGGCATTAGCCTCTGAGAAGACTCGATTAGGTCTAATGGTAGTTTATCCAACCTTAGATATCGAATCTCAGGTCCTCAGTATGCATTTCTTATATAGTAAATTAGTTTTTGCGCTCAATTTTCTAGTCGAACCAACGCTGAGCTGACTACTAATTTAGATCTAGCCAGGTATAAGTAAAGTTTTTCGCCTATGACAGGCCTTAAAAACAAAGTTATAGATCCCAAGTACTTCTTCAATTACAAGAAGGCAATTTTACGTTCATTGTTCCACTCAAATGATTTTTCGCTATACCTAAAATAAGGGAAGACATTTATCTATAGCTCGCGAAACGAATCAATTGTATGCCTTCACCCTGCCTGTTAACTTCTATAATTATTTTTTGTTCGTTGGAGACTACATATTGATCAACACTTGGATTTTATCTGGATTTACTTCAATGCCTCTTTGGATTACTATAAAGTGGAGGAACATTCCTTCCCATACTTTGAAGATACATTTTATTGGGTTAAGCTTCATTATATGTTTTTCTAACTGGTCAGACGTCTGATCCGAGTCTTTGATATGTTCGATGGCTATCTTGTTATTGGTGAGCATGTCATCAACGTACACTTCCATGTTCCTACCGATCTATTCTTCAAACACTTTGTTTACCAACCTCTAATACATTTCCCCAATATTCTTGATCCCAAAGGGCATGACATTGTAACAAGGGATACCTCATATTGTTATAAATGAATTCTTTTCACTATCCTTTGGCTTCATCTTGATTTGATTATAGCCTGAGTACACATCCATAAAACTGAGTAGCTCATGTTTGGCAATGGCATCGACCAATTGATCAATCCTTAGTAAAGGATAGTGGTCCTTCGGGCAAGCTTTAATCAAATCAATAAAGTTAACGTACATATGCTATTTGTCATTTATTTTTTACCATCATTACATTAAAAATACAATCTGGGTAATTGATATCCTCAATGAAATTCTTTTTTTGTAACTTCTCTGCTTCTTCTTGTATGGCCATGTTTTTCCCTGGATAAAGTCAGGTTATTTTTACTTGATCGGCTTGAAATCCTTGATTATGTTAAGTTCATGACACATGAACTCTAGATCAATCCCCGACATATCCTCATAACTCCAAGCGAACACGTTATTTTATTGCCTAAGAAAATTAACTAACTCCTTCTTGATAGTAGGGTCCAGTAATGAACTGATCTGGATTGTTTTCTCTGAGTGTTGATCATTCAAGATAATTGATTTTACTGCTCACACAACTTGTCCTTTGACGAGCTCTGCCTCATCACATTAATCTAATGTTTTGATCTGGTAGGTCATTGTCACTTCTTATGTTCCTCCTGGTCGGCTAAAGTATACTAGCACTTTCTAGCTTAAACTTGGTTCCTTTTAACCACGTTGACCCCATAATGAGTGGGGAACTCTAACCACAGATGCATGATAGAAGGTATTTCTTCGAATTTCTTCAACCCTGCTCTGTCGAAGATAATATTATATGCTGAGTTGACGTTATTATCTAGGATAAAGAAACAGATCTTCTATATTCGATAAGTCGTCTATGCACCAATCATTACTTCTAAATCAAGTGTTCCTAAGGGATAAACCTTCTCCCCTGAGAAATTGATAAGGGGCTTGTGGAAATATTTAAATCTGTTATCTCGCAGTCCCAAACCTCTGAGGAAATTATAGAATAAGACATCAGTCAAATGGTCATTATCAACCAAAACTCTAGCCACCTTTACTTCGTGTACCATCATTATGATAACCAGAGGGTCATCATGAGGATAAATAACTCCTTATAGATCGTGTTTGGAGTAACCAACCACCAAACGATATTTTTTTACTTTCCTCGGATAAGTATCTACATCACTAGTTAGTTTGATCTTCCTAATATATACACAGGCCTTTTTTATTGAGGTAGGCTTTTCTCTTCGGTATTTAATCTCCTCCACTAGCGTCACCTCCTGTGATAAATTTACATCCAAAAGAGATCATATTTACATCATGCACAGGCTCCTTAGTCCTTCCGAGCCGATCCAAGTCATCTTCAGAGTCTTCATTGCAGCCTCTTTTCTTGTCATCTCCTCTTCTACAAGGGGATTTCGAACGTAACTTGGGTTCTTTATCATCCCTTTAATCTGTTCGGTGGAACTTTTTCATGAACTTTTATAGTTTTCCTCTTTGGATCAGATTCTCTATCTCATTGTTTGGGGGTATATAGTTGTTAGTGTTATGATCCTCATCTATATGGAACTCTAAGTATATACTTTTATCTATTAGATTTTGAGGAGATTTCATCTTTCTAGGCTATTTCAGGTCTCTACTTCCATGGATATCTTCCAGATATAGTGGACATCAACGGTCAGAGGAGTGTATACGTCATATCTATTTGGCTTCTCCATATTTCTATCCTTTTGCTCTTTATTCTTCGGGCTCTTGTTGGCATCAGTCTTAGAGTTGTGGGTCTTTTTAGCGACCATAGCTTCCTTTGCGTTCATAATTTTTCCTCCTTTGGCCAGCAATTCGATCATAGTCTTGGGTGGCTTCTTTTCCAGTGCATAATAAAACATCTTGAGTAGCAGGCCACTCATTAATATGGTGATCATTGTCTTCTCGTCATAGTCAATGACTTATAACTTCTCACTATTAGAGTGAGTGATGTATTCGCAGGTTGTCTCATCGACTTTCTAGCAAACATTAAGCAGATGGGCTACCCTTTTGCCCGGTTTGGCTTTAAAGCAAAAATTGATGAAAACTAAATTAGACAGTTATTAAGAGCTGAAGATTTTATCTTGTGGAAAATTGTTATACCATATCAATGCCTACCCAACGATTTTTTAGAGAATACTTGGGAATGCATCTCATCAGGCATTGAGTAGATGTCGACAGTAGATTGGTATTGTTCCACATGTAACACTCGATAAATTTGACCATCACACTTTGGAGTTAAACAGCTGGCTTAAACTTACCAGGTGTGGGGTATTCCACAATTGAAGGTGTGAATGGTGACCCTTTATCAAAACTTCTATATAAGGGATTTTTTTATTTGGTTATTTCACCCAAACGATCCTCCAACCATTGGATCGAGCCACTCGAGGATTAGTCATCCAAATTAGCCTTGGTTGAGATGGTTTTAGCTACTTAGTCACTATTTTGTGCTGAGCTCTCTTCCTCAGAAGTCTTCTCAAAACATACTAACCCTCGCGCTCTTTTCCTTGAGCTGATGGAACCTTCTTGACATTATCTGAACCCTCTAGACTTTTTGTGATAACGTCATCTCATTGCTCAAGGACCTAGCTTATCAAATACGGGGCCCTTGATCAGCCTATCCAACACACTTAGCCTCCTTTTGAATAATGATTACTCATCATAGTGATCACTTATCCTGAGGGATGAGGTCGCTACTACGTGATATGTCATGTCATCTTGTGATCTATAGTATCTGTATATACTTCCTTCGTTTCATGATATTGAATTCATCATTGTAGGGTTCTAGAGAACCCATTCGCGATACGCTAGTTGCCTATTTCTGTAGGGGTAGGAGGCCAAATTTCACCTCTCTTGCCAAAGGTTCTCTTCTAGATGCCATGATAAGGGGCCCTAGGCCTATTTTACCAGCTTAGAGCATCCGTGTTAGATGTTTTGTCATTTTCTGACTTTCCTCTTGGCCTTTAGCTATGCTCATTAAAAAAATTTGTAGATACCCCATCCCTACAGGGGTGGATGGAGGAATAATTTCATTCGCCCGGCTACTTTCTAGATTGTCCCCCATTTCCCACAATAAAGGAGCGATAATAATTTTGAATGAACTTGAATAAGAAGTAACAAAGGGCTTGTCTACTCGTTTCCCATAGACGATGCCAATCTTTTATTGTCTTGTAAATACCAATAATAAACTATTATCGCTCCTTTATTGTGGTATAAGGATTTTTTTAAGTCTTATCTAGTAAATACCAATAATAAACTCTAACAAATATATAAGTTAATGGTTTGGACTTGAGAAAGATGAGAGATAGAGAATGATGAAGTAGATTAACGTGGTTCGGCTAAATGAGGTGCCTACGTCAATAAGTGCAATGTTGTTTTGAATTAGGAATAGTTCAAGCTCCTAAGAATCTCTCTAGGATTTTGTGTATGGCCATTTTCTTCATGTCCATGTCATGTGATATGCGGTGACATTTATACAGGGAGAGAATATGAAGAGGTAAAATTCCTTTATAAGTTAGGCACTTACACGTTTCTACATCCTACGTGACAACTAATGATGAGATAATCACAGTCAGTTGAAAGGATTTAACCACATGTGTGTATAATAAGATTGTGCATATTCCCATGTATGGCTCACATGTGTTTTATAGTATTAATTACTGATGGTCAACCACACAGCTGACCAAGTGAAATATTGAGCCAACCAGAGCACTGATATCCCGATAATGTTAGATGAGCATTTTATGATGACAAGTGTCACTATACCATTGGTCCATGTCAAATTATGGATTTATGCTACCATTTTAAAATAGTCATCGTGGACATGGTAACGGTCCAAGATCATGACCATGTTGTTGACGTGTAAAAAATAAATAGTCACGGCAGGTAGGTCACAGACTAGGGTCGTGACCACAACTTGTATATATAAATATATATATATATATATATATATACATATATATATATATATACAAAAACACATTAGTTTTCATTTCATGCGAACTATATATCTCTGTATCAACATTAATACCTCTATCTCTCTCTCTCCCCCTCTCTCTCTCTCTCTCTCTCTCTCTACACTACTTCCATCTCTCTCTCCGATGACCCTCTCTCCTTCGGCGGTGACTCTTTTTAGTTCAGGTATCATCTCCACTTTTTTCTAAAGAAATTATAGGGGTATGTGTATGTGTGCACTGTGTGTGTATTGTGTCTGTGTGTGTGTGTGTGTGTGTGTGTGTGTGTGTGTATTGTGTGTGTTTATGTGTATGTATTGTGTGTGTTTGTGTGTATATATGTGTATGTATGCATGGCAATTTAACCCGACCCATTCGGGTTCATTCCCCATCTCGCCCCTAATGGAGCAGGTTGAAAACCCGTTTAAAGTAATAATGGTGGGTATGGGTTTTAAAAACACCATTAATTAAACGGGGAAGCTTCGAGTTTAGTATATATAAGCATAACATAGCTCACCCTGCCCTGTTTATTCTTTATATTAACTTAATTACCCTCTTTTGATATTTTATTTACATAAAAAACCTTGTATATATAAGTTAACAAATCCTAAGAGGTTTAGTATGGGGATTTTAACCCGCGTCGAGTGGATTTTTGACCCATATAATGTAAACAGGGAGTGGCACGATGGGTTTAGGAGGTTTACATTTAATTAGGTTTGGGGCGGGCAATAATAAACCCGTCAAGGTTCGCTAGGTAGGCGGGTTAATTTTTTTCTCGCAGAGCGATTTTGGATTTTGGAAAACCTGCCCCATATCCGACCCGTTGCCATCCCTATGTGTATGTGTATGCAAGTGTGGGGTTAAAATACCCAAATGAGACTAAAATGTGAAAATATCCAAATAAAATAACCTCTAAGACTAAGATGTGAAAATACCCAAATTAAACAGACCCAGATATGAAAATACTGAAATATTATAATTGAATTTTAAACCCTGTGGTTTTAAACGATTTGAAGAGATTGAGGATATGGATTTTAAACCCTGAGGTTTTAAATAATATTAGTTCATTGGAATTTGGAATTAATTCATGAAATCGGATTTTAATCACACTATAACTTAATTTTCATAATATGATTATTTAGATGTTTAAGCCTTGATCGCAAAGTAATGAATTAGGGAAGGTTTAATGTTGAAATGATTTAAATGATCCACCACAAGTTTATGTACTTTACATATGAATTTACGTAATCACAAAGCAATATATTTCAATTCAATATATTTTGTGTGTTTATGTACGTGTATGGATTATGTGTGTTTGTGTGTATATATGTGTATATGTGGGGTTAAAATACCTAAATGAGACTGAAATGTGTAAATACCCAAATAAAACAAACCCTAAGACTGAAATTAAAAAATACCCAAATTAAACGAACCCAAGTTTGAAAATACTAAAATATTATAATTGAGTTTTAAACCCTAAGGTTTTAAAGTATTTTGAGATATGGGATTTGATTTATATCGGTTTAAGCCACGTTTGCTTTAATTGAGAAATAAATTAAGTTGTGTTAAAATACTATTAGTACATTGGAATTGGACTCAATTCATGAATCGAATTTTAATCACATTATAACCTAATTTTCATAATATGATTATTTGGATGTTTAAGCCTTAATCATAAAGTAATGAACTAGGGTAGGTTTGATGTTGAACCGATTTAAATGATCCACCATGAGTTCATGTAATCTGAATATGAGTTCATCTAATCACAAATCAATATATTTCAATTAAATGTGCATTTATGTATATGTATGTATTGTGTGTGTTTGTATGTATATATGTATGTATGTATGTGTGTGTGTTTGTATGTGTGGGGATAAAATATCCAAATGAGACTGAAATGTGAAAATATTCAAATAAAACAAACCCTAAGACTAAAATGTGAAAATACCCAAATTTAACAAATCCAAAGGGGAAAATAGTGAAACATTTTAATTGGATTTTAAACCCTAAGGTACAAAAGAATTTTGAAGAGCTTGAGGATATGGATTTTAAACCATAAGGTTTTAAACAGTAGTAGTTCATTGGAATATGGACTTAATTCATAAAATCGGATTTTAGTCACATTATAACCTAATTTTCGTAATATTATTGGTTGGATGACTAATCTTTAGTCACAAACTACAGAACAAGGGTAGACTTTATGTTGACCTGGTTAAAATGATCCACTGTGAGTTCAGGTAATCCGAATATGAATTCATGTAGTCTCAAAGAAATATATTTCAATTCAATATATTATGTGTGTTTATGTATTTGTACGTATTGTATGTGTTTGTGTGTAGTGGAGTAAAATACCCAAATGAGATTGAAATGTGAAAATACCCAAATAAAATAAACCCTAAGACCGATATATGAAAATACCCAAATTAAACAAAGACGAATATGAAAATACTGAAATATTTTAATTGGATTTTAAATCCTAACATTTTAAAGGATTTTGAAGAGATTGAGGATATAGATTTTAAACCCTAAGTTTTTAAATTATATTAGTTCATTGGAATCTAACCTTAATTCATGAAATAGGATTTTAATCATATTATAACCTAATTTACGTAATATGAATATTTGAATGTTTAAGCCTTAGTCACAAATTAATAAACTAGGATAGGTTTGATGTTGAATCCGTTTAAATGATCCACCACGAGTTCATATAATCACAAAGCAATATATTTAAATTCATATATTGTGTGTATTTATGTATGTGTATGTATTTTTTATGTTTGTGTGTATGTATGTGTATGTGTATATATTTGTTAGGTTAAAATAACCAAATGAGACTGAAATGTGAAAATACCCAAATAAAATAAACCCTAAGACTGAAATGTGAACATATCCAAATTGAACAAATCCAAATGTGAATAAAGTGAATTATTGTAATTGAATTTTAAACCCTAAAGTTTTAAAGGATATTGAAGAGATTGAAGATATGGATTTTAAAGCCTAAGGTTTTAAATAATATCAGTTCATTGGAATTTGGACTTAATTCATGAAATCGGATTTTAATAACATTATAACCTAATTTTCATAATATGATTATTTAGATGTTTAAGCCTTAATCACAAAGTAACTAACTATGGTAGGTTTGATATTAAACCGGTCAAAATGATCCACCACGAGTTTATGTAATCTGAATATGAGTTCATGCAATCACAAAGTAATATATTTTAATTTAATATATTATGTGTTTTTATGTATGTGTATGTATTCTGCATTTTTATGTGTATGTATGTGTATGTTTTTGTATTTGTGGGGGTAAAATACTCAAATAAGACTGAAATATGAAAATACCCAAATAAAACAAACCCTGAGACTGAAATGTGAAAATACCCAAATTAAACAAGCCCAAATATGAAAATACTAAAATGTTGAAAATGGATTTTAAACCCTAAGGTACTAAAGGATTTCGAAGAGATTGGGGATATGGGGTTCGATTTGTATCGGTCTAAGTAGGTTTACTTAAATTAAGAGATCTATTAAGTTTATGTTAAAATACTATTATTTCATTAGAATCCGTACTTAATTCATGAAATTGAATTTTAATCACATCATAACTTAATTTTCATATTATTATTATTATTAGTAGTAGTAGTAGTAGTATTAGTATTAGTACTTTGATGTTTAAGCCTTAATGAGTAGGTTTGATGTTGAATCGATTTAAATGATCCACCACGAGTTCATGTAATGTGAATATGAGTTCATGTAATCACACAACAATATATTTTAATTCAGTATATTATGTGTGTTTATGTATGTATATGTATTGTGAGTGTTTATGTGTATGTATGTGTTTGTGCATGTATGTGTAGGGTTAAAATACCAAAATGAGGCTCAAATGTGAAAATACTCAAATAAAACAAACCCAAAGACTGAAATGTGAAAATACCCAAATTAAATAAATCTAAATGTGAAAATACTAAAATGTTGTAATTGAATTTTAAATCCTAAGATTTTAAATGATTTTGAAGACATTGAGGATTTGGAATTCTATTTGTATCGGCCTAAGCTAGGTTTACTTTGATTAAGAAATAAATTAAGTTTGTGTTAAAATAATATTAGTTCATTAGAATCTGGACCGAGTTTATGAAATTGGATTTTAATCACATTATAACCTAATTTTCATAATACGATTGTGTAGATGTTTTTGCCTTAATCAGAAAGTAATGAACTAGGGTAGGATTTATATTGAACCGGTTTAAATGATCTACCACGAGTTTATGTAATCTGAATATGATTTCACGTAATCATAAGGCAATATATTTCAATTCAATATATTTATGTATGTGTATGTACTATGTATTTTTATGTGTATGTGTGTGTGTGTGTGTATGGGGTTAATATACCCAAATGAGACTGAAATGTGAAAATACCCAAATTAAACAAACCCAAATATGAAAATACTAAAATATTGTAATTGAATTTTAAACTCTAAGGTTTTAAAGGATTTTGAAGAGATATAGGATATGGGATTCGATTTGCATCAGTCTAAGACAGGTTTACACCCACACACGCATACATACTTATATATGTTTTTTACTCGGAAGGACGCATAACAATGTTAGGATTAAACAAAATAAGATAAACTTAAATTGTATCGGTTGAAAAACAATAACAAGTTAATGATTGATTAGAGCCATTAGTTGTAGGACTCATGTTCATACCCTTTTATATTTTTTCTTAGGAAAAATGAGGTATGGTAATAATCACTAGCAACAATAGTACGAGAGGTTGCAATTGGGCCATACTTATATATCTTTTATTAGTGCACGTCATTTAGAGGGTGCTTCTATTTACAATTATGGCAATAAGAAGATTTAACAGTTTAACTAACTTGAAAATTATGGAGTTGATCTCTCGCAAGAGTACCTATTCGATCGTATTCTATTTTTCCTACCAGAAAGCTGGGATGAGGATATAGAGAATATATTTTGCATACATAATCCTGACGTATCCCTGATGTTGTTTACGCTATTATAGAAGGAAAAAAAACATTCACCCATTGTGGATAAAACTACGTAAAGAGGGCATTGACCAATACGGCGATGTCTCACGACATATGCACGTTAAATTGAATCTTGCCAATAAGTTGAAGAAAAAAGGTTTCTGAGTTCATGTCACAGGCATCTATACATCAATCAAAGATATGCTTCTTGTTAGTTGGCCACGTGTAAAAATACATAAATTTTAAAAAAGTAATACCAAATGGATGAAGATCAGGCACATTGAACATATTTAAAAGTCTTATTATGAGAAGGTGTATATATATTTACATAAACATGATTAGTTAGTCATAAACATGTTACTATAAGGATTTCATCACTAATTATTTTTTGATTGCAGATAACGTCGAGCGGAAATGGACAAAATGTACTAAGTGATGACGTTACACCTCCTAGATTCTCATCTCCTGTACCCCAACAAGGATTATCATCACCACATGGTGAACAATTTTCTTCTCCACTATTCACTCTATCACTTCATCTACGAGTATGCAACAAATGCATGTTACTCTAACACCCTCACCCCCATTCTCGACACCTCCGGAGAAATGAAAAGAAGCCCATTGGTTCTCCCTTCTTGGGAATAATCCTACTGGAAATAAAAATGACCTCTAGATCTTTAAATCATAGTGTTTGTCATTTAGAAAAATGAATGTGGGAGTCAGGGTAGCATATAACTAGAACTTAGTTGATCAATCCATCAAGGATGACATTTATGACTAATTATGTGAGCATTTTTCATTCCACGACCATCAAAGCAAAAGGTTCTTTCCCTAGTTGCTAGACAACTGAGAACATATTGGAAAATAATTCAGAAAATACATTTCCCCAATGAGGCATCGATCTCCGTCATTTTGACTTTGAAACACAAAGTCCCTCCGAATGTTGAAATTTTGGTCGATCAATGGAACAGCTTTTTGGAAACTGAGGCGATAGACAAAATTCGGTGTAGAGGGAGAAAAATAAACAAAACAGAGCAAAGAAAGTTGATATCCACAGTCTGGGGTCTAAAACTTATGAATATTTGAAGAGTAAATGGTCAGATTAGACAAAGAGCGATCCAGATGCTAGCAGAAAACCTAATCTGGACAACTTGTACATGCATGCCCGATGGGACAAAGGTAACAAATTCCCACCACACCTGGCTCTGATTTTGGTGAGTATGACCAATTATTTATTCATACATATATACATTATATAAAATAATGTTAAAATCATATAACTAAATATAATTTCAATCATAAGACTAAATATAATTTCACGCTACAGGTATCGATCAAAGACATTAGCAGTCAGTTCGCTTCGAGCCCTTATGATGACATTAGATATGATACCTTCACCCAAACCTTAGAATTGACAAAAGAGGGAGGACGATATGTGTCAGATCACATATATTAAAATTCAAATTCAAATACATTGCACCTCTCATGAACGAGATCTATTCAGTGAATAATCGTATCTAAACCAAGAAAAAAGTCAATCTAAGACATATGGGTATGTGCAGGAGGCTAAGAGTAACCTAAGAGTGTTGATGAGTGAAATTGGGTGCCTTGTGTACTTATTTACTCATGGTTTTCATCTCCTGATGCCTCCTCAAGGTTTCCCATATCCTCCGTCTCAAGGTTTTCCCTCACAAATACCTCCTCCTTCAACATTCCCCTCCTCCGTGCCTCTACCAGCCACAGTCCCTAGATCATTCTCATCCACTCACGGTGACTATGGCGAGCAATAATATTTTAGGTACATGGCCAATGAAAGGATTATTGGCACGTGCACACTCATTTCCTTGATTTTCAGAACTCGTATTCATAATCACCCTTTAAAGATGGGTGAGGCACAGATAATGGTTGAAAAGATATACAACTATTGCAAATAAATGCATGATAATGTTGACAGTGAAGAAGGGAAATTTCTAAAAAACTATCATAATTGTTTTATAACTTGGCCAGTTTATTTATTGGTCAAGCCTAGGCTATGAAAAATGTTTAATTTCAAAAAAAATTGTGATATTTTGTTTATTTAAGTTATTTTAAGTTTTTGGGTCATTTATTGCCAATTTTTTAGTATGCAACGTGAATTTAAGGTTTTTTTTTTTATTGTGTTGAATAATTTGAATGATATATGACGTGTGCATTTTTTTATGCAACATGACTTTTGTTCCAACCTGTTAATATAAGTGAATTGAATTTTGAAGATTATATAATGGATTTCCCAAAATGTAAAGAGTGGATGGGGGAGAGTAACCGAATATTTGATAATCATGTAAAGGGCATTCAAGAATTTATTAAATATTCATATAGAAATCTTAAAAGTAAAAAAATTTACGTTCGTGTTTTTAAAAAAAATGGGGGTCACGAATTTGGATAGTGACCCATTTTCAACATCATCCCTCATATGGTCACGGCCTAGGTCCATGACCATGGGGTCACGGCCCAAGTTCATGACCTAATTTGAACATCATTCCACACATGGTCATGGCCGAGGTCCATGATCATGAAGACAAATAATATCCAACAATGGAGACTGTGACCCTCATTTTGTGTCACGGATGAAGTTCGTGATCACATTTTTTGGTCACGACAAAAATGGTCATGGACCTCGGTCGTGACCCGATGCCCTAGTCACAGACTAAGTCCATGACCATCTTTGTTATATGGTGTAGTTCTTGTATCTGAATGTGTATTCATATAACGGGTCATCATTGGTATGTATGGGTGAGAGAGAGACCGAATTGTATAACGAGAGGTTGTTAGTGTATATGTGTGTGTGTGTGCCCAAACAATTACGGTTTGAGATAGTTTGATATCGCGTTCGAGGTGTGAGAATGGGTTCAAAGGTAATATGAGAGATGGGTGCATCTCTATTATAATAACATATCGAGAGATACATTATCCAGGCTTGATTTCACGAGAAGGACTTAGTATTGAACCTACATACCCATATAGACACGAGCTAAAATCCTACATAGTTTTTTCTGTAGTTTATGTGTACGCGATGGAGCATTTATGTTGTGTTGATATGCGTGAGAGGTTGCGGCTTGAGATAATTTTGATATCTTATTTATGGTATGAGGATAAGAGATGGATGCATCTCTTGGGAGGAAATATATCAAGAGACATATTGTCGAGGCGTGTTCTCATGAGAAGGACACGATATTGCTCCTACATACTCGTGTATCCATGAGATCAAAGCCTATGTGGTTCAGTCATTGTGGTATGTCGCGTGGAAAGGTTCTAACATAAAGTGTGTAAAACTCTGAGGACTTATCTTGAGGGGAGGATAATCTATATATAAGACTCAGGGCAGTTTCAGTTGAGGTTCTCAATAGGAGTTGACCCTAATTGATTGATAAATATATTCATGTGTGTTGAGAGATCACTAACCATAACGTTGTGACACCCCGCCTAATTAAATATCGGGTGATCAGTCCTTTATTAAATTATAATCAAGGTGAACGGTTGGTTCATTCTTAGCATCACTGTCGTAAAATAAACTTTCCAAATTAAACACCCTAATAATTAAGCTAAGTGTCAAAACCATTTAAACCTTATTTCCATTTTATTAAATCCAATTATAAAACCTTTGACAATTAACAGTTTAAGAGTCACACAATAATAGTAACAATGTAAATGAACATTCAAGAATTTAATCATCAAATAATAAATCCCAACTTCAAAATACCAAAGGAAAACATCCTTACAGTAATAAATCCCAAAGTAAAAATACTGAAAGTAAATGAATTACAATCTCTCACAAAACCAACTGAATAAGGAAAAAGGATCAACACATGCCCAACTAGATAAAATAGAACTAGAAGTGGAGTCAATAATGAGTTTGTCTAAGCAAGAAGGCCTGCAACTCCCACAAAAGCTGCAGCGCGTTCCATCCAGAGAATCCTAAGCCTGACACCCCTGTGGCTGGGCACCAGTAATAAATATATATATTCAAGAGAGGAGAGATGAGAGTAAACGGGTCAGATCCCGATTGTAAAACTGTTTAAAATTTAGTTTAGCAAGTATTTAAAATGTTTCCTAGCTAATGCAACAACATATTAGTAACGACACTCTCTTGAGAAAGTCTCACCTCTCTTCTAGTGTGTACCCTACCACACAATTAATCCCAAAAGATTAACTTAACTCGAACTCCTCATTAGGTTTCATGCCGACAATTACTAGGGTTAAGAAAATTAAATTCCAGGAATTAAAGTTTTCACATAACTCTTATTTCATTAAAAGGCCTTTTGGTAGTGTCACAACTTCTCAAACATATATGATAAAATTGGAATATTTATCCATTACTTAACTTCTTTTAGTCTCAGTAGGAAGTTACAAATTTCAAGTATTTTTATATATATTAATTGCCCAAATAATATATATATACTACTGGAACCCCACATAATATTTATGGTGCTGGCATACTCTGCTATCAAGTCCCCGTATCACTCATACTAAGGGAAATACTAGTTCGAAATCACTCTCGAACTGTATTAATACAAACAAATATAAATTAAGGAGAAGCATAGTTCCAAGTCACTAAGAGGTCAGCACATACCCTCACGTCTCTTAGGACCGTCTGACTATCAATCAGATAGCCTGTACCAAGGATTCCTATATTCTAGGGTACAAGTCAATATCCCCCATAAAGGTCCCATCAAGATAAGACTGTCCCAGCGTGGTAACCTCTGTGATAGCAAGTAGCACGGACATGATTTTTACACGTATATAACATATATGATCAATCACACAGTCATATAGATATATATCTATTCACATTCATAAGTTAGGTACGCCCACGACCCAAGATTATATTTATCCATTCTTAGTACATTTTTATCTGATTATTTCTTATGAAGGACTCATCCATTTTATTCTCGAAATTAAATTATACCCAACTCACTTCTCCTCTCACGAAGTATTCTTCTTACCTAATCATAGTTTCAGTAGGCCCTCACTTTCCTTCAAAATCCAAGATAAGACTGTCCTAGCACGGTAACCTCTGTGATAGCAAGTAGCACGGGCATGATTTTTACACGTATATAATATATATGATCAATCACATAGTCATATCGATATATGTAACAACCCCAGAATTTCGAGTAATTATTTTTATATTTATATGCCAGGTGGGGTGATTGTAGAAAATATTTGAGGTTGAGGTAAATATTAATTTCGGGAAGTAAGAGATAATATTTACTAAGTTTTGCATATTTACCGTAATGAGAAGGTAAATAGCATTGTGTTGTATTTTATTGCGTTGTTGTGCTTTAAAACGGCGGTTGTGATTTATATCCCATTTGAATGTTGTAAATAATTTAATAATGATACTGGAACATAAAATGTTGTATAAATCCCGGATGCAAATTTAGAGGGTACGTTTAGCCTAGAAATGTTGGAGATGGTCAAAATAGGGGCCTGGTTGTATTTTTGGGTTCCGGGGTATTTTCAGCTAGTTATGACTTAATTATGGTGTTATAAGTCATTTTATTGTGTAGTGGCATTTAAAGGCTAGACTTAATGAAATTTAGGTATATTAGTCTTCCAACCCATTTAATTCTCATTTTATTTTTTAAACCCTAAGAGAGTAAGAGCGAGAGGAGGAGAGAAGAGAGAGTTGGGAGAATGGAGAAAAGAGAGAGAGATTGAAGATTGGAGCCGGGAATCGTTTCTACGGGAAGAAAATCCGAGACTACGAACTTGAGGCAAGTTTTTATTTGCAAAAATATATTATTTGTGTGAATAATTTGTATATATAGTTATGTTTTAGGGATTTAAACCATTTTTGGGTTTTGGAGATTTTTGGTGTTTAAACCCTTAATCTTATAGTTTAATTTGTTTGGAGTTGATTAAATAAGTTAGTTTTGGTGCAGTAATGATATGGTAGAGTTATTAGTTGTTGGGATTGAAGGAGATGGAAGAATTTGGGTTTTGGGGATTTAGGCTTCTTAAACTCGTAGCCAGTTTCTGGGCATATCGACCTGGGCGAATCGATTCGCCCCTAGCGAATCGATTCGCTAAAGGGGGGAAGTTACTGGTTTGGGAGGACCGAATTGACTCGGCATATCCGAATCGATTCGGCTAGAGGCAGAATGTTGGATTTCCTTGACCGAATCGATTCGGCCAGTCCGAATCGATTCGCTTTCAAGACCGAATCAATTCGGCTGGGGAGAATCGATTCGGAATCTGCTGTTTTCTATAGGTTTTTCCAATTTTCATTTTAACCCTTTTCTTTTAGATTTAAGACCTAGGAACCTTCCCCTGGGAAGTAATTAAGAGTATTAGAGGTTCATTTAAGGGGAATTATCACCCTAGCTTAGTATGGGGGTAAACTGTGTATTTTCCGGGAGGTATTTCATGGAGATTTTAGGCATAAAGGTTATGAGATTTGGGATTAGAGATTGTGTTGAGAAGATTGATGTCCTAGATTAAAAGGGGGTAATTGGGATTATCTCAAGGATTAATAAATTGAGGTTAATGTTTTGATCGGGATGGGAAGATAGCCTAGTATTAACGGAAAGTCTAATATTATCGATTTGAGACTTTTGGGAGAACTAATATTGAGGGTATTTACCTTTGATGGTTTAGGGACATTATTCGGAAATCTTGGAGACTGGGGTGAGGGTAATTACACTTCGGGTCCTAGGTCATAAATAAAATATGGCTTGGGGAGTAAGTAATGGCATTTCGGGCTTATGTTAATAATAAAGTATGAATTCGTAAAAGAGAATTGCATATTTTAAGATTTATACTTAATGAGAAGGTAAATGGCTTGAAATGTAAAAAGTGAATATTTTCAATTGGGAAAATAATATAGTAAATGTTAATTTACTTAAACACACCTCTCTAAAGACTACCATAAGGGAAGCTCGCGCATGAGGTGATGTCCCCTGGCTAATGAACGCAGGGAGACTATAGTCCTCGGCCATATGCGGGTTGTTGTATATATTTTTCTGCGCTAGTGAGGTAATTCCGGGTGTGGTTATGACTCACTCGCAGGCATATGGCCACTTCACGACCTGCGTTAGGTGCCCAGGTTGTCTTGTATAGATAGGCCCTGGAAGATGGTAGTCATTTAGAGGCGCGCCTAGTGGGGAAACTCGGAGGGGCGGTCTTAGATTCGTTATATGTATAAGAATATAATCCTTCTAAATCAAGTGGGACTTGATATATGAAAATTGCCATAAGAATATATGATGGTAATTATATTCCTGTTAAGGGATGGAAAATGAATAGATAGGATGAATAATGATGTTAAATTCTATTTCCTTGCATGGCGTAATAACTGTTAAGATCATTTAAATTGCCAGTTATGTATTTCCTAGAGAGAATAGAAATTGTGCCTTTAGATCATGAATGGATTTATTTACGTATTCTTGGGTAAATGTAGATGAGTTCTCCCATGCTTATATGAATGTTGAGCATCATCAATACTATTGCGTTAGGTTGTGCTTTTAGAAATGAGAGGTGAGAAATGTTATGTTTATTGTGAGAGAATTTCGCACATAACCATTATGCATTTAATTTGCACGCTTATCATATTAAAAACGGGCCCTAACCCGTTCATATTCTCTTTTGCTTGCGTGGTTCTCTCTTATGCCCAGGTGTTCCGCCGCATCGGCGCCTGATATGATCTTTCCTTCTCAGTGTCATGGAGCTACAGCATAATTGCGGGTGTTGTAGGATTATTGGAATAGACGTATCCATTTATTTTTATTCTAGTTAGGATCAGTTAAAATATTCAGGCACATTGCCCAAGTCTTGTATTTACTTTTATATTGTTATATTTAATGTAATACTCGGTGGATTGGTTGTATTGGTATGTTAACCGACAGCTTTTTCGGTTATTAGCTATTGAATGATTATTTTTTATATTACTCGTTTGATTTTATATATCCACCTTCTTTCCAAATTGGACTGTCAAAAAGGTTTTATTTAAAGTTTCAAATTTTATTGACAATCCGTTTTCTCAAATTTTGGGTGGTTATATCGTATTATTAGTTTATCGACAGTGATGCTAAGAATGGACCATCGATGATTCTTGCAAGTATTGGAATAATAGGCTGGCCACCTCTCATTTGAATAAGCGGGTTGTCACAGATGGTATCAGAGCATCAGGTTCTAGAGTCCTTAGGAATCTGTGCGGGTGTACTACATTTTCTGCGTTGCTTGTGATTTGACATAGAGCCTTAGGATTAGGGTTGTTGATTATTCTAGTAAGATTTCGCTCTCCTGCGGTAATCTAAGATTCTAGTCAATCTTTTGCGCGTTTGTCTGAGATTCGTATGCTGGATGATGAAGGACGAACAAGGAAGGGCCCTATGTGAAGTTTGAGGAGAAAATTGTCACCCGTTGAAGTGATGTCGAAATGGTGGGAATGAAGTTTTGCCCATAAAGAACCTTGTGGATGGTTTTAAACATCGAGTTCTTCTGAGATATCAGAATTGATAATAATATAGGCCCTTAAGTATTCACTTGAGGTTTAGTCAGAGGCCGATCGTGAATAAAGAGTTACAAGTCCAAGGAAACCCTACACTAAGGTAAGGTAGGTATAAGGAAGGAAGATCCCTTCAGTGGATGATAGGATCATGAAGCATTGTTAATAAGCATGAATAAGTCGTGCTCAGGAATCAGCGTAATGGGCATTGGCTAGAGGGAAACTCCTGGAGTTAAGGCAGTTGAGGCCGATAGTTCATTTTCCTTTGCTGGGAGAGTTTAGGGACAAGCATAGAATGCCTAGATGGGGCCTTAAGTAAGGAAGTTTTAGTTCAGTAAGACCCAAGTATGGTATTTGGGAAATCTTTAGGGTAGTCCTAGAAGGTAGCAAGAAGGTTATGGAGAGTTCCACCTCTTAGGAGGAAGGTGTATTCTTTGTGGCAAGAGAGGCGCCACCGCCTTCTACTAACCCTAGATTCGGGTGTGTAATTTGAGCGTTGTGGTAGTATTTGTATTATTTTAGAAGGTGTATCTATATGTTTTCACAGTAGCGAGGTTTTATGTTCCTATATTCTCTATAAAAGCGAGTACTGATATTTTAAATCTATGCATGGTTTGTGTTACTCGTTGGTTAATTATACGAGTATATATATATATTTGTGATCGATCGGAGCGATAGCAGGCTAATGATGGCAAAGCTATCGTATCCCCAGTTCCATGATGGAACTAGTTATTCTGTTATATCTCACCTGGATACAGGTTGAGACTTTAGCGAGATGGTTCATAAGGTGTGAAAAGTTTTATTTTATTTTATTTTGATTGTGTGTTGTTGCCTAATCTCCACGACCAACAAGTTAAGTGGGCATGTATTGGAGGGGTTCCTTGTTTGAATTTCAATTTGCAAGACACTCCGCCGCATGAACACTTAACGAAGTTGGGAGTGGAGAGATTCTTTCTTTCCTTTCTTTTCTTTCTTTCTTTTCTTTATGTTTAAAGTGTGGTTTGGGAAGGATTAGCCGAGAGTCATGGGATTGATTGAAGAACTATCTATAGATGTGCGATGTAAAAGCACAGGAAGATTTTTGTCTCCCCTGATAAATGAGGGTGAGATGAAGAATAAGGGATTTGGTAGAGGCTTATGGCCAGGCCTTGAGAGAAGGCAAGGGTATAATATATATATATATATATATATATATATATATATATATATATATATTGGTGGGGAGGTTCGTATCCCTTGGTATGGTAGGCCCCCCGAAACAATAGGATGTAGGAGCAGAAGTGTAGTAGTAAAGTTTTGAGATAGGATGTTAGGGATCCCGATTATGCCTTAGACTGTTATATTTCGATGACCAACGATGCGAGGTAGTAGTGTAACAGGAGGGTTCCTTGTTTGGATTTCCCTTTGCGAGACGTCCCACGCACGAAACGGAGCTAATGTCGGAAGTTGAAAAAGGTCTTCGGCAGTAGGGATGAAATTAGGTTAGTAATCGTTCTTTATGTATAGAAACTCCTCGACTTTAGGGTTATTACGAAGTAAGGCTTTAGGGGGGTCATTTGAGGATGACTTCAACGAATGACCAGGAGAGGATTAGCGAATTAATTTTTGGGAAAATTTGGGTTTCTAGTGATGAGGAGTATGGAATTTTGAGTAACAATGGGAACTAGATCGGTTAGAAGTGATACCAATCTTTAGAGGGAGGGTTACATTGGTAATCCAACTTTGGATGAGCAAAGAAATAAGTTTATGTTTACACCCGTAATCGGGTCACAAATAGCTAGAGGGGGGCTATGTGGTCTTTTCAGAAGAGCCTCTTGATGTTAATGTTGGAGCATGGGACCATTGCATAGGAATCTTTCAAGTATTAGTTAGAGTTAGCTGTGGTACGGTTCGCCTTAAAACTAGGGAGGCATTTCCTCTTGGATAAGAAATTTTGTCTTTTCAGAGACCACAAGTCGTTATCGTGATTGTTTAAATAGCGAGTGGGTAGTTGTTTTGGGAAAGGTGGATATAGTTATGTGGGATAGAAAACCCATGAAGAAACTAGTGAAGGCTTAGAAATCCAAGTGGAAAGAGCTTAGTTAGGAGGATGCAATAATGAGATTGTGATGGAAATCGAATTAAGGTTGAATGCATCCTACCCTCCCCGAACCAATGGGCGAACGGGGAGAGTTAACCATAGGTTGGAGGGTATACCTTACATTCGAGAACTTGACCTTAAATAATTCTGGAGTTTTATTTTTTATGGGTTGAATTGGAAATTGATTCGCACCGTTTCATCATAGGTATGGCACCCTATGTGGTTTTGGGTAGTCGTTCGCGTCGTTCACCTACTCATTATTTAAAAATAGGAGATTATAATATCTTGGGATATGAAGGGTCCAAGGATGCTTCTTTGATGATAGGACTCTTTTGTATGGCATGCTTCGAGGGGCTAGGTCGAAGTGAATAAGAGTTGGGTAAGATTGGAGCCAGAAGATTAAATCTCTGTGCGAGTACTTTCCGATGAGGGGTATAACGCGATTCGGATTTGAGGGAATAGTTAAGTTGTGTTCCGTAGACTTTTTTTCCTGATTGTTAAGGTAAGGGTAGGTCTGATAGTTCATGTCAGGAACAACTGGAGGCTATTTTAGATTGTTAAGGGTGTAGACTAAGATCGAGAACGGTACCCTTAGTCTGAGTCCAGTAGAGGGCTATCTCAATGCCTAGATATTGTATAGGATTGAGGGAACATTATTTTAAATAAGCACCCCTTTTTCTGGTGTTATGTTACGCCTGAATTTTGAGGGCAAAATTCCCTTATAAGGGGGGAGTATGTAACAACCCCAGAATTTTGAGTAATTCTTTTTATATTTATATGCCAGGTGGGGTGATTGTAGAAAATATTTGAGGTTGAGGTAAATAGTAATTTCGGGAAGTAAGAGATAATATTTACTAAGTTTTGCATATTTACCGTAATGAGAAGGTAAATAGTATTGCGTCGTTGTGCTTTAAAACAACGATTGTGATTTATATCCCATTTGAATGATGTAAATAATTTAATAATGATAATGGAACATAAAATGTTGCATAATATCCCGGATGCCAATTTAGAGGGTACGTTTAGCCCCGGAAATGTTGGAGATGGTCAAAATAGGGGCCTAGTTGTATTTTTGGGTTCCGGGATATTTTCGGCTAGTTATGACTTAATTATGGTGTTATAAGTCATTTTATTGTGTAGTGGCATTTAAAAGCTAGACTTAATGAAATTTAGGTATATTAGTCTTCCAACCCATTTAATTCTCATTTTATGTTTTAGACCCTAAGAGAGTAAGAGAGAGAGGAGGAGAGAAGAGAGAGTTGGGAGAATGGAGAAAAGAGAGAAAGATTGAAGATTGGAGCCGGAAATCGTTGCTACGGGAAGAAAATCAGAGACTACGAAATTGAGGCAAGTTTTTACTTGCAAAAATATATGATTTGTGTAAATAATTTGTATATATATTTATGTTTTAGGGATTTAAACCATTTTTGGGTTTTGAAGATTTTTGGTGTTTAAACCCTTAATCTTATAGTTTAATTTGTTTGGAGTTCATTAAATAAGTTAGTTTTGGTGTAGGAATGATATGGTATAGTTATTAGTTGTTGGGATTGAAGGAGATGGAAGAATTTGGGTTTTGGGGATTTAGGCTTCTCAAACTCGTAGCCCATTTCTAGGCATATCGACCTGGGCGAATCGATTCGCCCCTAGCGAATCGATTCGCTAAAGGGGGGGAGTTACAAGTCTGGGAGGACCGAATCGATTCGGCATATCCGAATCGATTCGGCTAGAGGCAGAATGTTGGATTTCCTTAACCGAATCGATTTGGCCAGTCCGAATCGATTCTCTTTCAAGACCGAATCGATTCGGCTGGGGAGAATCGATTCGGAATCCTGCTATTTTCTATAGGTTTTTCCAATTTTCAGTTTAACCCTTTTATTTTAGATTTAATACCTAGTAACCTTCCCCTGGGAAGTAATTAAGAGTATTAGAGGTTCATTTAAGGGGAATTACCACCCTAGCTTAATATGGGGGTAAACTGTGTATTTTTCGGGAGGTATTTCATGGAGATTTTAGGCATAAAGGTTATGAGATTTGGGATTAGAGATTGTGTTAAGAATATTGATGTCCTAGATTAACAGGGGGTAATTGGGCTTACCTCAAGGATTAATTAATTGAGGTTAATGTTTTGCTCGGGATGGGAAGATAGTCAAGTATTAACGGAAAGTCTAATATTATCGATTTGAGACTTTTGGGAGAACTAATATTGAGGGTATTTACCTTTGATGGTTTAGGGACAATATTCGGAAATCTTGGAAACTGGGGTGAGGGTAATTACACTTCGGGTCCTAGGTCATAAATAAAATATGACTTGGGGAGTAAGTAATGGAATTTCGGGCTTATGTTAATAATAAAATATGGATTCGTAAAAGAGAATTGCATATTTTGAGATTTAAACTTAATGAGAAGGTAAATGGCTTGAAATGTAAAAAGTGAATATTTTCAATTGGGAAAATAATATAGTAAATGTTAATTTACTTAAACACACCTCTCTAAAGGCGACCATAAGGGAAGCTCGCGCATGAGGTGATGTCCCCTGGTAAATGAACGCAGGGAGACTATAGTCCTCGGCCATATGCGGGTTGTTGTATATATTTTTCTGCGCTACTGAGGTAATTCCAGGTGTGGTTATGACTCACTCGCAGGCATATGGCCACTTCCTGACGTGCGTTAGGTGCCCAGGTTGTCTTGTATAGATAGGCCCTGGAAGATGGTAGTCATTTAGAGGCGCGCCTAGTGGGGAAACTCGGAGGGGCGGTCTTAGATTCGTTATATGTATAAGAATATAATCCTTCTAAATCAAGTGGGGCTTGATATATGTAAATTGCCATAAGAATATATGATGGTAATTATATTCCTGTTAAGGGATAGAAAATGAATAGATAGGATGAATAATGATGTTAAATTCTATTTCCTTGCATGGCGTAATAACTGTTAAGATCATTTAAATTGCACTACACCAAAATGGGAAAATTGTCACCTTTCAGCCGGCCAGCCTTGTCAAGGTCATTGACCGTGACAAAAAAACACGCGTCTTATGTCACGGTCATTGACCTTGACACGACCGTGACAACTAATTGTCAAGGTCAATGACCGTGACAAGCCCGTGACAATTCAATTTGTCACGGCCTTGTCACGGTCAATGACCGTGACAATTATTTAAATTTTTGTCACGGTCAAAGACCTTGACACGACCGTGACAATATTCTCAGCAAAAACCCTACCCCCCCTTCTTTTTTCCCTCCCGCGCCGTTCCCTCCATTTCTCTCTCTCTCTCTCTCTCTCGACGCTGTTCTCTCTCTCTCTCTCTCTCTCTACTTTCAGGTCCATTTTCTCTCTCTCTCTCTCGACCTCTCTCTTTCATTTATATATATATATTTGTGTGTATATTTGTGTGTATGTGTATATATATATGTGTGTATGTGTGTGCGTGGAGAGGGGCAGGGGGTGGGGGTGGGGCAGGGTGGGGGAGGGGGTGGGGACGGTGGAGGGGGGCAGGGGGTGGGGCAGGGTGGTGGAGGGTGGGGTGGGGTGTGTGTGTGTGGTGGTGTGTGGTGGGGGAGGGGGTGGGGTGGGGTGGGGTGGGGTGTGTGTGTGTGTGTGTGGTGGTGTGTGGTGGGGGAGGGGGTGGTGGAGGGGTGGGACAGGGGGTGGTTAGGGGTGGGGTGTGTGTGTGTGTGTGGTGGGGGAGGGGGTGGGGTGGGGTGTGTGTGTGTGTGTGTGGTGGTGTGTGGTGGGGGAGGGGGTGGGGTGGGGTGGGGTGGGGTGGGGTGGGGTGTGTGTGTGTGTGTGTGTGGTGGTGTGTGGTGGTGGAGGGGGGCAGGGGTGGGGTGGGGTGGCAATTTTTGACACGACACGATACCCGACACGAACTCGACACGAACTCGGATGATAAATTATTTATGTGTTGCAAGAATTTGAAATTAATTAAATTAAGTTATTGTAGGCGTATGAGTGCTATGATTGGTTAAGAGAGAAGAAAAAAATTATTTTATATTTTACTTAATGGGTTATGCGAGTCAACCCGAACACGACACGATAATAAATAGGTCGGGTTAGTGTTTGCTCATCTGACACGATTAGTTAAATGGGTCGGGTTAGGGTTGACTAATACTTAACACGAACCCGACATGACACGACCCGAACACGACACGACGCACACGAATTTCCACCCCTAGTGGGAATTGATATCCAAGACATGTATTTGAATTGATATCTATTTATTTGAATTGATAGAATTGTTTCTAGGATAATAATCCTACTATAAGATAATTGCTCAAAATAAATATTAAATAATAATTACTAAGATATCAATTCAAATAAAGTCTTAATAACCTAACCAAAAGAAATAAAATAAAATATCAAATAAATTATCATCCACCTCATAGACATTCCCTACCAATCATTTTAAGATAATTTTATCCTTATAAAGATAATAGATTATGTAATTTTAGGACTTAAAATAATATTGATTATGGATATAGGACAACAAACATTTTGTTTCCATTTTTTGTCCCTATTTTCAAATTAAAGGGACACGTGGCATGTTATGATTGGTTAACGTTTTATGAATATGGGTCCGCGCCAGCGGTTTTATTAAAAAATAGGGACTAAAATCATAAATAAAATGTTTGTTGTCCTATTTTCAAAATACATATTACAATAAATCCTAAATTTACAAACCCCTAAAGATAAATACCTTTGATTGCAAAGCATGCACTTGTATTATTTCGACGTGTAATTTGGAAATGCTTGTTTTTCTTTCTAGAGACCCGTGTCGTCAAAACTTGGTAGTGTTCGAGTGTGTTTTTATCACTAAATTATTATTTCACTAACAAATACTCCTTATATCCTAGATTAAGAGTCCATATTTAATTTTTGTACTTACTAATAATACACTTAATCAATGGCTAGGATTAACCCTTATTCACTATTATGAAATTTGGTTAATTGATTATTTAAAAAAAAAAGCAAAAGTAGACTAACATATATACACAACACTAAAAGTAGACATCAATTTTATAAATAATTGATATTTTCATTCAAAATATGTGTGTGTGTGTGTGTGTGTGTGTGTGTGCGTGTGTGTGTGTGCGTGTGTGTGTGTGTGTGTGTGTGTGTGCGTGTGGCGGGGGTGGTATTGACGAAACTTACACATACGTTATAATATAGACGAAACATTTTTTTATATGTACTAATAACATTTTTTTTATCTGTACTAATAACATTTTTTTTACAGCAAAAATGTCTCCTTCAGATGTTAGGGCGAAGATGATGATGCTGTTTATGATGATGTCGTCGTCTGGGTTCGGTGGTAGCGGAGGCGACGAGGGCTCCTCCGCCCCTAGGCTCCCCAAATATGGAAAATTTGGGATTACCGTCGAAAACAAGTCGGAGCTTTTAGCGAGATCCCTCGAGCTGCTAAAGACGGTCATCGGCCCGGGGTTTATGAGTTGGAAGGAGGTGCCGTATGAGCTCAAGTTAGCTGTTTGGGCGGCACTACAGGTAATATTTATATGAATATTTCAATTTCAATTTCAATTTATATTTATATTTATATTTATATTTATTCGCAACTAACATTGTATTTGTTGGACAGGAACAATTCAACTTGGATCCAAAGCTACGCGATTCCGTCTTCGAGCAGTTGAGGGAGCAACTCAAGACGTGGAAAAAAAATATGCGGACACGGTACTTTGGAAAAACACGAGAGACCATTTTACAATGGCGCGGATCCGTCCCGCCCAAGGAGCCGATCTCATTGGCACAATGGCAAAAGTTCATTGACAATGAGATCGAGGATCGACAATTGGCATCTCGCCAATCGGGGAGGGAAAATCGGGATAAAAAGACGGACGTCCACTACTCCGGCCGGACCTCTTACGCTGAGGTGGAGCATAGGATGAAGGTAATATTTAATTTATCTATAACTACAGAAATATATTATTGGATATTATTTTACTTTGCGTGGCCGATACTAATTTTACTTTACTTTATTTTATTTCAGGGGGTAGGGAGTGGGCCAGGGGGTAAGCCACATAGGCTCGATACTTATGTGGCTCTTCGGACGAAGAAGGGGAAGGACAAGGAGGTGTCCCCGAGCATCGCGGCCACGATTGTAAGTAATCCGACAGTTTAATTATTGTTAATTACGTTATAATTTTTTAGTTTACTTATTTTACTAATCATGTGCTTTTTGTCGTTTCAGGCAAAGCTTAAGGAAGTGCATGAGTCGCAGTCTGATGCCGACAAGGCATCTTTGTCCACAGACGCACTCAACCAAGTGCTTGGCTCTGATCGCAAGGGGAGGACAAGGGGAGTGAGCTCGCGGGTGGCCAAATCTAGGATCATCGGATTGGAGACGAGCGACACCGGGTTGGCTCGAACGGTGGATTCACACGACGCGAAGCTGTCCCGTTTGGAGGCGACGGTCCAAGATATGTACGCATTCATGAAGCGTACGTTTGGTGGAGACCGTAAAGAGAAAGGGAAAGGGAAGGAGAAGGCGGTGGAGGAGGAGGTGCGGGAGGACGAGGAGGTGCGGGAGGACGAGGCGCAGGATGACGAGGATGTGGACCTCGCTGCTTCATCACCGACACGTTCGTACTTTGACGATCCACTTCCCTATTTGACGCCCTCCAACAGACCATTATCGACAATTGGTTGGCCGAGCGTGTTCATATTGGACATATTTGATGGCCAGCGGATAGGGCGGGGATTGAGGGACCCGAACATCGTCGAGGGTGGACTAGTCCATGGACGTGTGCTTCAAGAGATGGAGTCCAGGGTGCTCGTCACGCATGTCATACCCGGGAAGCAGAACTCCCTATTGTGGTTGCGCGAACAATGCGGCACGACGTATATTAGTGGGTGCGTCAATTCGTATGTCGTGTGGCCTACTCACCTTCTCAGTTTTATCTAAGACATGTAGTAACATTATTTTTAAGTTTGTCCATTTTAATTATATTTGGATTATATCGTCATGTATATTATTTTTACTTTGAAGATTTGGATTATACTGTCATGAATATATATTTGCATTATCTTTAGTTTGTGTTGGATATATGATGTTTGGAACAGGTACAACGTTGCTATAATAGGTACAAATATACTGCTGGGCAGTGGCGGTGGCCATACTGCCCAGCAGATTTTTTTTAAATTCTGCCCAGAATTGTCACGGTCATTGACCGTGACAAAACCGTGACAACATTTGTCACGGGCTTGTCGCGGTCATTGACCGTGACAACTTTTTTAAAAAGGGTCACGGCTTTGTCACGGTTATAAACCGTGACAAACGTGTCACGGTCATTGACCTTGACACGACCGTGACACAAAACGCGAGTTTTGTGTCAAGGTCAATGACCGTGACACGACCGTGACAAAAAAAGTTGTCTCGCCTCGAAATGTCACGGTCATTGACCTTGACAAGGTGAATTTGTCAAGGTCAATGACCTTGACAAATGGGCAGATTTGGTGTAGTGTTGCCAGTTATGTATTTCCTAGAGAGAATAGAAATTGTGCCTTTAGATCATGAATGGATTTATTTACGTATTCTTGGGTAAATGTAGATGAGTTCTCCCATGCTTATATGAATTTTGAGCATCATCAATACTATTGCGTTAGGTTGTGCTTTTAGAAATGAGAGGTGAGAAATGTTATGTTTATTCTGAGAGAATTTTGCACATAACCATTATGCATTTTATTTACACGCTTATCATATTAAAAACGGGCCCTAACCCGTTCATATTCTCTTTTGCTTGCGTGGTTCTCTCTTATGCCCAGGTGTTCCGCCGTATCGGCGCCTGATATGATCTTTCCTTCTCAGTGTCATGGAGCTACAGCATAATTGCGGGTGTTGTAGGATTATTGGAATAGACGTATCCATTTATTGTTATTCTAGTTAGGATCAGTTAAAATATTCAGGCACATTGCCCAAGTCTTGTATTTACTTTTATATTGTTATATTTAATGTAATACTAGGTGGATTGGTTGTATTGGTATGTTAACCGACAGCTTTTTCGGTTATTAGCTATTGAATGATTATTTTTTATATTACTCGTTTGATTTTATATATCCACCTTCTTTCCAAATTGGATTGTCAAAAAGGTTTTATTTAAAGTTTCAAATTTTATTGACAATCCGTTTTCTCAATTTTGGGTGGTTATATCGTATTATTAGTTTATCGACAGTGATGCTAAGAATGAACCATCGATGATTCTTGCAAGTATTGGAATAATAGGCTGGCCACCTCTCATTTGAATAAGCGGGTTGTCACAGATGGTATCAGAGCATCAGGTTCTAGAGTCCTTAGGAATCTGTGCGGGTGTACTACATTTTCTGCGTTGCTTGTGATTTGACATAGAGCCTTAGGATTAGGGTTGTTGATTATTCTAGTAAGATTTCGCTCTCCTGCGGTAATCTAAGATTCTAGTCAATCTTTTCCGCATTCGTCCGAGATTCGTATGCTGGATGATGAAGGACGAACAAGGAAGGGCCCTATGTGAAGTTTGAGGAGAAAATTGTCACCCGTTGAAGTGATGTCGAAATGGTGGGAATGAAGTTTTGACCATAAAGAACCTTGTGGATGGTTTTAAGCATCGAGTTCTTCTGAGATATCAGAATTGATAAGAATATAGGCCCTTAAGTATTCACTTGAGGTTTAGTCAGAGGCCGATCGTGAATAAAGAGTTACAGGTCCTATTCTTGACCCTACTAGTCCTATTCTTATTCCATTATGCTCTAAAAATACTAATCAAGATTCATTACGCATTTAATCGAATTTAGTCAACACAAGGAAAAACCTAGTTTTCTAGAATGGGTCGATCGATTGATAAAAGGGGGTCGATCGATCCACATTCTTAGGTCGATCGATCGATCAAGCAGTTATGGCGAAACTGCAGAATTTTCAGTTACGGGATTCATGTTCCAAACTCATCCAAATATTCATTTTTTACTCCCAATCTCCCAACAATTCATACTACAAGTGTTATATACCCAAATAAATGATATTCTACGTAAGACATGTAATCCTCAACAAGTATAACGAATTAAAATGGCCAAAATCCATATAAAACTCATGAACCCTAATATTTTCATTAACATTATTCTTTCCATTGGTGTTTCCATATTTTCTACTCCTATCCACATCCAAATTCGTTGTTCAACCTCTACATGTGAAGGGGATTTCGAGAATGATATTTATATCTCTACAACATGCAATTTCTAACCTCCAACATAGGTTTTCTTTCATAAAAACTCATTCTAATCAACCCTAAACTAATATGAATGAAGCATTAACTAAATTAAGCAAGATAAATACTTTCCTGGAAATCTTTGCCTTTGATTTGTGTAGAAAATTGGTGTGGTTGTGATCCTCGTTGCGCGATCTAACGTTTGGCGGTGACGGCGGTGCAAACGGAGGAGTTCTTGGCCTAGAACTCCTTGGAAAGCTTTTCCTCTCCCTCTCCAATGGCCGTCTTTAGTTTTTGGTTCTGTTAACCCTAGAAGACAACCCTAACCATTTGATATAACTTAGAAAATTCGTAGGTTTCCAAGCCCAAAAATACAAAATGCCTAAAATGCCCTCCCGGGATGTTAATTAAACCTAAAAACGCCCCGAGACCCAAACTAAACCCCCGGGTACATTATTTTGACTATCTCGACCTTTCTGGACACTTTGGAGAACTCGAAATGACCATACGGTCGACTTATAATTTATTCACTTTTATTAATCAAAATTTAGTCCTGACACGACACAGGCGCGTCCGACTTAAATTTTTATAATTGTCATTTTATTCACTCGTGACATTTAATAGAACCAATATTATATATTTCTTTGCTCATTAGTAATCTTCAACAAGTTTCCAATAATTACTAACTCTCGTCACGCTAGTAAATACTTAAAATAAAATAATAAATTTTCGGATTAATAATAAATTAATAACTCACATTAAATTTAATAAATCCCTAAATTTAGAAAGCATAAAAATACGGGGTATTACATACTTTCCCTCTAATAATGGAATTTCGTCCCGAAATTCAAAAAATAAGGCATACCTGGTAACAATAAATCCGGGTATCTCTCGCGCATATCTGCATCGCGCTCCCAAGTGGATTCCTCCACATTATGATGCTCCCACTGGACTCGTACAAGTGGAACTACCTTCGACCTCAATCTCCTTTCGCTATGGTCTAGGATCGCCACTGGTCTCTCCTCGTAAGAGCTGTCAGGTTGTAAGTCTATCTCCTCTATCGCGATGTGGGTGTGGGCCATATCATCCCGGAGGTATCGTCTCAATGACGAAATGTGAAATACATCGTGAATGAAGTGCAAGTGCTCTGGCAACCCCAATTTGTATGCTACCGGCCCAATCCTCTCGATAATGGGAAATGGTCCAAAGTACCTTGGAGCCAACTTTCCCTTCTTCCCAAACCTCATCACTCCTCTCATAGGAGAAACACGCAGTAGTACTTGGTCCCCCACATTAAATTCTCGAAAGAATCGTTTTGCATCCGCGTAGCTTTTCTGTCTGTCCTAGGATACTTGAATGCGGCTCCTTATGATCTCAATCCTAGCTAAGGTTTCCTGAATTACTTCTGGGCCGAGCAACTTATTATCCCCCACCTCTAGCCAACAAGTTGGAGAATGACAAGGTCGTCCATACAATGCCTCAAATGGATCCATGACAATCGTAAACTGATAGGAGTTATCATAAGAAAACTCTACCATCGGAAGATGCAGTTTCCATCCTCCTCCGAAGTCGATGACACACATGCGTAGCATATCTTCCAACATCTGATTGGTACGCTCTATTTGCCCATCCGTTTGTGGGTGATAATCTGAACTCAGACTCAACTCTGTACCCATGGCCTCCTGAAAGCTCTCCCAGAAATGCGACACAAAAATCTTATCTCTATTAGACATGATATCCAAGGGCACCCCATGTAGCCTAACAATCTCGGCAATGAACAACTGCGCATACTGGCCCGCGGTATAGTCTGTTCGTACTGGAAGAAAATGGGCCACCTTGGTCAAACAGTCCACGATCACCCAGATGGAGTCATGACCCCGCTGTGATGTAGGCAACCCAGTAATGAAGTCCATGGAAATACTCTCCCATTTCCACGTGGGTATCTCCAACGGCTGAAGTAACCCTGACGGTTTCTGATAGTCCATCTTTACCATCTAGCAGGTAAACACTTGGACACAAATTCCGCAATATCCTTCTTCATTCCACTTCACTAGAACTGCCGCCTCATATCCTGATACATCTTATCTCCCCCAGGATGTACCGTAAATCTGAACTCGTGAGACTGTGTCATCACTGCATGACGTAAGTCTTATCCTTCTGGGACCACTAATCTCCCATTAAACCTCAAACCTCCATCAGAACTTACTGAATAGGATTCCGCACCCTCAGCTAAAAGTCAGACAATCTGCTCCTGACAAAAAGAATCCACTGATTGTGCATGTATTACCCTCGTAACAATCTCGGGTGTGACAGACATGACAGATATAAAGGAATGGGCTACCGCATCCTGGTGACCCAACTCCTTTCATTTTGCTTTCCAAACCTCGGCTACGTCACCTACCGGTCTATAACTCAACGCATCAGCAGCTACGTTAGCCTTTCTCGGATGGTACTGTATTTTGAACTGGTAGTCTTTCATAAACTCTAACCAACTGCGCTGACGCATATTCAGCTCTCGCTTAGTGAATAAGTACTGCAGTGATTTGTGGTCTGTGAACAAATGAAACTTCTCCCCCAATAAATAATGCCTCCAAATTCTCAGTGCAAAAATGACCGCTGTCAACTCTAGGTCGTGGGTGGGGTAGTTTCTTTCGTGTGGCATAAGCTTGCGGGAGGCAAAAGCTATAGCCTTCTCCTCTTGCTGAAGTACTCCCCCTAGTCCCCATAAATAATCGTCAGTGTAAACTAGATACTCCACTCCCAGCCTGGGAAAAGCTAGGACTGGCGCCGAAGTCAGCTTATCCTTCAGCTCATCGAAAGCTAATTGACAAGCATCGTCCCATACATACGGTACTCCCTTGCGAGTCAGGTTCGTCAGCGGACCCGCTATTTTTGAAAACCCTCGGATGAATCTTCTGTAGCACCCAGCTAACCCCAGGAAACTGCGCTCGGTGTTGTGGGTTGCCCCCACTCCCTCACTGCCGACACCTTATTCAGGTCAACCGATATTCCTAATTCTGATACAACATGACCCAGAAACTGTAACTCCCGTAACCAGAATCCACACTTCTCATACTTAGCATACAGCTGATGCTCCCGAAGAGTTTGAAGGTCCTGCCTTAAGTGCTCGGCATGCTCCTCCTCAGTGTGTGAATATATCAGGATGTCATCTATGAAAACGATGACAAATTGATCCAAGAACTTCCTGAACACTCGGTTCATCAAGTTCAAGAAGACGGCTGGGGCATTTGTCAGCCCAAACGGCATGACTCTGAACTCATAGGATCCATATCTCGTCAGGAAAGCAGTCTTTGACACATCATGTTCTCTAATCCGTAGCTGATGGTTTTCCCGATCTCAGATCTATCTTCGAGAAGAAGGTTGATCCTCTCAGCTGATCGAACAGGTCATTGATTCGAGGTAACGAATATTTGTTCCGTATCGTGACCTTGTTCAGTTCCCGATAATCCACACATAACCTCAGTAAACCATCTCTCTTCTTCATAAACAATACTGGACCACCTAAAGGTGAGGTGCTCCTACGAATGAAGCCCTGACCTAAAAACTGATCGATCTGGTCCCGTAACTCCCTCATTTCCGTTAGGGCCATACGATACGATGCACGTGCTATCGGTCGAGTGTCTGGCATTAAGTCTATGATAAAATCTATCTCTCGACTGGGGGGTAGGCTAGGTATTTCCTGAAATACATCAGAATACTCACGAACAAATAGAATCGAATCTAAGGGGATCACTACCTCCTTAGAGGTATCCTCCTCTATGTAATACAAGTGAGCGGAAGAGCCTCCCTCTGGGTGAGGCATCGCCACCAAAAACATCTCCTGCCCCAGAATGGAAAAGGTAATACTCCCACTATAACAATTTATCATGGCTCTATATGCGGCTAGCCAATCCATGCCAATAATAACATCGTGCTCATGCATCTGTAAGACGATCATGTCTGTCGATAAAATTAAGCTACAAATTTCTACCTCCACACCCCGGCATATAAAGAAAATCAAAAGACCCATTCCCCAATGGTGAGTCTATGCATGTAACAGTGCTCTCTGTTGTGGCTAATAATCCTAACGCCTTCATAAAATGAGTAGATATAAAATAGTGCGTCACCCCAGTATCAAATAAAACCCGACCCATAATGCCATGGATAGGAAACATACCCTCAATCGCGGGCGGTGCCTGAGGAGCTGCTGCCTAGTGGACGTTATAGACACGTCCGTACTGTAACTGCCCCTGCTATACTGGAGTCGCTGGCAGGGCTGGTACCTGAGCTGGTGCTGGGAGGGCGGCTGGAAAGAGTGGCCTTTGTGGCTCATTACAGACACCCTGCTGCTGTGGAGCTCTCTCTCCCTGTGGACAATCCTGGAGCTTATGGCCATTCTTTCCACACCCAAAACATCGGCCCCTGAAATTTCCTCCCCTTTGTCCCGACTGACCACAGCCATGTTGGCCATTACCACCCCACCACTGGCCCTGTTGGCCCTGATGAAAACGTTGTTGGCCCTTATTGGCCCTGCTGCTGACGGTGTTGGCCTGGTTGGCCCTACTGATTAGGTTGGCCCTACCTAAAGCCTCCAAATCCCTGCCTGGAGTCACCTGATCGAAACCGCTTGGTAGGGTCCCCCTGATGGGAATTCTGCTCAAGATGAGGTGACTGCCCCTGGGCTGCGGGTGCCCCACCAGCACTACCTCCTCCTGCCCTACCCTGCTGGCTGGACTCTCCTGTACGTTTGCTTCCCTGCAGTTGGAAGCGGTGATCCTGGCAGTGTAATAATGCAGCGTTGAGTACATCAGTGTAGGTACTCAAGGATAGATTGCCTATGAGGTGCTGACGGATACTCTAGGCTAATCCATCAACAAACAGCAGTATCTTCTTCCCCTCAGTGGGTGCCTCATCTGGCACTATAGTGAGAAGTCTAGTGAACTCCTCCTCATACTCAGCAACAGTCGTATTCTCCTATTTCAAGTTCAACAACTTCCGCCTCATCTCAATTTGCACGGCAGATGGAAAGTATTTGCGGTCAAACCGCTCCCAAAATGATTGAATCGGTATAATATCCCTCTCCTCCAAGGTGGTGGTGGACTCCCACCACTGTAAAGGGGCCCCCACTAGCTTAAAAGAAGCCAACAACTATTTCTGCACGTCCGTGCACTCATAGATACGCAGAGGCCTCTGGATATCTTTCTTCCATTGGCTGACAATGATGATATCCGAACTACCCGAGAACTTAGAGGGATGCGCCTTCTGAAAGGCATCCCTAACCCACTCCCATGAAGATGGAAGATGTGCTGGTATTGGCGCCACTGCCTGAATCTGGGGTGGATCCTGTTTCACTACCGCTAATGCGGCATTCACTGCCTGAGCAATAATAGCGTCTACCTCATTTGCATTCATCATTCCTTGAGCCGGAGCTTCTGGCTGCTCGGCCTGGGCATCCCTATTACGGAGTGCGCGTCTTGAAGGCATATGAAATGAGAAGTAAGTATATTAGTCTATAGTTATTATCAAATCTTTAATATCTGAAGACGTAAGCAAAAATATAAGAGTACAACAGTCCTAAAATTAAGGCTCTATATCAAGGACACTAAGCTGGAAGTGAAAATAAGTCGTATAGATCCTAAAGGACACTAGAACCTGATGCTCTGATACCACCTGTGACACCCCACCTAATTAAACACCGGGTGATCAGTCCTTTATTAAATTATAATCAACGTGAACGGTTGGTTCATTCTTAGCATCACTTTCGTAAAATAAACTTTCCAAATTAAACACCCTAATAATTAAGCTAAGTGTCAAAAACATTTAAACCTTATTTCCATTTTATTAAATCCAATTATAAAACCTTTGACCATTAACAGTTTAAGAGTCACACAATAACAGTAAGAATGTAAATAAACATTTAAGAATTTAGCCATCAAATAACAAATCCCAACTTCAAAATACCAAAGGAAAACATCCTGACAGTAATAAATCCCAAAGTAAAAATAATGAAAGTAAATGAATTACAATCTCTCACAAAACCAACTGAATAAGGAAAAAGGGGCGACACATGCCCAACTAGATAAAACAGAACTAGAAGAGGAGTCAATAATGAGTTCGTCTAAGTAAGAAGGCCTACAACTCCCACAAAATCTGCAGCACGTTCCATCCAGAGAATCCTAAGCCTGACACCCCTGTAGCTGGGCACCTGTAATACATATATATATATACAAGAGAGGAGAGATGGCAGTAAACGGGTCAGAGCCCGATTGTAAAACAGTTTAAAATTTAGTTTAGCAAGTATATAAAATGTTTACTGGCTAATGCAACAACATATTAGTAACGACACTCTCTTGAGAAAGTCTCACCTCTCTTCTAGTGTGTACCCTACCGCACTATTAATCCCAAAAGATTAACTTAACTCGAACTCCTCATTAGGTTTCATACCGACAATTACTAGGGTTAAGAAAATTAAATTCCAGGAATTAAAGTTTTCACATAACTCTTATTTCATTAAAAGGTCTTTTGGTAGTGTCACAACTTCTCAAACATATATGATAAAATTGGAATATTTATCCATTACTTAACTTCTTTTAGTCTCAGTAGGAAGTTAGAAATTTCAAGTATTTTTATATATATTAATTACCCAAAGAATATATATATACTGCCGGCACCCCATATAATATTTATGGTGCTGGCATACTCTGCTATCAAGTCCCCATATCACTCGTACTAAGGGAAATACTAGTTCGGAATCACTCTAGAACTGTATTAATACAAACAAATATGAATTGAGGTGAAGCATAGTTCCAAGTCACTAAGAGGTCAGCACATACCCTCACGTCTCTTAGGACCGTCTGGCTATCAATCAGATTGCCTGTACCAAGGATTCCTATGTTCTAGGGTACAAGTCAATATCCCCCATAAAGGTCCCATCAAGATAAGACTGTCCCAGCGCGGTAACCTCTGTGATAGCAAGTAGCAAGGGCATGATTTTTACACATATATAAGATATATGATCAATCACACAGTCATATAGATATATATCTATTCACATTCATAAGTTAGGTACGCCCACGACCCAAGATTATATTTATCCATTCTTAGTACATTTTTATCTGATTATTTCTTATAACAGACACATCCATTTTATTCTCGAAATTAAATTATTCCCAACTCACTTATCTTCTCACGAAGTATTCTTCTTACCTAAGCATAATTTCAGTAGGCCCTCACTTTCCTTCAAATCCAACTTCCTAAAAGTTTCGATTTATAAATCAACGTACGCATGATTTCATAAGTATAATTATTTCCCCGTTTTGCCCTTCTTTTTGCCTTCCATTAAAGTCTCACTCAACTGGGTTTATCTTGACCCTACTAGTCCTATTCTTATTCCATTATGCTCTAACAATACTAATCAAGATTCATTACACATTTAATCGGATTAATTCAACACAAGGAAAAACCTAGTTTTCTAGAATGGGTCGATCGATCGATAAAAGGGGGTCGATCGATCGATCAAGCAGTTATGACGAAACTGCAGAATTTCCAGTTACGGGATTCATGTTCCAAACTCATCCAAATCATCATTTTTGACTCCCAAACTCCCAACAATTTATACTACAAGTGTTACATACCCAAATAAATGATATTCTACGTAAGACATGTAATCCTCAACAAGTATAACGAATTAAATGGGGGAAATCCATATAAAACTCATGAACCCTAATATTTTCTTTAACATAATTCTTCCCATTGGTGTTTCCAAATTTTCTACTCCTATCTACATCCAAATTCGTTGTTCAATCTCTACATGTGAAGGGGATTTCCAGAATCATATTTACATCTCTACAACATGCAATTTATAACCTCCAACGTAGGTTTTCTTTCATAAAAACTCATTTTAATCAACCCTAAACTAATATGAATGAAGCATTAACTAAATTAAGGAAGATAAATACTTGCCTGGAAATCTTTGCCTTTGATTTGTGTAGGAAATTTGTGTGGTTGTGATCCTCGTTACGCGATCTAACGTTTGGCGGTGACGGCGGTGCAAACGGAGGAGTTCTTGGCCTAGAACTCCTTGGAAAGCTTTTCCTCTCCCTCTCCAATGGTCGTCTTGAGTTTTTTGTTATGTTAACCCTAAAAGACAACCCTAACCATCTGATATAACTTAGAAAATTCGTAGGTTTCCAAGCCCAAAAATACAAAATGCCTAAAACGCCCTCCCGGGATGTTAATTAAACCTAAAAATGCCCCGAGACCCAAACTAAACCCCGGGTACATTATTTTGACTATCTCGGCCTTTATGGACACTTTGGCGAACTCAAAATGACCATACGGGCGACTTATAATTTATTCACTTTTACTAATCAAAATTTAGTCCTGACACGACACAGGCGCGTCCCGACTTAAATTTTCATAATTGTCATTTTATTCACTCGTGACATTTAATAGAACCAATATTATATATTTCTTTGCTCATTAGTAATCTTCAACAAGTTTCCAATAATTACTAACTCTCGTCACGCTAGTAAATATTTAAAATAAAATAATAAATTTTCAGATTAATATTAAATTAATAACTCACATTAAATTTAATAAATCCCCAAATTTAGAAAGCATAAAAATAGGGGGTATTACATACTGTGTTATTAAACTTTCGGAATAGCTTGAAGATGTAGAAGGAGGGGTTCATTTAGGATTAGAGTGTATGAGAAGTCACTTATAGATATCTGTGTATCCCTTATTGAGATGGCTAAAATATCGAATGTTTCATAGGCCTTGGGTTGATCTGAAGCGATAGATATGGTCACTTTATATAAGAAAGGGGGTTTCGACTCAAGATGGAGGCATACCTAATAGATAATATTCCACGAGACGTCTTATAAGGAGTGGAATCGAGATTTTGGCTTGGTATTTCACCTACATACCCAAAATGACTTGGAATTAAAGTCAACGTAGTACCAACAAATATTTATGAGCGGGGGAAATGGGATACCGAATGTACAATATACAACATTACAGTATTTATTTATCTTAGCCTTTAATATAGCACTTCAGTTATGAGTTGGGATGCCATATTCATATGTTAAAAATATGTTAATCAAAGACATGTGTTTGATCCGTATTCCAAGAAAACACATATTCGAGGGTGTCGTCATTGAGACGGTCTTTGTTCACTCGGAGAAGTGGTGGGAGCATTCCGATTTTAGATTTTATTTTTAGTAAAGTTTCAGAATAACTCGGCTCGTGAACACTTTCTAGAGAACGGGTTCAAAAGTATATTTTCCTATCATATTTAGTTGTACCTATCGATTCGAAGTTATTTAACATATGAGTATGTCATTTCAGCTCAACAAATTGAGGTGCTGGGTCAAAAACCAGGCTTTAAAATATAAATATTGTAAAGTGTATACCCGGTCCAATAAAAGGAGGCGGTCTAAGTGATTTAAACAAATATGGATATTTTATATCAGAGTATATATTTGGGTATAGATCCGAGATTTCTGCAAAGTTTCTTTACCTTTGTAGTGTATGCCGAATTTTTCTCGAATGAGTGTCCGCTATGAGGTGTCACCATTCATTTGGGAAGAGCTTCGCTTGGAAGGGCCTCGCGAAATGGGCATATAGGCTTAATTTTGTTTCTCACACGAAGCGACTTTTCTAAAATTTGAAATTCACTTGAGAATTTCCTAACATAACTCGAGATTTTGTGATACTCGGGGATGAAGAAAATTAGAAAATCGAAGCAATGTTTTGTTTTGGGGTTCTTTTTAAGGTTGGTGTGGACCCTTTTTTATAGGGTCTGATCTGGATCCTATAACCATATAATTAAAGGATCCTTTAACCATTCGGTTAAGAGCCATTCCACGTGTAGGGTATAGTAGAGGTATAGGGACACGTGTAGGTGTGACATTTGTAGAGTAGAGACAGGTGTATCCCTACCTTTAATCATTTAGTTAAAAGGGTGATATAGTAACGATCTGATAAGATACTTAACCTTTTCGTTAAATACCTTTAAATTTTGGGCTAAAACGGGTTATAGAACCTTTAACCGTTTGGTCCTATAGAAGTTGCTCCTCATCTTTTGGATTGCTTGGTATTTTTTGTGAATTTTCTAAAAATGTAGATTACTGAGTGATTTGGTTATATATAGAAATTGTAGATTAGGTCACATATAAAGAAGACAAATTTTATATGGTTCAAATTTTATCTTGATTAAATTAGGTGAACCTAAACATGTAAGATATTAAAACTAAATAAAAATAAACAAATCACAAATCATAAGACATGAGATGAGGAAAAATCACTTTCGGACAAAACCTATATTCAGCACTGTTACAACTAGGTGTTACAAAAGACACTGACTGACTTATAAAACTTAGACTATACAAATTATTGTGATTATTTCTCCCTTCTAATTTGTTGCCAGTAAGCGATGCAGATCGAGAAATGCCCAACACATCAAGCTTCATTTGCCTCGATGTCTATTAATCAGCCTCAGGAAACTATATTCCTATCTTCGGCAGTGGAGAATCAACCCCACAAGATTATGAACAGAAAATGTTTTCTTCTAGGGTTTGATAAAATGCTCAACAAATCATACAAGGGGTTTTAATTTAGAAAAACAAAGTGTTTAAAAACACTAGGGTTTGTAGTCCTTTTGGATATATATGGGAAAATAATTTTTGCCAAAAGTCCTGTGTAAAAGTGCTCCCAATATCCCTTTATAGAGAAAATATGATTTCAAAGTGACACAAATTTTGAGGACTCGTTTAAACGAAAACATGAGTTTGTTCAAAAGAAAACATATACCTCATTCGTATCAAAATAAAACGCGTTCGAACGAACATGCCAATCTCATTCGACCCAGCATCAAACGAGCTTCGAACGACATTTATTTCTACTAAAAGAGATCTCTCTTTTGATGTTCGTTTGAATGAATTTCCAATCTCACTCAGACAAAAACTTAAATTCGTTCGAATGACATTAAAAATAAAAATTATTTTTCTTTGAAAATTATTTTAAAATCAGCCCTCAAATATTTAATAAAAACAACCCCCGAATAATATGTTTACATATAATTAAACTATATACATTCTCCGATGATTGTATTGATGATCTCAACTCTTTTGATCTTTGATTATTTCATTTGGTCACTAACGTGTCTTCACTAAAAGCACTTGAGAATGTACGTTATGGTGAAGGTGTAACGGAATATTATAAAGTTAAAAATATGATGAGAAATTATAAATCTTAATCTTAGAAATCTCCCCCTTTGGCTATTCCAGTATGAAACACAAAATTGAAAATGAAAAACTATGACAAGTACAACCAATTCCCTCCCGACCCAGAAAAGGAAAAGGCATTTTAGACATTTTCTTCAACTAAATATTTTCATCGTATAGACCATAAAATCATCAAGGTGGAAAAGACCTACATACGTGAAGCAAAGAAATATCGTAACGCATATTGAGTTTAAAAAACTAAATCTCCTCCTCAATATGTTTTTCGTAATAGGGATAGGGTTAGAAGCTAAACTTGAAAAGTTAGCATCATGAGAATCAAATATGAAATATCATCACAAATAATAAACAAATAATCATATGGATGACATTTCAACAAATCGACAAACTATTTTTCAAAATTTTCAAATTTTTGAGTATATACAAAATATACATATAAATACATACAAGCACATTATGGAGTAGCACAAAGACATCAGAATCGTGGATATGGAATGAAAGTGTATGAACTTAATGCACAAAAATGTCGACATAGGCATACGTAAAGATGGTGCATGAAGTCAAAAGGACACTCCTAAAGAAGGAACTCAATTCAACCATTTTTGAAAAGTGGTGAACAAAGTGAAATTGACGCAACTCGTGCAAAATGTCATGAAATTCAATGCTTCTCAAATCAATAATGCCAAAATATTTACTATTTCTTATATAACACCCTAAAAATCTCACATTTTAAGTGAAACCTCTCAAAAAATTCAAGGATTCATGTTGCTCATGTAAAATGAAACATCAATGAAAATAATTGGCCTTGGCACTTCTGTTTTTATATGTTGAAAAAATCTTTTAGGCTCTTTCCAATGGTGGTCTTTAAGACAAAGAAGGTTGCTTCTTTCGTAGCCCCTTTCTATTGCTTAAACATTTTTCAATCAATTTTCTGGTAAAAAAAATTCTGGCAATGATTTTTACAGCATATTTAGTCCCTAGTACATTTGGTTTGTTATTAAGTACGATTGAGATAAAAATATTTTATTGGACATGTGACAAGGAAGTACAATGTTCAAAAGTTCATGCATGTGTCCAAGCAAGATGATACAATGAGTCTATCCTGAAGAAAGTAATCCACAATTAACAACGCCAATTCAAACATGCATAATTAAGCACACAAAAAATGTAGCCAAGTCTAGTAACACCATGATTAAGTGACATGAATGGATAAAATGAAATTGTGATTTGAACATCTTAAATGCGCATCCATATATAGTGTAAAAAACAAGTACAAAAATATTTTTGAATTTTCTCAAACTCTCTATCAAAATAAAATGTTTTCAAAAAAATTCAAGATTTTTATAAAGGAAAAGAAAATCTTTTTGGATTTTTCACGATATAAAAATAAAAATACAATCTAGTCATAAGGGCAAAAGATAGAAATGAGAAGAACACCCTATAATATAAACAAATCCCGTCCTCAATCAATTGTTTGGGAGGTTTTCTCAAAAGGAGTAGACATCCTTTCAAATTCCTCCATCAAATATTAAGAAGTCTTGATAAGAAACTCCACTTGCTCTTGAAGACTATCAAAATATCTATGGCGGTGTGTGGGAGCATGTGTAGGAACATGTGTGTGAGATACTCTTCCTAGCTTGAAATAAAACTCCCTAAGGTGATCTATTTATTTGCAATAGGTACAAACATAGATTGATTTGGGTAGACCTTTGTTAAAATGCCTAGACGAGTTCTCCTTAGTGGGTTAGGTCGAGGCCATAAGGACCCATCATAAACTCAGAAACTGGTCTGGGTTCTATATTGGTTGTGGATGCACCATCATAATTTATCCCTTGCCTCTCGTTAAAACCTAACGAGGAATCGAGGAACATCTTTCCAACCTTGTTAGATACGTCCTCTAAAGTGACCTCGACTTTCTAGGCACGTTCAAGATCATTCTCGAGATGGAAAATATGAGCTTCAAGTTTCTCTCGAGCTCTAATGATGCTTGAAGATCTTTCATAAAACTCACAACTTGTTGATCAAAATGTTTTTTACCTACCTACCATAACAAGTTGCTCACGTAAATAAATTTTAACTTCTCGAGTTGACTCACCGAGGCCTCACACTCTCTTAAAACCTTCAACTCATTTTTCTAAAGCTGGCACCCTAAGAGTTAAATTTTTATTTTGCTTCTTAGTTTTTAAAGACTCGGTGTAAAGTTCGGAGTAAGCTTATTGGAGGCCACGTTATTCCTCACTTAAATTCTCTTCATCACCCTCACTCTCTCTAGGATAGTTTGATATATTATCGAGGCTATCACATTTAGAAATGTCCTCACTGACATGGGACTACTAGAAGTACTAATATAACTAGCCATTAAATCCGTGAAGTTAGGTTCATGTGGTGATTGATTCACAAAATCTACCAACTCGACATCATTATCGCTTAGAGTAGCATTATAGGCGGATTTGCCTTTTCCCTATCTCTTAAGCCTAGTGGGACACTCATGGGATTTATGTCATTTCCCCTCACATTCATACCATCTCTCCTATTTAAAAAATTTAAACACTCTCCTCTAGCTCTCTGCTGATCATTCTAAAAAATGTTCTTATCTTCTTTGAAATTTTTATTTTTCTTAAAAAAAATTCTTCCATTTTGGAAGAATTTTCAATTTCGAATTTGAGAAAAGTTTTGAAATTTTTAATAAACAGGATAAGATCATCATAATCAATTTCATAATCGGATTTAGAAACATTTTCTTTCTTTGTTTTAACTTTTAAAGCTATTCCTTCCTTTTTTCCCTTTTAGTTTAGGGAGCATATATATCTAATTCCTAAGTTTGTAGATCACCGTCGAGTTGTTCTAGCCAAATCGCGTCTAGAATCCCCAAAAAGTTAAGGAAAGTAACAAAAAAAATTAACCAATCTCACTTTAGAAATTTGCTCACCAAAATTAAAATATGAATAACAATATGAAACAAATGAGCATAGAAGTCATCAAAGGTGTCTGATTCATGCATGCCTCTAGTCTCAAATTGTGTGGTGAGGATCTGAAGCTTAGAACAGTATTGGTGCCCTCGTATGTGTGAATGAGGATATCCAAAGCTTCTTTAGACGTAGTGCACATCATGATGCGATAAACTTCCTACGTGTTACAGCGCCAAAAATAGCATTTAAACCTTGGTAGTTAAAATTCAATAGTCTAAGGTCATCTTCAGTCCAATTAGCAATTAGCTTGAGACTGATGACATTTTCATTAGTCACAGTAGGAGGACTCTACCCCCTTTCAATAATAATTCAAATGCGCTTGTCGATCGATTTTAGAGACAATCTCATTCGAGCATTCCAACAGGCATAACTTGAGCCATCAAATAAAGGTGGCCTATTATATGAGTTCTCCATATAACCACCTGGATTCCTCTAAATAATAGCTAGAAATAAGTTCTGATACCAATTTAAAAATGTTAATTACTAAGTTGTCCGATCATTTGCAAAAATCGTATATTATGTGACACACACACATGCCAAATTCTATTTAGTTTAAACTTTATGTTGACTGAACTAGGTGAACCTAACATGTAACCTATTGAAACTAAATCAAAATGAACAAACCAAAAATTAAAAGACGGGAGATGAGGGGAAATCCCTTTTGGTTAAAACCTATACTCAGCACTATTACAACTAGGTATTATAGAAGACAGTGACTAACTTATAAAACTTAGACTACACTAAGTATTGCGGTTATGTCTTCCTTCCAAGTTGTTAACATCAAATGATAAATATCTAACAACGCCCGACACATTAAGTTTCACTTGCCTCGGTGTCCATTGATCAATCTCACGGAACCGTATTCCTTTCTTCAGCAGTGGAGAATCAACTCTACAAAGTTGTGAACTGAAGACGTGTTCTTCTAGGGTTTAATAAAATGCTCAACAAATCATCTAAGCGGTTTTTATTTGGAAAACAAAGCGTTTAAACAAGCTAGGTTTTGGAGACCTTTTGAATATGTATGGGAAAACAATTTTCGTCAAAATTCTTGTGTAAAACTAATCCCAAGACCCCTTTATATAAAAAAAATAAATTTTCTAGGTGGCACATATTTTGACGACTCATTCGAACGAAAACATGAGTTCATTCGAATGAGAACGTATACCTCATTTGAACTAAAATAAAATTCGCTCGAATGAACATGCCAATATCGTTCGAACCAGATTCAAACAAGCTCTTAATGACAGTACTTATATTAGCAAAGAAGTTTAGTTTGATGTTCATTTGAATGAAATGCCAGTCTCGTTCTAACGAAGACTTAAAGTCATCATAACGACATAAAAATTGAAAAATGTTTTTCTTTGAAAATAATTCTAAAATCAGTCATCATACATTTTATAAAATCAACCCCTAAATAAAATGTTTACACACAATTAAAATCATATACCTTATCTAATGATTGTAGTGACAATCTTAACTCTTTCGATCTTCGATTATTACATTTGGTCACTAACTCGTCTTTACTTGAGAATATACATGATGGTTAAGGTGCAACTGAATATGCCAAACTTAAAAACATGATGAGCAATTATAAATCTTGCTCTTACATTTTCACTTTTTCCCCTAAACCTTTTCAAGGGGTAATTTTATCCCCCTTATATTTTGTGGTGCCTAATTTCCACCCCTTTGGATTTATATGGTGTTAGTGGGAGAAGGACTCAAGCCCATATTAAAAGTTGGGGCATTCATAGAGGCGGTCGACTAAGAGGGTGCACTTTCCGACACTCTTCATCAAAACTGGGATGGAAATAGGTTTGCCTATTTAAGACGGGTGTGTATGTGGGTATGAATGGGAAGTTGTATAAAACCCGGGGGAGTGGGATTTTTGTAAAACATCATGGTACTTTAACCCTTTGGTTAATAGAGCCTAAATGTTTGGACACATTAATCGTTCGGTTAAACGTCCTCATTGCGGGAACCTTATTTAATATAGGAAGCTTTCCTTTTTTAGAAAGTTCCTTCCAATTGGTTTTAGTGACGCTTGCATTAATCCAACTCTATTGTTTCGCCTATTTACATTTTCTCACTCCTTTGTTACAAAAATGGACACGGGCAGTGGTATGGGCTTTGGAATGGCGGATGAATCATTCATTTTGTCTTTGTTTGGGACTCTCCCGATTAGCGGGTAAGCCTCTACTTCCACACTCCTTATTCCGATGAGCGTGTGGGAGGTTACTTCGTTGACCCTTGGGCATTTTTCTTTGTCACAACCAGCCATCCAAGTCAATCATTGTATCATTCCCGCCCTCCCATCAGCCTTCATTGTGTTCCTCCATGGTGAGTACCAAATAGTTCACATGCGTTATCGTGGTTTTGTTTTTGGAATGTTTAAGTCGGCTTTAGAATCGTCTATCTTTTCAAATGACCTGAGTTTTTGCTTAACTCATTTGTTTCGGTGTGTCTTGTGAATTCTTTGTTTTGCATTTTAAACTAACAATTTTATGTGTTTTAATTTTTCATAAAGTGTTGGTCGAGGAGATGCAACTCAGAGAGATCTTTAACTGTTGATCCTGTACATGCTTAGCTATGGTTGCCGAGGTTTATGCAGATCGGATTATCAATTATGTAAACATATAGACGGGTATGAGGAAGGGCATTATGGGTCCTTCTTATCCAATGGACACATCTATGTCAAGTATGAGAGTGAGAATGATGGGTCCTGGGTCTACGAATGGAGCTTATATGCAGGGGCGGACCTAGGAGGTCCCAAAGGTGGGCGGCCGCCCCCCCGAGTTTTCGGAAAAAAAATTTCGAGATATATGCAAAAAAAAAAAAAAATTGGGACCTATGTGTAATATTTTAGAGTGAAAGGCAGAAAGATTCTGCTATTCTAAAGGTAAAGGGCGGAAACGTAATAACTTTAAAATAACTTAAACGATCGTTTGTTATCTGTCAAACAAAACCCTATCATATTCAATTCTTTCTCTACCCTCTCGCCGACCAGCTTCTCCCTCCCGTCAAACCAGCTTCTCCCTCTCGCCGGACTGCCCCTCTCACCCTCGTTAAAACGCATACGAGAATCACTACTGCAACTACCTAAACTGAAATCAGCGCATTCCCCATGGCTGTTAAATGCAGCGGGTACCAAATGAGATTGAGAGGCTCTCGATGCTCCGACAGTCGCCCGCCCCCTCCCTCCATCCCTCCGGCTAGAGATCTTCCCTTCCCCTCTCTTCATAGATTCGCACACACAGTAGGTAACTTTTTTTTCCAGTTCATTTAGTTCAAAAACACATGCCCAATATTTTATTTTCCAGTTCATAGATTCACAATTTAATTTTTAATTTAATTTTTAAGTTCAAGCTCAATGGGTGTTAGCCGTTAATTTTAAGTTCATGGTTAAATATTAAATTAGTTTAAATGCTCAATTTTTTTTTAGTTTACATTTAATTGTGGTGCCTATATTTGTTTAAATTTTTAAAAATATAGATTTGTTGGGTATTGGCTTATTAGTATTTTAAAAATAGAAGTATTGATTTTTTATTATTGGGTTGTTGCCTATTCCGTGATTATATTAGTTTTCTCATTTTTTGCTAATTTTAATTGTTGAAACATAATTTGGAATATATTTTCAAATTTTGGGCAATTATGTTGATTTTTTTATTGTTATTTAATTATTTTGTTGACATATTTTAAAAAAAGTCTGCAAACAAAGTGGGAGCAAAAAATGGGTGAAAATAAATATTAACATTTTTAGGGTTTAAAAATTGCAAAAAAAGTAAAAACGATCCTAAAAAAAATTGCTTCTTTGTAAAAAAATTTCGCACCCCCTGACTAGAAATCCTGGGTCCGCCACTGCTTATATGGGTGATCATGCGGGGAAAAGTCCCCTTAAATGATGGGACAATAGGATAATATCTTTGGGTGGCCTTTTGTAGTGAATTTGATGTACTCCCCCTAAAAGGGATTTTTTAGGGTTTTCTTGAGTTTGTTCAGGGTAAGACCCCGTGTATGTCGTATGTTTTTTTAGAGGAACATGAGGAATCCTCGTTTAAATTTTTTTGCTTGTAAAGGCATTCTCGCAAAGCATCCTATTTTTATAAATAAGTGTATTTTTCTTTTTATGAAGTTTTTTTGTACTTGCAATCTTTATTCCACTTTTATTTACGTGATTTGTATATCTTGTGGAGGAATATAGATAAAAATGGTAAACATGAAAGCTATAGACCTTTTTCCCTCTTAATTTACAATATAATAATGGAAAATATGCACATGAACAAAGAGATCCTAAGATCTTTTATTTAGAATGGTGGTGACATACATACTCTTTTATAAAAATAAAAGGGGAAGATGTACATATAAAGGGAAAAAGGGCCCCGTCTTTTTTTCGACTTTTCTTTTGGACATAGGTGATTTTATCTATTGCAGACGGGCTGCTTGTAGTAGCGATGTCCAATATAAGGGAAAGAAGTTACAATTCTGTATTTGTGAATTTGCGAGAACCTTTTGTTATTGGTTTGTAATCGGAGTGTCATCCTTTAGCCAAGATAGGTTGTCATCTGCGAGTAGCCTTTCTTGAGTCTGTTTGTTCGATGATTTTGTCCTAGGATGTGAGGTGCTTTTAAGGGGAGTCTTTTGGGGCATTTATTTTTTTTAGGATAGGTATGGTGTGTAGCATCTTCCTTGTCTGGCATCTTTTGACTATTTCTCTCATGGTACCAGCCTTTTTGTGTAGTATTTTGAATAAGGATACGGAGTTCCAAAAAGCCTTAAGGCACTGTTTTATTATTTGACATTTGGTATATTTAAACCACGTCGTGTCATTAGGAGAGAGGGCACAGTGACCATAAATAAGGTCTTCTCATAAAAGAATTTTTTTTGTATTTATTTAGATCGGGCCCGAAGTGATATCTCGAGTTGCCTATGTATCTCCGATTTTAAGATAATGGATTTTTTATATTTGAAAGTCCGCGATAATAATATAGTAGAGAATCATGTCTATGTAGTTCTTTTCAATGAAAAAGTTAGGGATCCAATTTTTTAGATAGCTTTAATTGAGTGGTTGGTGGCCCAAGTGGGATTTTTTATGTGGAGATAGGAATGTGTATAGGCTTGTACGGTTTTCCCTTACCATTATAACCGATTGTTTTTGTATTAAATCGATTTCTTCCTTTTCACCACAGACGGGTTTAAGGAAATAATTTCTCCAACCGTTAGAGGTCGAAAGGTTGGGAAAGCATTACTCAATCGAGATCAGTTAAGGTTGTAACCCCTCTAGAGTTTATTTTGGTGACGAGATAAGGTCCTCCCCAGATGGGTGCAAATTTTCCTTCGAGAGTCCGAGAAGATTTGAGATTCTCTTTTTTTTATATGTTTCTTTTCTTGACCTTATTACTAAATCGTCGGGTTATTTGTTGTTGGTAGCCCTAATTATGATGCGCAAAATTTAGTCATTTCTTATCGAGGAGAGCTAGTTTGTCATAGCAGGATCAGACCCAGTCGGTTTCGGCCACTTATCTTTTGAGAATGATCTTTAACAAAATCATCTCGAGTCCTATGGGGAGGACTACTTCCATGCCGTAAACTAATGAGAAGGGAGTGACCCCTATTGTGTTTTGCTATGTAGTGTTATATCTTATGCTTGATCCTAGACATTGTTCGGACTCTAGTCGATCAAATACTTGTCTTTAATCGGCATCTTTTCAAAATAATCCTCTATATGTCCGTCTTGGACCAATTCCTCCAGGTGATACTTGAAAGAATTACAATTTTAGGTATTATGGTCGTGATATTTATGGTACGATTATCTTAGGGAAAGTTCCACTTTCTTAGATCATCACTATTAAAACGCAGCAAGGGCTACATGAAATTATTTGTATCTTAGGTTATACACACAAAGAATTAATTTTTTAACAAAATTTTATCTTGATTAATAATTTGGTGTGCATGCAAAATAGAGTCCACATATACTATATCCAATCGCACAATCAAACCAAACAAATAAAAAAAGAATATGAGGAAAAATTTCTTTCGAAAAAAACCAATATTTCAGCACGGTACAAGAGTTTGACAGACACTAGACGACTTGCAAACTACTTAGAGATCCACTAAGTATATCGCGGGTGTATAATCTTCAAAATTATCCCATGCAGTCCAGCACCACCCACAGCAAGCAGCTCTTGCCTCGGTATCCACCGATCAGCCTTAGGATTACTGAATCCTTTCTTCTTCAGCCATTGAGTCGCACCTCCAATCAGCAGTAGAGATCACTCTATAAGGGTTTTATGTAGTATTTGGAAATTTGGGTTTGGAAAAACTCAACAAATCATATTCAAGGGCATATGATTTGAAAAACAAAAGTGTTTCTTTGAAACATAAAGAGAAAAACTTTTGGTGCAGGGATTGCAGATGATTTTCGCCAAAAGAGTTGTGTAAAATAGTCTAAATGAATAATTTTTATAGAAAAAATGTTTTTCAAGGGGGCGATATCATTCGAACGAACATAGACTTTGTTCGAATGAAAATAAGATTTCATTAAAATGAAGTCCAATCTCGTTTGAAGGAAAGGCTTGTTTCGTTCGATTGGCCTTCTAATGTACTTCCAACAAGAGTTATTTTGTCAAATAGAGACCATCTCGTTAGAAGTTTGTTCTAATGAAATTAGCACTTTGTTCCAACAAAATTTAACCTCGTTCGAATAAGAACCATATCTCGTTCTAATGAGATGGTAATATCGTTCCAACGAACTAAAAAAAACTATTTCCAAAATCATTTTATGAAAAAGTGCCTCGAGTAAAAAAATTAAACATCCCAGAATATATTTGACCGATATAAATCAAAACCATAATTTTTTTATACCTCCATAAAGTGTTCATGATGCTTGAAATTCGAAATCAATGTTTTGTCACAAACATGTCTTCAAATGATTATGGAGTCAAAAGCGGATGTAGTGTTCGATTTGTAAATCTGGTTTGTAACGGAATATGCCAAAATAACTAAGCTATGAGCAATTATAAAATCTTGCTCTTACAAATCTCCCCCTTTGGCTATTCCGGTACAAAAGTAAAAACTGAAACTAAATTACAAAAAAAAAAACTAAGACAATGTTCTACTCATGTCTTCCTAAACCCAAAAATAGAACGAAATTTGAGACTTTGTCTTTAACTGAAATTCTTCATTTTATATAGTCCATGAGATCATCATCAAAGCGGAAGATATCTGCACACATGAAACAAAATAATACTGTGATGCGTACGAGTTTAAAGAAAATAAAATTCCCCTCAATTTGTTCTCTCCCATTGTGTCCGTAAAAGAAAAAAGGGTTAGAAACTAATCAGGAATCATAGCATCACCCAAATCCAAAAGAAATAGCATCACAAACATAAATAATGTAGCACGTATGATGAATTTCTAAAAGGCTTTCAAAACAATTAATTTTAAAAAATTCAAATTTTGCAAATATAAAAAGTATATGTATAAAAAATATATATAGGTACAAATACATGACACCATGGAATAGCACTAAAATATCTTAATCATGAAAACGGAATGCAATCGTGTGAAAAAATTTCACGAGCAACTCAACATAGGCATTCATAACATAGGTGCACCAAGTCAATGAGATACTTTTAAAGAAAGAACTCAATTTTAACCTTAAGTGTAAGAATATTGAAGTTAAAATAAATCGATTCGACTTATAAAACATGTCATGAATTTAAATGCTTCTCAAAATAATAATACCAAACTATTTAATGTTTTTCAAAAGAGTCCGTTGTGCAAACACATTGATCTTTAACTTTATAATACCCTCAAAATCTCACATATTTAAGAATTCACTCTCAATATTTTTGAAGATATCATAATGCTTATATGTAGCGAAGCATCAATAAAATAAAAAATGGCCTTGATACTTCTATTTTTGTGTGGCGCTAATCTTTTTGTCTTTTTTCAAAAATGGTGACTTTTAACACAACGAGAATTTTTCTTTTTCATAGTTCATTTCCTTTGCTAAACATATAATAATCTTTTTGAGAAACAAAATCCATACAATGGGAAACAAAATTCGAGCAATGGTTCTTACAAGCACAACTTATCTCTATTAGATTTTGTTCATTATTAAGAACCATTGAGATGAGTCGTATTCGACATATGATAAGTAAGTACAATGTTCAAAAAGTATGTGAACGTGTGTGCAATAAAGGTGATAAGGAGTCTATCACGAAGAAAATAATCATCAATGAACAACGAAATGATATCCACACATTATTAAGCACACTAAAGAAATGAAGCCATGTCTCAAAACCACCTTGAAAAAATCACATGAATGGATGGAATGTAAGGGTGACCCGAATATCTTAAATGCACGTACATATATTGTTAAAAACAAAAATACAAAAATCTTTTTATCTTTTTTAAAACATATATCAAAAATAAAATACTTTTTATTTTTTTAAAACTTTTTCTTAAAAATCGAAAATCTTTTTGAATTTTTCAAGATTTTTCCAAAATAAAATCATATAAATACATGGAATACAATCTAGCAATAGGGACAAAAGATATGAACAAGATAAACACTATATTCTATAAACAAGTCATAACCTCAATCATTAGGCCGATAGGAGCTCTCAAAAGGAATAGACATCCTTTGACATTCCTCCATCAAACATTGGAAAGTTTTGACCAAAAATTTGACTTGCTCACGAAAACTCTTGAAATCTCTACAATCATGTGGGAACATGAGTAGGATCACGTGTGAGAGTTCATGTGGGAACATGTGTGTGAACTCGTATGGAAGCATATCAACTAACAGGCGGGTGTGAAACTCTCCCTAGCTTAAAACAAAACTTCATAAGGTGACCTATTTGTTTGTAATGGTAACAAACATAAACGTGCTTGGATCAACCTTAATCAAAATGCCTAGGACGCACTCTCCTTAATGGTTTCAGTCTCCTAGGTGGGTTAGGACGAGGTCCATAAGGATCCATCACAAACTCGAGACCCGTCTTGAGTTCGACGTTGGAAGTGGATGCACCGTCAATAACCTATTTCTTGCCTCTCGTTAAAATCGAGGAACCTCTTTCCAACATTCTTAGGTGTGTCCTCTAAAGTAACCTTGACCTCCTGGGCACGTTCAAGATCTTTCTCGAGTTGGGATACACGTGCTTCAAGTTTCTCACGAGTCTCCAATGAAGCTTGAAGATCTCTTGTAAGACTAGGCATAATGTTAGTCAAATAGGTATTCTCCTTACTAACCACAATCAATTGCTCACATAATGAAATTTTTACCTTCTTGAGTTGACTCACCGACTATCACCACCTTCTCTAAATCAAACACCCTAAGAGTCAAAATTTTATTTTTATTTTTATTTCTTAAAGACTCTTTGTAAAGTTCAGTGTACTCTTTTTGAATACCACTTTCTCCCTCACACAAAATCTCATCATCATCCTCACTCTTTCCAGAATGGTTCCACAAATTATCGAGGCTATCACGTTTATAAGTGTCCTCATCGGCATGGGACAAAATAAAATTACTAATGTGACTTGCCATGAACGCACAAAAATTATATTCAGTGGTGATTCTTTCCCAGAATCCACCAACTCGACGTCACTACTACTAAGAGTGTCTTTATATACAACTTTGACTTTGTCTTGTCTCTTTAACCTAGTGGTAAACTCGTGGGCTTTATGACCCTTGGCCTTGCACTCATAACATCTTAACTCATCTTTCTCACAAACGTTATTGTCCTCATTTCTATTTTTATTTTTATCAAAACATTTGTTTTCTTTGGAAGAATTTTCTTTGTCAAATTTGAGAATTTTTTAAAGTAAACAAGGCACGATCACCGAGCTCAAAATCAAAAGGCTCAAAATCAAACTCAAAGTTAGAGTAAAAAACCTTTTCCATTTTCTTTTTGAATTGATCTTTCAAATCAATCCCTATTTCCTTTTTCTTTTTAGTTTGTGTAAAAGTATTGATTTCATAAGTTTGAAGGTCTCCTACAACTTCTTTTAACCTAAGAGTATCTAAAGTTCCAAAAGAATTAAGCACCATAACTTTAAGGATAAAATGAGACAACAGGGATCTCAAAATCTTTTTCACATCGCACATCTCAGAAATTCTCTCATCCAAATCAAAACTAGAGTTGACTATGTCAGATAAACTTGCACAAAACTCATCAAAAAGTCTTAGTCTCTAGCAAAGTAATAGTCTCAAATTATGTTGTGAGATTCTGAAGCTTAGAATCTTTCATAGCTTTGGTACTCTCGTGAGTGAGTTAGAGGATATCCAACACTTCCTTATATGTAAGGCACATCATGATGCGGAGGAACTCGTCAGGGGTGATGGCTCCATAAATAGCACTTAAGTCGTGAGAGTTAAAATTGTTCCATTAAAATTCATCATCCGTCCAAGAGGTGATGGGTTTAGGACTTACAACATCATTGTTAGTCACATTGGATACTGTCCACCCTCTTTCACAAACAAGCCATATTCTTTCATCAATGTATTTTTAAACTGACCTCATTAAAGCTTTTTAGTATGCATAATTTGACCCATCAAAAATAGGAACCTTGTTATACAAATTATCCATATGAGTCCAATATAAAGATCACACGGTAAATTAGTGCAATCTGTTTTGATACCAATTTGAAAACACAACAGGGGCTATATGAAATTATTTATTTCTAAGGTTACACACACAAATAATCAATTTTTTAATCAAATTTTATATTGATTAATAATTAGGTGTGCATGCAAAACTTTGTATAATAAATTATATCCAATCACACAATCAAAGCAAACAAACAAAAGAAGAATATGAGGAAAAATTTCTTTCGAGAAAAGCCTGTATTTCAGCATTGTACATGTGTCTGACAGACACAAGATGACTTACAAACTACTTAGAGCTACACTGAGTATAACGCGGTAGAGTCTTCAAATCTTTCATAAAAAATGATGTAGTCCAGCACTGCCCACAGCAAGTAGCTCTTTCCTCGATATCCACCGATCAGCCTCAGAATTGTAGAAGCCTTCCTTCTTTAGTCGTAGAATCGCAACTCCAGTATCAGCAGTAGAGATCACTCTGCAAGGGTTGATATAGAATTTGTAAAGTTGGGTATGACAAAACTGAACAAATTATATTCAGGATGTATGATTTGGAAAACGAAAGTGTTTTTTTATAACAAAAAGAAGAAAACTTTTTGTGAAGGGGTTGCAAATGATTTTCGCTAAAAGAGTTGTGTAAAACATTCCAAATGAACACATTTTATAAAAAAATGCGTTTCGAGGAGGCGATCTCATTCGTTCGACAATTAACTTCGTTCAAACGAAAACAAGGTTTCATTCTAACGAGGCCCACCTCGCTAGATGTTCGTTAGAAGTTTGTTCTAACGAAATTAGCACTTCGTTCCAACAAAATTTAACCTCGTTCGAATAAGAACCAGATCTCGTTCTAACGAGAAGGTAATCTCGTTCCTACTAACTAAAAAAATCAAAATCGTTTTATGAAAAAGTGAATCAAGCAAAAAATAAAATATCCAAGAATATATTTGACCGAAAACAATCACAACCAAAAATTTCGTATACCTCCGTAAAGTGTTCGTGGCGCTTGGAATTCGGAAACAATACTCTGTCACAAATATGTCTTCAAATGATTATGGAGGCAAAAGCAGATGTAGTGTTTTTGTTTTGTAATAGTATATGCCAGAACACTAAACTATGAGCAATTATAAAATCTTGCTCCAATAATTATCTTTCTTGGCCATTTGAACTATTATTTATCCTTAGTTTTGTGGAGGTTACTGTAGATCGACTCCTTGTGGTGTTGATTGCTTGGAAGTCTTTAGTTGGATCTGATTTATCTTTGTTCTTCTCAGAAATCAATTCTTCTTTCTCACTCCCTTCTTTTAAGGGGTCTCCTTGGGATCCTTCTCACTTTATTTTGGTCGGACACTATTCAGTCACATTTTATAGCAATTTACTATACCTTAGCATATTTTTCATCCTTGGACATGAGGTTGTCAATAGTGGTATTTTCTTCTTGGCCAAAGACTAGTACAGTATTGAATAATTAGACAAGACGATTTTGAAGGATGTCACGGTGACATACGTAGAACAATTCGCCACCTCATTGCGAACCTCCTAAAACCACTAAGAATACTCCTTGAGTGTTTCTTTTGGCTTGATTTTTTCATGAGCAGAGTGTCCATATTTTTTAGATAAGAGCTAATCATAATAAATTTGATTATAAATTATTCGTCTAGTTACTCAAAACAAATTGTTAAGTCAATTAGAAGTTTATTAAACCACTTGCGAGAAATGTCCCCCAAGTTAGGGGGAATAACCGGAACGTGAGTGCCTCATTTTATCCCACAAAGTCATAGGCTAGCGATACTGATGAACGTAGTCATTTTTCCCATCATATATCTTGAATCATTATGCAATAAGCTCCTTTGAAGGATCAACCTCCTCAAAGGCTCGGGCAAATGGTGATTTAATATGGTTCACTGAATCTCGCTGAGCTAGGTCTCTGGTTGTAACGGCTCCAACCTAGGTTATCCATCCTTCCAACCCCTTACAGACAAAGATTCCTATATTATCTCTTTTGTGCGTACTTTCATATCTTGGTTATATGTTATGGATACTACCATGTGATGGTTATTCGCTAAAGCATTGTGTACTCCTTTCTCGACTAAGAGTCTCATTCACCTGAGGGGTAGAAGTGTCGACCTCCCGGTGTATGTGTTTCTCCCGTTAATTCTCATGCCCCATTCTCTCAAGTAAATGTAGGATACGGTCATTATATTCCTTTCGATGTCGAGAAACTCTGTCATGTTCATGAAGGCACTCCTCATAAGCATTGATCATCCTGGAAACCTGGCTAGGACAATTATGTCCACAACCTTCATCAAATTGGTCGTTTTTGTGACACCCCTCCTAATTAATTACCAGGTGATCAGTCCTTAATCAATTAATTTCAGAATTTCAAGTTGGTTCAGATAATGCATCACTGCTGAGAACTCAAATTTTAATTTAATAAAACTAACCACCTAGTATTTTAAAAAGGGTGATGTCCAAATTTTATCTTGTCATTAACTACTACTAAAAGAATATCAATAAACACCATGCATCACAGTAACATAAGTACAGTCTGACGGAAGTAAAATAAATGGTTGGAGTAAACATCTCCAATTACAATCCCATATAATAAATTAAATGAAAGAAACCAAATCCAAGAGAGAGTTTAAAACGACTAAATCTCTTAAAGTAAGCAGGAGTAAGGACGACATGTCCAACAAGATGAATAACTGAAAAAGGAAGGATAGGCTGAATCGTCTACTAGTAATAATCCTGCAGCTTCCACAGTAGCTACATCACGGCAACTGAATAGAGTCTCCTAAGATTGGTGCCCCTGTGGCTGGGCACCTAAAATAATGGAACAATAGAAAGATATGCAGAAAAATGGGTCAGAGCCCGATTTGAAAACAGTTTAAAAATATAGCAAGTGCCTAAATTGATTCAATTAGCACAATTATTCCGTAAGTTAACTTAGCGTACTCACTTGAGATACTCACCCCTCTATCTAGTGTGCACGTCTAACGAGCCTAACTACCCATACTAGTCATGATCCCTGACTGACTATTAAGTGTATAGTTTTATGATTGAAAGTCTCCCGAAATAACTCAAAGTCGACGTACTTATAATTTCAATATAGATTTAGGATTACTTAAGTTTATACTCGTATTCTTATAAATGCCCAACTGATACTACCATAAGTGTACATAAAATGCATCGCAGCATAAGACACCAAACATGATTATGGTATACACACATTATTCGCTTTAGGTATACATGTCAATATATAAATATAGCACTATTGCACATTTGGTTGATAAATCCTTAATACTACGCAGACTCGGCTATCTAGTCCATTTGCGAAGCTCACGCATAGAGGACAAGAGGTTCAATATCTCGAGAACCAATAGAAACATAAACACATATTGGAGGCGAACATAGTCCCAAGCTGATGGGCTACGCACATACCTACGCACCCATACGATCGTCATCACTATCAATCTCACGGATAGCCCGTACCTAGGTTCCATGCTCTAGTGGTACAACTCTAAATACCCCGAAGGCACACAAGATTCAGTTGTCCACAACGTGTCATCCTCCGTTCGATAGCCAGTAGTTAGGTATGTTATACATATAATATTTTGAACAATAAGCATGCACACAACTTATATAAATTCATTAGTTTTCACAGTCTAGTATTTACGGCACAAATACTACGTCTCTTATTATAACCCGTACCTTATTCGTATTTATTCCCACATGTTTTTTCGCAACTATTTAAATCCTATGGATTTTTATACCTCCCGAGGATTGACAATTCCTCCGTTCACTAATAATTATTTATTTAAGTCGCTCGACAATCATACTGGTTTATTACTCGTATAAATAAGCCTACGAAAAGTTCGAAACAAAAATCGGGCCTAAAAAGGCCATTCCGGAATCTAGTTAGAAGACCCAGAAATCTCGTTCGAACGAGGTCGTTCGATCGAGGGTCGTTCGAACGAAGGTCTTCGAACGAACCACCTATCTCGTTAGAAGGGCTATTGGAACCTCGTTAGAAGTGTCGTTCGAACGAGGTCGTTCGAACGACCTGGGCTGGACTTGTAACGAAATTTTTTAGAGTACCCAGTTCTTCTTCAACATCATTTTTCCCAGATTTTTTCTTCTCCAAATTCATCCTAAATCCATACCAACTCAATTTTAAGGTTTCCAAACTACCCTAAGTCACCCTAGAACACTTCTTAACATATTTTTGGGGTCAAATCCTTCTAATCATCATGTAATTTCAATAAATCCCCAAATTTTGCCACAAACCCTATCAACATGAACCCGGAATTTAATTGTCCATAAAAAGTCCATTTTAATTCGTGATTTACATCTAGTTCACCAACTTTCATATTTCTATTAAGAGGAAAATCCTCTACATGCAAACCCCCATCATATTTTCTAAATTCTCTTCACAATTTCCTCATAGCAAAACCCAAATTAGTATTTGTTGTTATAAAAACCTCAATACATGTTAACAAGAGTAATAATTGCTAAGAGAAGAGCAAGATAATCACTTGCCTTAAAATGGAATTCTGAGTTGTGGGTTGAAACTGGTATAGGGATGATCGTCCTGACACGATCTACGCGTTGGTGTACTTTTTGTTGTGAAAGGTTGAGTTCTTGGCTTAGGGCTCTAATGGAGTCTTCTTCTCCTTCCTTGGTTCTCTCTCTCTTTTCCTCTCTTCTCACGTAGGTTGAAAACTGACAGCCACTAACCCTAAATATCTATTAATTAAACCTAATTTTCGTCCATTTAATTACACTAAAATCCTTAATGACTAAAATACCCCTCTGGGGGGTCGTTTTGGGTTAAAAAGCCCCGGACTCCAAATAAAATACCCGAATAGTGTTTTCTGACTATTTCGACCCTTTCGGACACTCTGGTGCACTCAAAATAGTCGTCCGAGTTATACAAAAATAATTTATCTTTTAACCCTCCAAATATATTCAAATGACGTGACTCATGCGCGTCCCAAATATTTATAACATAACTGTCGTGTATCTCATCCCCGGCCATGATATTATTTTAATAATTACTAACTCTTATCACGCTAGTAATTATTATCATAAAAACAGATTAATTACAATTTAAATTTTTATCCCTTTAATCTAATTAATCCCCATATTTTCATAAAAATCAATATGCGTAAAAATACGGGGTATTACGGTTTTGTGGTGGGACCTATGAGTGCTCCTGTTATGCTGGTAATGAAGAATAAATTTGATCCATCGAGGTGGGGGTGAGACATATCAATTCTCTTGGATATAAAGTAAACAATGTTAATCCTTTTAGTGTTGTCCATGAGATGGTATTTGAGATTTATATTTTGCTAATGAGATCGAAAAGTAGTTAGTTCCCACAGATGGCACCAGTTATAATTGCACAAAATCACATGCGATGAATAGTCAATCATACAAACCAAAATTGGTAATACACAATAAAAGAAACGTATCCACACATACACACACATAAGATGAGATATGGGGTATATGTGGTTCCGCACATTGTCGGTGTCTGTGGGGGATCCTTTATTAATATTTTAGAGCACATTCTAGGCTTTGTATTTCACATGACCCAATTTAAGGGGGGGTGTTTGTAAATAACACTTCTTGATACAAGATACCCACTTATAGTGTACTCTCCACTTACCGTTTATCAATTGATTACCAACCACTACATTTGGATATTTCCAAAAGTGTATTTATCAGCTAAGGGACATGGGGACACTAACAATCAAAGTGGGTTTTGTTCAATATAATAATAAAACCTAACGTACTCAGGACACATAATCATACATATGAACTACAAAATCTCGAGGGGTGAACCCTATCTCCCCACCCAAGATGTGAAATATGTGGGTCGTATCCCAACGCCTCTTGGGTAAGGACAAAATAATACTTTAATCCGTTTGTGTGTGGAGCACGAGAACAATGTTACAAAAATAACTATCCTCATTCATCCTTTCAATCACATCTCATCCATTCCCGTAAGGGTCATATCACTCCTGAAGGGGACCACACTAGCAATCATTATAAAAATATGCATTCCATCGATATTTATCTTATTGTGTCTAATAAATGGACTATGTATTATCTGGTGGAATGTGGATGAGGTCTATAATAGGTCATCGCAAGGTTAATTTGCCACAAATTACCTAAAATATTATTAAATGCGTGTGTGTGGTGAGATAATTGAACATTGGCCTAATAAGATAAGGTCGGGACATGACACTTTTAGACATAGAACTATAGCTAGCCATTTATATTACCCCTAACTTAACCACTTCGCCCCAACCCAGTGTGAAGTTTTAATTCAAAGATTTCGATGTTATTTAAAGAGTTACACCCACTTACGCACTAAATACTGAAATCTATATTTTTCTACACAAATACCTAATACTAAAATAGAAAAGGTTCTCTTTTCTTTCTTAGTAAAATAACATATAGAACAAAAGGATGTATATGTGTTCTGTAACAACCAGAATTTTTAAATGGGTATTTTTATATACGTGACTTTTGTCAGCATGTGTCGTGTAGGAAGCGAACTTGCGTGGTTTTTGTAGGACATTTTATTGGGGTTAAAAATAATTTGACCATATTTATTGGATGGTAAAAATAGGCCTAAGAGTGCCATGGGGTCAAAAATCGAAAAATGAATAAATAAATAAAATATTATTATTTTATTCAAAAAAAATGAAAGTGCTCAGAAAATTTAGAAAATCATCATACCGACTCCAAATTTAATTTTGAGTAACTTTCTCTTCTTTGACATTTCCAAACAACATTATTTAAACCCGATTTACGACATTTTTCAGTTCGGCTAGAAATTGTGTTTAGGAAGTTTTGTTTAAACATCAATCATTTTTACCTTATTTAAAGGGATGGTGGGCAACCCTTTTTGATCATTTTTGAATCATCTTTTGGCACATATTTTGGCAGCCATCATATTTTATTTCCTCTCCTTTTATATATACACCTTAGCCCCTTTTATTTATGCATGCAACCTTAGTTTTTGGAGGTGTTCTTAGGGCTGTTTTGGTGTTGGATCTTGGAAGAGTTTTGATGATTCTCGGGAGATGATTTTGATGGAGTAATATGAATTTCTGGGCAGATTTATAATGGTTCCTTTTGATGGTTTAAGGTAATGGATTTTACACAATATGCTCCTTAATCTCGCGAGAGTTATTCTGTTGATTTCATGTGATTATTGAACTCATATTAGAATTGAAAAATTCATTTGAAAATCTAAAAATTATTGTTGGAATCTGATTTTGATTCATGTGGTATTATTATTATATTGAGCATGTTGTCATGAGATTTTAATATGGCACTGATGTTGGGCACCCGTCAAGATTCCTGTTCCAACTACTTGATAAAGTATGGCGCGGTATGGTGAGGCCTGGTGATTTCGGTTAATGTGTTGTTGAGAAATTATATTGATAAAAATGCTTGAGATTCGCATTTGATTTGAATATTCGTACTCGTATTGTTACGCTTTATTCATCGCTAAAAATATTTGATGAGCATCTTTCCTATCGTATTGTGTACTTCCCCATATTTTCTTTTAGTTGGCAGGTTAGCGTGGATTTGGGGGGCTATGGATTTATTGGAGATTGATTTTAACTTGGATATTTGGGAAGAATATTCGAGAGTATACAAGATGAGAAAAATTGTATTCTTTTTATGTATAGAGCATTCGTGATTTATATTCTTTCGAGATAGATAGTTGTATTATTTTGAGAGACTTTTTGTTGTATTTAATTTGAAGAAATTGACATTAGTGGTTTCTCTTATATTGTGGGATATTTAGATGCTATATACCTTGTTACTTGTGGATTTGGATTTATTTTATCGCAGTAGCGCTCCGCTCCGTTCTCCCCGGGCGAGCGGGGTGTTACAGAATGGTATCAGAGCTTAGGTATACGACCACCCTCGGATCTTGGGTTTTGGGTCTATTGCATTTTTGTAGCGCATATTTGGAGATAAAAATTTTAGATGATCGCATTCGTGTTAGGTTGCGAGATTAGATGTGAGAAATTTATTTTTAGTGATGAGATTATTTTTGGAGATTGTTGGCGTGATTTTTTTGAGAGTTAGGCTTTCGTCAAATTTCGAGGACAAAATTTCTTGTTAGTGGAGAAGTATGTAACAACCCGGATTTTTAAATGGGTATTTTACATACGCGACTTTTGTCAACACGTGTCGCGTAGGACGCGAACTTGTGTGATTTTTTAAGGACATTTTATTGGGGTTAAAAATAATTTGACCATCTTTATTGGATGGTAAAAATAGTCCTAAGAGTGCCATGGGATCAAAAATCGAAAAATGAATAAATAAATAAAATATTATTATTTTATTCAAAAAAATAAAATGCTCAGAAAATTTTGAAAATCACTATACCGACTCAAAATTTAATTTTGAGCAATTTTCTCTTCTTTGACATTTCCAAACAACATCATTTAAACTGGATTTAGTCCATTTTTCAGTTCGGCTAGAAATTGTGTTTAGGAAGTTTTGTTTAAACATCAATCATTTTTGCCTTATTTAAAGGGATGGAAGGCAACCCTTTTTGAACATTTTTGAAGCATCTTTTGGTACATGTTTTGACAGCCATCATATTTTATTTCCTCTCCTTTTATATATACACCTTAGCCCCTTTTAATTTATGCATTCAACCTTAGTTTTTGGAGGTGTTCATGGGGTTGTTTTGGTGTTGGATCTTGGAAGAGTTTTGATGATTCTTGGGAGATGATTTTGATGGAGTAATCTGAATTTTTGGGCAAATTTATAATGTTTCTTTTGATAGTTTAAGGTATGGGGTTTTACACAATATGCACCTTAATCTCGTGAGAGTTATTCTGTTGATTTCATGTGATTATTGAACTCATATTTGAATTGCAAAATTCATTTGAAAATCTGAAAATTATTTTTGGAATCTGATTTTGATTCATGTGGTATTATTATTATGTTGAGCATGTTGTCATGAAATTTTAATATGGCACTGATGTTGGGCACCCGCCAAGATTCTTGTTCCAGCTACTTGATAAAGTATGGCGCGGTATGGTGAGGCCCGATGACTCCGATCAATGTGTTGTTGAGAAATTATAATAATAAAAATGCTTGAGATTCGCATTTGATTTGAATATTCATAATCGTATTGTGACACTTTATTCACCGCTAAAAATATTTGATGAGCATCTTTCCTGTCGTATTGTGTACTTCCCCATATTTTCTTTTAGTTGGCAGGTTAGCGCGGATTTGGGGGGCTATGGATTTATTGGAGATTGATTTTATCTTGGATATTTGGGAAGAATGTTCGAGAGTATAAAAGATGAGAAAAATTCTATTTTTTTAATGTATAGAGCATTCGTGATTTATATTCTTTCGAGATAGATAGTTGTATTATTTCGAGAGACTTTTTGTTGTATTTAATTTGAAGAAATTGATATTAGTGGTTTCTCTTATATTGTGGGATATTTAGATGCTCCAATAAAGAAAGCTCAACAATTTGATGAAATCAAGCAAGTTTTTCAGAATGTTCACATAAACATTCCATTCCTCACCGCGATCCAATAAGTTCCTTCTTATGCAAAATTCTCGAAGGACTTGTGCACTGTCAAGCGACGGACGAATGTGCCTCATGATGCCTTTGTCACTGAGCAAGCCACGTCCCTCATCCATGACAATGGTATTGTGAAATATAAAGACCCTGGTGATCCCACTATCTCTTGCATGTTAGGAGATCAGTTCTCTACTAGGGCTTTGCTTGATCTTGGAGCTAGTGTGAATTTGCTACCTTACTCTCTCTACCTCGAGTTAGGTTTACATAACATGAAACCTACACGGGTTACTCTTCAACTTGCGGACCGTTCTGTGAAAGTGCCTAAAGGAATCGTTGAAGATGTTTTGGTGAAAGTGTCTGACTTTTACTACCCTGTGGATTTCATCATCTTAGACACTCCTGCTCCTGACCCAACCAATATTCCTATCATTTTGGGTCGCCCCTTTTTGGCAACTGCCAATGCCATCATCAATTGTCGAGATGGGTCAATGAAACTTTCTTTCGGCAACATGACCGTCGAAGTAAATATTTTCCACCTCATGCAACAACCGGTCGATGTTGATTCCATTGATGAGGTTTACATGGTTGACTCCTTAGTCCAAGAGATGTGGGATACCACTTACCCAGAAGATCTTATCCACCAATGTTTGGCTCACTTTGGGTCCGACTTTGATATTGAGTCTTCCATCTTCGAGGTCAATGCCTTGCTAGATTCTACACCACTGCTGGACACTTCCACTTGGGCTCCTCCATTTGAGCCTCTACTTGTCGGTACTCTTCTTTCTGTGGATGACCCCGTCAACCCCTGTCCCGATATTCTCCCGGACTCTGTTTCTGTGTCTGAGTCTGATGCCTCTCCTGAACCATCAAAACCCATTGTCCTTTTCTCCCCACCACCTGGTTTGCATCGTGATCTTACACATTTCAAGTTTCCATCTCCATTTTTAGATCCTCACCTGAAACCACCCACCTCCCATGCGAGTTTTTATGATGCTACTCTCCACCGTGACATCGAGCTTGTTCCTCCATGCACACCACTTCCTTGTGGTGTTGATTTTTCTTCTCAACAGCTCCCTGGTGTGTCACGGCGCGACCATTACCATCGCCCATTTATAGAATGGTCGTGTGATTTTTATGAGCCCCACCCTATTCCACTTTCCCCACCATATTTCCTTCCTCACCAACTTAAGCACCATGCTTATAGGGCCCTTGTTGCCCTCACCTTCCGGCTCAATAAGGCCCGTGACCGATACCTTTCCACACTCGCCTTAGCCCTTTTTCCCACCTGCCCATGGTCCACCGATGCTTTGCATTGTGTGATGCACTTTGCCATACAAGTGCATTGACACCTTTAGCCTTTATCCAGCAAGACTGACGCTTCAGTCTTGTTTAGGGGTGATTCTCATCACCCCATTTTTTTGCCACCCCGTGCTTTCATAGATCCTATCTTTAGGGTGAGAATGGTTCGGTCTGGCTGAAGACATTAAACTTAGCGCTACCGAGAGGCAGCCCGTTGTTCTTGTACTAGTCTCATCCTGTTTGGGGGTGGTGTTTCACATCACCCTTTATTTTTCCATGTTTGTAGACTTGTACACCTTTTTTTATCACTTCTTATTCAGGTTTATTCTTGGCTTCACATGTCCACTTCATTAGCGGTTCATTCTGGTAATCTCTTTCCTACCTTATGCTCTCAATTTTAAAAATCATTTTACCTAACATCGAGGACGATGTTCCTTTTTGTTTGGGGGTAGGGAATTTTATCAAAATCGTACCTCTTTTGAAAAATTTTAATTTTTGAACCTGATTTTTAAAATTTTCGTGCAGTTTCTTTCATATCAATCATTGATGTGAATTTTCAATCATCCATCTTTCAAAAGTCTAGGAATCAGGCTAGAGAATATTTTTTCCAATAGCTTATGTAATACATAACAAGGCATGTTGCACCATGAATTTCTAGACTTAACAAAAATTTGTGCACTTAACATGTCATTACGTTTAGAGTTGAGGAGTACTATAATTCTAATGAGAACCTTAAGGATCACTAGTGGAGACTTTAGCCCGTGATATTTGTGCCTTTCACCCTTTTAGAGTGTTTTACGCAATCTCCGAGTCACAAGTTGATTCAACTTCTTTTGGGTCCGCACTTAAATTGTTGTATGATCTCATTATTCTTCATTTTTGGCTTGATCACTGAGAATGACATTTTTTCGAGTTGTAAGAAACGTGTGTCTTGAAATTTGTCCCGAATACTAGATTTTCATCCATACACCTACCACTTTTCCATATACCATTTACCATTCACTTCACCAATTACATTACCATATCCTACCCTTCCTACATATTTCCCCACACCCCCACCTATCACCTCCATTTATATCATCCATCATCATTTTCAAATAAAAGAGTGTGATTTCAAATGTAAATGTCTGCATTGTTAGTTTAAAAAGTGAGAGAAAAAGAAAAAAAAAGAAGAAAAAAGAAAAAATAGAAAAGAAAAAGAAAAAAGAAAAAAGAAAAAAAGAGAGAAAAGAAAATAAAAAGAGAGTTTGTAGTTACTAATAAAGACATTTGTGCCTAAAAGTATACACTCTTCTCACATATCCATCCATGTCCCATCGCATTACACATCCATCATATCATCCATCCATCCTACCTAATCCCACATATCACATCTCATTTCCCCTCACCCGTTATCATTCATATTCCCCTAGGTGTTCGGGCAAATGAAAGTCAACGTGGTGAATAACTCGACGTTCTCACTATAGTGATTAGCATTCTTTCATGAGATCAATTTTCTTTCTATATGTACGTTCTTTCTTATGTGTGTGTGAGACGTTTGAACTTGATTACATTTACGCACCTCCTCACACACAAGAGCGATACACTAACCCATATCTCGAGAGTTCGTTTGTGAGAGTTATATCCCGTGAGATTTAGAAGTTTAAGCGTTGATTCCAAAGAGGCAATCTAGGAATTACTCTTGTGATACTCGACCCGTTTTGACTGATTCACACTACACACGTTGAGTTCTAGGAAGGATGTGCCTTGAGTATTTACTTAGCTTAAATTTTTATGCACAATTATCTTGTATTTCTGAAATTATTTTTCTCATGATGGATTGTGCGATGATTCTACGTCTAATAAGAGATTGATTGCCTTTCAATAAATCATTTTACAAATAAAGAATTTTGTGGGTATATTCCCTGCAAACCCTCACGAGACACAACTCATCCTGTAGGGAAACCTATAGGTTTAAAGGCTTGTTGAACATGCTAAGTGCAATCGCAAGTGTCCGCGAAAGTGGTACACTTTTGGTTTCTTATCTTTCTCTTTCTCTTTATCTTATTGCTCGAGGACTAGCAATGCTCTGTTTGGGGGTGGTGTGATAATCACCCAAAACTGTACAATTTATACCCCAAATAGTGTATTTTAGTTGCTAATTCACGGTAATATGGGTCTTATGTGCTTAAATGTTTATTTTGTAGGTCAAACGTGCATTGCAGAGTTCAAACGCTTAAATCAAGGCAATTGTGCATTTTATGGAACTAATTGCCCACTCCCATAACCTTAGCCTACCCTATCCTAACCCGGGCCTAAACCTACCCCAAAGCCCGTGTGTGTTTTATTTGTGTCATTTTATTATTATTTTTTTAGATTTTTAGTTTGAGTCATTTCTATTTTTAGGATTTATTTTAGATTTATTTAGAATTTCTAGAATTTATTTTAGGATTATTTTAGAATTTTTAGGTTTTATTTTCTATTTTTCTATTTTATTTTTGCTTTTTATTCTATTAGCTTTTAGTTTAGTTTTATTTTATTAGGATTAGTTTTAGGAGTTCAATTTATTACATTTTATATTTTTTTTAGGACTTTAGTTTTCATTTCAATTTATATTTTTATTTCTTTTATTTTTGTTTTTTTATATAGCTTAGGATTTTATTTTTTAGTTTTATTACTTTTATTTTAATTGTTTTTAGTTTATTTTATTTTTAGTTAGATTTGATTTTTTAGTTTTAATTTTATTTTAGGTCTTAATTTTTATTAAGGGTCCAAATGACACACACACACTTATCCTACACCTAACACCACCTCACACCCTCTCTCTCACCTCTCTCTCCTCCAACCACCATTAACACACACTAAAACCCATCTCTCTCTCTCTCTGAAAACCCCAACAAACCCGGTAATCACCCTCAATCTGAACCTACCCCCTGTCGCTGTCTCCTACTGCCACGCACCCAGCTCAACACCGCCGGCGAGCATCTCCAAATCGGCGACCACCTCCGACGACAGAATCCTACACCGCCGCCACTTCCAACAGCCCCTCTCTCACCCCCCGATCGCGGCCTAACCGACCTCCGGCCCCTCTATCTCTCCCTCTCCCTCGATTCCAGCCCCTCCGCCGGCGAAAAACCCACCTAACCCGCCTGAGCTACCGCCCCTCCAGCGACCCGACCTCCGGACCCCTTCACAATCCGACTCCATCCACCCTTCAACCTGCCACCTCCGACCCTACTCCGGCCAATACCCCCATACTCCAACCGAACCCATTTTCAGCCCTAACACGATTTCTTCACCTGCCAAAACACAAACCAAATGCCAAACAAATTGCCACATGCCATTTAATACCTTTTACCCATTTTTCCCTATTATAACCCCCAACTAATCTTTTCTAACCTTTACCCAAAATGCCCTCATAAACCACATCTGATTTTTATCACCACTGCCTCATTTCCCTCACCTTTCCACATGACCTCACCATAACCACATGCTCTTTTCTAATTCCTAAAATACCCTCACCTTTATTCCAAAATCTCTCCCCATTTTATCCTACACCATGAACCTTCCAAAAATGCCCCTTAACTCCATGTGTGCCATGCCTACTATATATTGAAGATGAAGACCCAAATTCAAAAAAAGAAAAAATCTAGAGCTTTTGGAGAGAAGAATAGAGAGAGAATTAGATAGAAAAACACATTTTAATTTTTCTAGTGGTTTAGTTTTTTTTTATATTGAGTGTTGTAATTAATTGAGTGATTGATGAATTGATGAATTGAAGAATTTATGCAATTGAAGGAAATTTTGGTTTGATTACTCCTCTCTAATTTTTATTTTGTGCTCTTATTTGATTCTAATTTTTATTGGATGATTATGGAGGGCTAATCACCTCATTCAAGGGGTGATTGAAACCCTCATGAATCCAAATCAAATTAGTTTGTAATTTTAATTTTGATAATTTCCTTTGAGTTGTATATTTGATCCCCACTTTATTTTCACATTGAGAAATGGAAAATCAACCTTGAGAAAGGTATGAAAATTTAATTAATATTTGATCAAGTGGTTTAAGCTAGAGATAGACCTATGATTTGATTTTAATATTAATCTAAGTTTCATCTACTCTTGATTTCATTAATTTCTTTCAATTTAAAATTAGTTGGACAAATTCTTCCTAGGGGATGATTTGTTTGATTAATTTTAATTCAATTAGAGTAGTGCTTGTGGGAATTAAATTTGCTTTTCTAAAAGAGTATTTAATTAATTCACTAGTTTAATGAGAATTAGCTTTTGAATTAATTAAATATTTTGGAAATTAATGAAATTAAAATAATACAAGCTTAGTTGATTTGGGGAATTGAGGATGGATTTCTCTTCCCTTGAATATTTTTCTCTCATTTAGTTACACTTTCACTCATTTCCATCACTCACTGGTATTTTTGTCACAATTTATTTTAGTTTGATTACTCTTATTTTTGTTATTAGTCTTAGTCATATTCACTCATCCTCAAAATTTGTTTTAATATTGAAAAAGCATAAAAAATATAAAATATAAAACAAAAAAAAAATCAAATTAGAAAAAGTGACTTGCACAAATTTTTCTCTTATGTGTTTCATCCTTAAAGTTGGTTCGATAATCCCTTACTTACCTCTATATTATTAGTATTTTATAGTTGTTGTAGGTATTTGAGGATTTTGATTAGCTTGGTTCCATCAACGACATACATACAAAATCAAGTTCAAATCACTTAACACATTAAAGGAGTTGCAAAGTAACCATACAACTCGATTTTGACTAGCGTTTAGTGGATAAAGGCCTGATCGAGATCAATTTGTGAAATTAATAAACTAAGTTTGAGCATATTTGTAAAGAAACTCAGCTTGATTAGTTTTTTTTTTGCTTTACCCCCTCGAATAATGTTATATTTACCGTATGCATAAGATGCAAGCGGGATGATGCAAATGCGATGGGGTTAGTCTAATTTTTTTTTAAAGCATGAGGTTTTTTAGCATTATACCAAGGAACAAAGTAAATAAAAATAAAATAGAATAAAACAAGATAAAAATAGCAAAGATGAGAGATCTTGAGCTTATATGATCGTTTGAACTTTACTCATGAATTAAACAAGTCAACCCTAAATATACATTTAAGCAAATTAAGATCTTCAAACCAAACTATTTGAACAACCTAACCATGTTCTCTCACCTCATTAGTAAGTTGTAACCTTGGATAAAGAATAACATGACATTCTAAAGAAATAAGGCATTATGATGGGCTAATCTCATTTATTGGGTCAAAAATTCATAAAATCACAATGACTTTTTTTTAATACAGTAAGCCCTTTTTCATTATAGAACACAAATATCTAGACAAATGTACCCATCACTCATACACATTTTAAACCCTTTACGCTCTTTAAAAACAAACACATAACCCCTCTCTCTCTAGCAACCCCACCCCCCACACCCACTCCCACCCCCATCCCACCAAAGACTCACTGAAACAGTTCACTGGTAAGCTCGTAGGAAACCGAGTAACTCTCTCTCTCTCTCCATCTATTTCTTTCATTTTTATGGTCCGCACCAGCAGCACCATTTACAGAGCTAGGGAAAATGATTTTTCTTCGCAAAAAAAAGGAAGTTTTTCCCCAAAAAAATGAAGGCCTTACGAGAACAGTGAATATATGATATTTGATCGATCTTGACAAGCAAATTCCAAATATATAAATTTTGTAATTTTTGAATTTATAAATTTGAAATTATGGAATTCTAAAAATTTGATGGATTCTTTTTACGAAAAACAAAGTAGTTAGATAACAAATATATTTTGATCATTTTAATGCGTTAAGTTCCCCAAGAAATAATCACTTTTTATTATTTTCATGTAAGTATCTTCTAAATGAAACCTACACTTGAACTCGAAGCAAAAAACAATTAAGAAAATAAAATAGTTACTTTTTAAAAAAAATGATTGCCAAAAAGAGAAGAAAGAATATGCAACAAGTTTTACGATTTTATCCTTTGTTTATTGAAGTTTAGAGTAAATTACATTAATGGCCCCTAAACTTGCAGTGTAACATTTTGACCCTCAAACTTTTTTTGTAACATTTAAGCCCCTAAATAAAATTATTTTGTCCCCTTCCGTAAACGTTCTTGTTATATAAAATGGAGTTTGTAGTCAAAAATGTCTTTTATGACCACCATACCCAAATAACTTCAAACCATATGCAAACCCATTATTTGCAAAGTGATAACATGTATTGTCCATGTTTTTTTGTTCTTGCGGGTTTGAATTGGCGGTTATTTTGAGAATAAAGTTTAAGCCTGGGTGATAAATGAAATTTAAAGGAAACAATAATAGAAGGGCCACTGCTGCAAACATAACAAACTTTAGGGGATTATATGTTACAAAAAAAAAATTAAGGTCAAAACGTTACACTACTCAAAGTTTATGGGCCACCAATGTAATTTACTCTAAAAGTTTATGATTTACCCTATTAGATCCTTCTCTATAAATAGGATTTTTGGGGGAGGAACATGCACAACACACACACACACGGGAGAGAGAGAGAGAGAGAGAGAGAGAGAGAGAGAGAGAGATGAATATCAAGAAGGTTGTTATGATGACACTCGTGGTCGCGGTGTTTATGGCTACCATTGCGGCTTCCGTGGCTAAATTGAACGCTAACAGTCTCAAAATGGCAGGCATGCAGATGGTCCTGAACCTCAACGTCGGTAGTACACGTACTCGTTGCGCCGGTACCTTTTGGCTTGACAACCCCTTTGAATGCGCCACCGGATGTATATGCATGCTTTCTCCAGGGACCTACTATGGGAATTGTTGCCAGGATTAGGCCTACTATATATATATATATGTATGTATGTATAACTAGCATATATAAAATTATTGGATAATATGAATGCAAATACAGAAATGGAACTCTTTATATATCACAGTAATGTCAACTTCAATACAACTAGAAAACTTCAAGGCGTGATGTCACTTTCCTAAATACAATATTTGCCCCACACGAATAACTTCGGTATATAAACGGGAATCAGCAAATCCGTACTCAAGATGCAATGAAGCAAATGCACCGTCTGCAAATTGTATGTTTGAAGACAGCCCTTGGATGCAGCAGGAAGAGAAATCAATCAAGTTTTTATTCTGTTTATGTGCACAAAACAGAATAAGAGAATTTGTATCTCTTGAAAATTATAAGAGAGTAATAGCAGGGTTTGGAAATCTGAAACTGGGTTTTGTTATATGTACAATTTCATTTTAGGCAACCTTTATTTATAGATAATGAAAGGCTTTATCTTCAAGAGTCATGACTGTTGGATTAACAGTCTTAATCAATTTCGAAATGGTATGACTGTTAATTACCAATAGTCTTAAGTCATTTCCAAATAGGTACAATTAATACCGAATCGGTTTTGCACGAGTCAACCAAAAAGTGACCGCGCCCGAGCTACCGTGATCCGACCCGGACGAATCCCGACAACCCGCTACCACCGCGGCATGCGAAGTGCAAAGTGCGCCACTAGCACCTCTACAGCCCACTGCCCCGCACCCGCACCCGCACCCGCACTCGCGCGCGCGCGCGTGTGCGTGTGTGTACGGTGCTTCGTACCATATTGAGGTCTCTTGAATAGCCTCTTAAATGCTAGATGAATTAACTCTTCATCTTCCATTTTTACTTATTAAGTTCACAAATTCTTAAGATTTTTCCAATGTGGGACTCAAAGATTGTCCACTCCTTTTATAGCTTAGTGGTGACACTTAGCTTTGTACATTTTCCAATGTGGGACACTATCCCTTTTTATATTGGGGTTAGCTTCCCACCTCTTCCACACACTTCCAATGTGGGACACTATCCCTTTTATATTTGGGTTAGCTTCCCACCTCTTCCACACACTTCCAATGTGGGACAAGCTCTTTAAGCTTTTACACCCAAAACTCTTACTCACTTATTTTATAAAATCTCCAACATTCCTCCACCATTTTCAAAATAAGTTTTGTAAATCTTTGATTGTCTGTAAGACTGTGTATAAGAATTGGTGTCTCACGACTTGAACCAATACCCTGTGAAGGTTCGTCAAGGCTAACCATGAAAGTATAGTAGACTTGTCTTTGAACTATCAATCCATATTGATCAGCCGGATTTGTCTTCACACACAAATCTTTTAGTCACTGATTATCCATATAATCCGACACATGTATTAGGTCTTGTGTCTGTACCTTGATTTCCTGAGTGTTTTAGAGTCAAGCCCAGTTCTCATAGGAAGCGGAACCAATTCCACATTCATATAGGTAGACTATCATTGATGTCCATGTAACTAAAACACCATAAATCTATTAAGATTAAACTCATCCTCTTTCATTATTCATTACATGTTCTAAGAACTTATCCTCGGGATGTTTAATTTTGTAGTTCTTACAACCACGACGTATGACGTACTTTAATCATTGAACTTGAGTCTTGAATATATCAAGTTTCAAGTTGAGTTTCCATCAAGAGTGATTATTGTTAATGGGCTTTAGTCTCATCCCTAATGATGTTTTAGACACCATTCCTCTTGCAAGACCTTTTGTAAAAAGATTAGCTAAATTTTGACTTGATTTTACATAATCCACTGTGATTACACTATCTGTAACCATTTTTCTGACATAACTATGTCTGAGGCCAATATGTCTAGATTTTCCATTATACACTTTACTATAAGCTCTGGAAAGTGTAGACTCACTATCACAATGTATAGATATTTGAGGCATTGGTTTTGGCCAAACTAGAATTTCAATTAATAAATTCCTTAACCATTCTGCCTCTTTACTAGTTGCAGCTAATGCTACAAACTCAGCTGCCATAGTAAAATCAGCTATAGAAGTTTGTTTCTTTGATCCCCAAGAAACAGCTCCTCCACCAACAATGAAAATCCATCCACTTGTTGAGGAATGATCCTCCCGCTCAGTTATCCAACTGGCATCAGAAAACCCTTCTAATACTGAAGGATATCCACTATAGTATATACTATAGTCCATAGTTCCTTTCAAATATTTTAATATTCTATTAACAGCATGCCAATGCAATAAACTTGGATTACTAGTATATCTACTTAATTTACCAACAGCATATGCACTATCAGGTCGAGTACATGTCATGGCATACATTAAACTACCAATTACTAGTGCATATTACAATTGTGAAATAGCTCTACCAGTATTAGGGATCATCTTTAGCTGTGGCTCAAAAGGTGTACTAACAGGTGTGCAATCAAATTGATTAAATTTCTTTAAAATTTTCTCAACATAATGAGATTGAGTGAGAATTATATTTTTATCTTTCCTTATTATTCTCACACCTAATATGACATCATCTACACCCATATCTTTCATATCAAATTTAGAAGACAAAAAACTTTTTTGTATTATTAATGCTTTCTAAATCAGTACCAAGAATTAACATGGCATCTACATATAAACAAATGATCACACCTTTACCATTAGAAAATTTACTATAAACACACTTATCAGATTCATGAATTTTAAAACCATAAGAAATGATGATTTTATCAAATTTTTCATGCCATTGTTTAGGTGCTTGTTTTAGGCCATATAAGGACTTAATAAGTTTACATACTTTATTTTCTTGTCCAGACATAACAAACCCTTTAGGTTGTTCCATGTAAATTTCTTCTTCTGAGTCACCATTTAAAAAGGAAGTTTTCACATCCATTTGATGAATCTCAAAATTATATATAGATGCTAATGCAATTAAAATTCTAATAGTGGAGGTTCTAGCAACAGGTGCATAGGTATCAAAATAATCAATTCCTTCTTTTTGTGTAAAACCTTGAGCAATCAATCTAGCCTTGAATTTATCAATTGGTCCATCTATTTTCATTTTCTTTTTAAAAATCCATCTACATTTAATGGGTTGAGACCCTGGAGGTAAATCTACTAACTTCCAAGTTTTATTTCCCATTATTGAATCCATTTCATCATTTATAGCTTCTTTCCAAAATACTGAATCTACAGATTTAATTGCCTCACTATAAGTTTGTGGGTATGTTCCAACACTAAAAGTTAAAGCATATTGATTACAAGATGTGCCTCTAGTTCCTTCAATAAGATAGACTACAAAGTCGGGACCAAAGCTTTTTTCTTTTCTAGGTCTTTTACTTTTTCTAATCTCTTCTTGTTCTACTGGTGTAGTTTCAGTTAATTGTGAAGGAGTGTTTACTTCTAATTCATTATTAATTCTAGGAATAGAAGAAAACCTTTGTTCATAAAAAATTACATCTCTCGATTCAAATATAGTATTTACATCAACAGAATCATTAGGTTCACTAACCAAAAATCTATAGGCTTTACTATGTTGTGCATAACCTATGAAAATACACTCAACGCCTTTGCTTCGTAGTTTCTTCCTCTTAGTTTCAGGTAGTCTTACAATAGTTTTACAACCCCAAACTTCAAGATAACCTAAATTAGGTTTTCTATTCTTCCATAATTCGTAAGGGGTTTTCTTATTATCTTTAACAGGTATCCTATTCAGAATATGACACGCACTTAAAAGAGTTTCTCCCCAAAACCCTTTACTTAAACCAGAATAAGAAAGCATAGCGTTAACCATTTCAGTTAGTGTCCTATTTTTTCTTTCTGCTACTCCATTTTGTTGTGGTGTATAAGGTGCAGTAACTTCATGTATAATTCCCATATCTTCACAAAATTGAGGAAAGTGATATTCACCATCTATATCAGATCTAAGACATTTTATTTTAGTATCACATTGATTTTCAACTTCATTTTTATATGTCTTAAACCTATTAAGCACACCATCCTTAGAGTTTAAAAGATATACGTAACAATATTTTGAAAAGTCATCAATAAATGTAGCAAAATATTTACTACCACCTCTAGTAGGTGTTCTATGCAAATCACAAACATCACTATGTACTAATTGCAACAAAGATGTAGTTTTTTCTATTTTTGGAAAAGGCAATCTTGTTATTTTTGTTTGCATGCATATTTTACACTTTTCATTCATATCATTCTCATATTTAGGAATTAAATTTAAATTAACCATGAAATGCATTTTCTTTGTATTAACATGTCCTAAACGACTATGCCATAATGAAAGACAATCAACGATATAAGCAGAAGAATCTTTTTCATTGATATTGAGCTTAAACATGCCCTCATACAAATATCCTTTGCCTACAAAGGTACCACTCTTAGTCAGAATAAATTTGTCTGGCTCAAATACAAGCTTAAAGCCAAACTTGTTAAGAAGACTTCCAGAAACTAAATTTTTCCTAACATCAGGAACATGAAAAACATTGGTGAGACTAAGGATTTTTTCGGAAGTGAATTCGAGATCCACTGTCCCTTTGCCTTTAACCGCAGCAGTAGAAGAATTTCCCATATAGAGAATATCTCCTTCCACAGTTTCATAGGCAGAGAACAAGCTCTTGTCCTTACAAACATGCCTTGTGGCACTAGAATCAATCCACCAAGAGTTGTCTTCTCCAAACATATTAGCCTCGGATATCATAGCAGCAAATTTTTGCTTTGTGTCTGATGTCCCTCTTTTTTCCTTTAATTTCTTGAACTCGCGACAATCCTTCTTGAAGTGACCGGGTTTGTTGCAATGAAAACAATTTCCTTTCTTCTTTTTGTTTGCTTTAGAATTATTTGAAAAATTCTTCCGCTTGTTATTTTTTCCATGATTGCCATATTTTTGCTCCTTTCCTTCCTCCACCACATGGACCTTAGAAACAGAATTTTCTTGTTCCTCTTTACCATCTAGAATTCGAGACTCTTGTTCAATTCTTAAATGAGTCTCTAATTCTTCAAGTGAAAGATCCTCCTTTTTGTGTTTGAGTTCTTTCTTATAGTCTTCTTAGAAGGAGGAAGTTTTTCAATTATGGCAGAAACAATTACATTATCATCCATATTTAAATTTTTCAGTTTGCAATGATTTATGATGCGTTGGATGTCATGAAATTGTTCTAGCACAGTCCTATTATCATGCATTTTAAAGCTTAAAAACTGACCGATAAGGAATTTCTTACTTGTAGCGTCTTCCGTAAGATATTTGGTCTCTAATGTTTCCCACAAAGTTTTTGCAGTCCCAACATTTTGGTACAAGTCGAACAAATTGTCAGTAAGTGCATTGGGAATGTGACCACGACACAAGTAATCATCGGTCTCCCATTTTGTGCGTTGCCTAATCTGTTCCACGGTTTCATCTTCTTCTTCATTTGGTTTCGGTTGTGATAAGACATATACAATCTTCAATGTTGTTAGAATAAAGTGAACATTTTTCTGCCAACGCAGAAAATTATCACCATCAAAACGGTCCAACTTGACAAAGCCTTCTGTTATTTGTCGAAGTGATTTGGAAGAGTCGGCCATTTCAGAAAATACTGTATTTAGATTGTTGGATAATATGAATGCAAATACATAAATGGAACTCTTTATATATCACAGTAATGTTAACTTCAATACAACTAGAAAACTTCAAGGCGTGATGTCACTTTGCTAAATACAGTATTTGCCCCACGCGAATAACTTCGGTATACAAACGGGAATCAGCAAATCCGTACTCAAGATACAATGAAGCAAATGCATCGTCTGCAAATTGTATGTTTGAATATAGCCCTTGGATGCAGCAGCGAAGAACAGTCAATCAAGTTCTTATTCTGTTTATGTGCACAAAACAGAATAAGAGAATTTGTATCTCCTGAAAATTGTAAGAGAGTAATAGCAGAGTTTGGAAATCTGAAACTGGGTTTTGTTATATGTACAATTTCATTTTAGGCAGCCTTTATTTATAGATAATGAAAGGCTTTGTCTTCAAGAGTCATGACTGTTGGATTAACAGCCTTAATTAATTCCGAAATGGTATGATTGTTAATTACCAACAGTCTTAAGTCATTTCCGAACAGGTACAAATAATACCGAATCGATTTTGCACGAGTCAACCAAAAAGTGACCGCGCCCGAGCTACCGCGATCCGACCCAGACGAATCCCAGCAACCCGCTACCACCGCGGCATGCGAAGTGAAAAGTACGCCACTAGCGCCTCTACAGCCCACTTCCCCACACCCGCACGCGTACGCGCGCGCGTGTGCGTGTGTGTACGGTTCTTCGCACCGTATTAAGGTCTCTTCAATAGCCTCTTAAATGCTTGATGAATTAACTCTTCATCTTCCATTTGTACTTGTTAAGTGCACAAATTCTTATGATTTTTCCAATGTGGGACTTAAAGATTGCCCACTCCTTTTATAGCTTAGTGGTGACACTTAGCTTTGTACATTTTCCAATGTGGGACACTATCCCTTTTTATATTTGGATTAGCTTCCCACCTCTTCCACACACTTCCAATGTGGGACACTATCCCTTTTATATTTGGGTTAGCTTCCCACCTCTTCCACACACTTCCAATGTGGGACAAACTCTTTAAGCTTTTACTCCCAAAACTCTTACTCGCTTATTTTATAAAATATCCAACAAAAATAAGTTTGATCCCATGTTCTGCACCTACTTATATATAGGTTATAAGTAGTTTTCTAATGAAAACTATGAATGGTTTCATATTATGCTTAACATAGCAATTTGACTACTCAAAAGGTTGTGTTTTTTCAATTGCAATGCTTGTTTAAATTAAACACTAAGAAACTTCCACTAGTGAACACAACCAAATTCAACCAAAAGCATCTATTATCTCCAGTCATCTGCCAAGCAATATTTGTAATCCGAAAAGATTCCTTCTTTGGGCATCAGAGCACCTGCATGTCATCAATAAAGAATAGAAATTTTAGTCAGCAAAAAAAAATTCTTTTATATGTCAGGCTGAAATTCAAAGAATATTATTCATACGAGATAAGAATTCGAGATTTTTTACTTCCACCCTATTAATAATATGAAATTTGAGATTCCTCTATTTATATTATCTGACCCATTTTGAGGGGGTATCTTATAATATTTCTTTATCAATCTTCAATAATCGTTAGATTTACACCCAACGTGGAAAAGCCAAACAACTATGAAAATTGGGGTAATCAAGGATATTGTATTATTTACAGGGGTAAAAAAATCCCTAAAATCAAACATCTAGTGTAGGTGTTTGCAATTAGAAAGAGTTCTAAATAAAATTCTATTGTAACATAACTAACGTGGATATCCGAGGCTCATGTTCAAAGAAGGTATCATGCAAACAATTAAAAAAAATAGAGAATTAAGGGAAAGGTCATGTTCCTTTTTATATTTGGATTTTTAGGACAATGCTTTTCAAGTTTTTAAATCTAGTCCCTGTGGCATAATAACATTTATTTGTGTGGTCCCTTTAGAGTTAGGAGTTCATTTTTTTTTGTCCGCGGAAGCGGCATCATTTTTCATGGTGTTTTTAGTACAGGGACTAAATTTATAAAATTATTTGAAGTGTCCTATTTTTATACACTTTGAAAATTATGAGGACCTTTTACCAAAAACCCCCTTAAAAAATTGTAATTCAATAAAATACATACCTCCCCTCTTGTCTCAAATAATACACTGACATCCTCTTTTGTTTGAAATGTTATACTCAGCTCCCCTTTTGTTTATTTTGACACCTGTTGCCCCCGTAGCGTTAGTTTACCATGGGGGAAGTAAGTGTGAAAATCATAAAGCAGGGGTGGTGAGTGCAATGTGTAAAATAAGGCGAAACACGTGTGATACTTATAGAAGGCAATAGATGTTTGTAATTATGCCTAACAAGAGGGGAGGTCATTATAATTGCCCTTATACTTTTTGGGAGCTTTATTTTGCTTTAATACATTATTAATTTTTGTTTTTAGATTTAATTACAAATGAACCAGTGTATTAGACTTTAGCACATTTTCCGTCACTAAATGTCACTAGATATCTCTTCTAGTGGCAAAATTTTCACGTTTAGCGAAGAAAAATGTACTAAATCTAATAAACTAATTCATTTGCATTTAAGTCTAAAAACGAAAATTAGCAACGTATTTGAGTTCAAAAAAAATACCATTTTTTATGGACAGATCGAATGACTCGAATGGTATTTGCAAAACACGGGTACCTCGAAAAATGAATACGACGATGAATAACAAACCGTTTCAGCTACTCGAATGGTATTTGCAGCCTCAATGTTTAATTCTGTTGAAAACTCAAAGCCCTCAAAAGAATTTTTGACAGCAAAAGGGGGCCTTGTGCTAAATGGGAACGTATCACTTGAAGATTCCTCCTTTTGGTTTTCAACGAATTGCTCTTGAAAACTTATCTCATAACCACCACAATCCGAGCAACTAAGTTCACATTTGTCATTTTCCACTTGAGAATCCACCAGTCCCACATTTCTACCCAACCCATCAACTTGATCTCCAAAATGACCATTTTTCTTCACATTGATCGAGCCAATTAAATTATTTTTCCAGTTCACTCCCTAAGATGAGTTTTTATATTCCTCCAGGTGCTACTTGAAAGAATTGCAAATTTAGGCATTATGGTCGTGATATCTATGGTACGATCATCTTAGGGAAGAGCTCCTCTTTCTTGGATCATCACTATTGAAAACGCAGCACAGGCTATATATAATTATTTGTATCTTAGGTTAAATATATAAAAAAAATTAATTTTTAATCAAATTTTATCTTGATTAATAGTTAGGTGTGCATGCAAAATAGAGTCCAAATAAATTATATCCAATTTCATGACAAACCAAATAAACTGAAGAAGAGTATGAGGAAAAATCCCTTTTAAGAAAAATCTATATTTCAGCACTGTATAAGAGTTTAACAAACACTAGATGACTTACAAACTACTTAGAGATCCATTAAATATAATGTGGTAGAGTCTTTAAATCTTCCACATAAAACGATGCACTCCATTACTGCCCACAGCAAGCAGCTCTTGCCTCGGTATCCACCGATCAGCCTCAGGATTGTAGAATCCTTCCTTTTTTTAGCCGTAAAGTCGCTACTCCAGAATTAGCAGTAGAGATCACTCTACAAGGGTCTGATGTAGTATTTGGAAATTTGGGTTTGATAAACCTTAATAAATCATATTCAGTGATGTATAATTTGGAAAATAAAAGTGTTTCTTTGAAACACAAAGAGGAAAACTTTTAGTGTAAGGATTGTAAATGGTTTTCGCCAAAAGAGTTGTGTAAAACAGTTCCAAAAGAATCCCTTTATAGAAAAACACGTTTTCAGAGGTAGCAAGCAATCTCGTTCAAAAGAAAATAGGACTTCATTCGAATGAAAACATGGTTTCAATCTTATTCGAATGAAAGGCTTATTTCATTCGATCGACCTTCCAACGTACTTTTAATGAGAGTTGTCCTGTCAAACAGAGACCATCTCGTTAGATGCTCGTTAAAAGTTTATTCTAATGAAATTAGTACTTTGTTCCAACAAAATTTAACCTCGTTCGAACGTGAACCAGATCTCGTTCTAACGAGATGGCAATATCGTCCTAACGAACTAAAAAAATATTTTCAAAATTGTCTTATGAAAAATTTCCTCGAATTAAAAATAAAACATCCAAGAATATATTTAACCGAGATAAATCACAACCACAAATTTTTTATACCTTCATAAAGTGTTCATAAAGCTTGAAATTTGGAAACGATGCTCAGTAACAAACATGTCTTCAAATGATTGTGGAGGCAAAAACGGATGTAGTGTTTGGTTTGTGAATCTAGTTTATAATGGGATATGCCAAAAAAACTAATCTATGGACAATTATAAAATATTGATTTTGCGGCTCTCTCTCTTGGTCATTTAAAGTATTGTTTATCCTTAGTTTTAAGAGGATACTATAGATTCCCACTCCCTTCTTTTGAGCTGTCTCCTTAGGTTCCGTCCCACTTTCTTTTGATCGGCTAGTATTCTGGTCACATCCTACAACAATGTACTCTACCTTAATCATATTTTTCATTCCTAAACATAAGGCTGTCAATCGTGGTATTTTCCTTCGTGGTCAAAGACTATTACAATATTGAATAATTAGGCAAGGCGATTTTGAAGGATGCCATGGTGACATGCGCAGAACAATTTGCCACCTCGTTGTGAACCTCCTAAACCCACTAAGAATACTCCCGGAGTGTTTCTTTTGACTTTTTTTTCATGAACAGGGTGTCATTATTTTTTAGATGAGAGCTACTCATAATGAATCTCATTATAAATGATTCCTCTAGTTACTCAAAACAATTGGTTGAGTCTATTAGAAGTTTCTTAAAAAACTTGTGAGAAATGTCCCCCAAGTAAGGGGGAATAACTGGCACGTCAGTGCCTCATTTTTATTCCACAAAGCCCTAGAGATACTGACAAACATGGTCATTTTTCCCATCATAGATCTTGTATCTTTGTGTAGTAAACTCATTTAAAGGATCACCTCCTCCAAGGCTCAGGCAAAGGGTGATTTAATATGGTTCACTAAAGCTCATCGAGATATCTCTCTGGTGGTAAGGGTTTTGGCCCAGGTTACCCGTCCTTCTAACTCCTTACGGATAAAGATTCATGTATCATATCTTTTTTGCGTACTTTTATGTCTTGGTGATCTTTCATGGATATTACCATGTGATGGTTGTTTGCTAAAGCATTGTGCACTCCTTCCTCGACTGAGAGTCTTGTTCACCTGAGGGATATAATTGTTAACCTCCCGATGTCTGTGTTTCTCCCATCGAATCTCACACCCTATTCTATCAAGTAAACATTGGAGATGATCATTATCTTCCTGCCACTGTCGAGAAACTTTTTAATGTTCGTGAAGGAACTCCCCATAAGCGTCGATCATCCTGGAGTCCTGACTAGGACAATTATGTCCATAACCTTCATCAGATTGGTCCTTTTGTGGTGGGAACTAGGAGCGCTCCTGTTACGCTAGGAGTGAAGAATAAACTTGATCGGTCGGGGTGGGGGTGAGACATATCAATTCTCTTGGTAATCATGTAAACCGTGTTAATCCTTTGAGTATTGTCCATGAGATGGTATTTAAGATCGATAATTGGCTAATGAGATCGGAAAGTACTTAGTTCCCATAAATGGCACCAGTTATAATTGCATAAACTCACATGTGATGAATAATCAATCAAACAAACCAAAATGGTAATACATAATAAAATAAATGTATCCACACGTACATGCACATAAGATGAGACATGGGCTTTGGTTCCGCATATTGTCGACGTTCGTGGGGGATCCTCTATTAATATTTTAGAGCACATTCTAGGCTTTGGATTTCACACACCCTAACTTAAGGGGGGGTCTATAAATTATACTACTTGACACAAGATACCCACTTGGAGTGTACTCTTCACTTACCATTTATCAATTGATTAACAACAACCACATTCGGATATTTCAGAAGTGTATTTATCAGCATAGGGGCATTAACACTTAAAGTGGGTTTTAGTCAATATAATAAGAAAACCTAACAAGCTCAGGACATATAATCATACACATAATCTTACAAAAAAAACAGGGGTGAACCTTATTTCTCCGCACGAGATGTGAAATATGTGGGTTGTATCCCAACGCTTATCGGGAAAAGAGAAAATAATACTCCAATTAGTTTGCGTGTGGAGCACGATAGCAATGTTACAAAAAATTACTATCCCCATTCATCCTTGCAATCACAACTCATCTATTCCCGCAAGGTTCATATGACGCCTGAAGGGGACCACACTAGCAATCATTATAAAAATATGCCTGCCACCGATATTTATCTTATTGTGTCTAATAAATGGATCATGTATTATCTGGTGGATTGTGGACGAGGTCTATAATAGGTCATGGCTAGGTAAAATTTGCCATAAATTATCTAAAATATTGTTAGTTGCATGTGTGTGGTGAGATAATTGAGCAATGGTCTAATAAGATAAGGTCGGGACATGACACTTTTAAACCCAGACCCATAACTAGCCATCGATATTATCCCTAACTTAACAATTTTGGCCTAACCCAATGCTATTTAAAGGGTTACACCTACTTACGCACTATGTATTGAACTCTATATCTTTCTATATAAATAAATAATTGATACCCAAGATACTTAACACTCAAATAGAAAGGGTTCAAGTGTGATAATTTTAAATTCTTATCTTTACGGATAAAGATGATCCACAAGTTACTAAGCAGACAACTAAAGAGAATTTCAATAACATGTCTTGATGCTATAATGAAAAAGAAAGATTGCATAATGAAAAAGCAACCAGATTCTCCAATCACGTGTAGGAAAAAGAAAATAAGTTTTCACTATTTAAGAAACAAAAGAATCGGGTTTTTTTGTGCTCATTAAAAAACAATGTAGAATTATAATGTTTTTTTTTTACGAATTTCCATATTGAATATGGAGATTTATTTTATATATCCATCATGTAATCTTTAGTCCACAATTTTTATAACATAACTTAGATATGAATTACACAAATATTTTTTAAGGATAAATTACACCAAATCCTTGGGAACTATAACGGTTTTGCAAATAGTTCTCTAATCTAAAAAAACCCGATAAAGAGCCCCCTAAACTATCAAATTTTGATAATTTTTCAATGAAAAATATGTTAGGTGTCAAAATTCAATAGTTTTGGGGGGCCTTCGTCATGTTTTTCAGATTAAGGGACTATCTACAAAATCGTTATAGCCTAGAAGGGTTTGGTGTAATTTACCCTATTTTCAATTACACAAATTTTATTAAAGTTAAAAATAAAAGTTTCCTCCATTTTTGCTTCAACTTTAGATTGCCTTGACACTAATGAAACATACATAATAATTAATTAATTTTAATATAACTTATACAGTAAAACTCCTATAAATTAATACTTTTGGTACCTAAAGAAATTTTTGTCTTACCAAAGTTACAAATTTATTGATAAATGAACAATTTATTGATTTGTCGATAAATAAATATATAATAATTTAGAGAGAGTATTATCAAGGGGTGGTATGCCTACCGATGATTATAATAAAGATGGCAGTTGCATTTTACCAACTATTTCTAGAAAAGAGACATTTAAAGTATAATCGAACCTGCCCACAAGTCAGGGTTTTAAAGTAAAATTAACTTTTTACATAATGTCAAAATTTAGAACTTAATTAGATGTGGTAAAATTTTAGTTATTGTATTTGATTTTATTAAAAAAATTGAATTTTTTTTTTAAAATGTAAGGCCCTTGAGGGACCCACATATACTAAACGAAGAACACATATTAAACATTAACAGTTACAATATCTATCCCTCCTTTTAACTTACACAACATGTAATGAAGAATTATCATTTATCATCCCTACTATAACAAAGAATAATTCCCCTAAGAATATACTTGCATGAAAACTACTAGTGGTGACAAGAATAACATATCAACACTTTTATGATACATGCATATGCATGGGTTTCACAGACTTTAAAACTAAACACAACATATAATGTGTAGCAGTGATGGATCCAAAAATGTGAGTAAAAGGGGGGCAAACAATAAATATCTATTTTTATAGGGGCCAAAACAATAAAAATATAATTTTTTTTCCATAAAGTTTAAAAACTATAGGGCTAAAATTTGAAATTCTTGGAAGTTTGGGGGGCCAAGGCCACCCCTTGCCCCCCTGTATAAGCCTCTAATGTGTAGATGTACAGTGACAATTCGAATTATTCGTGTCATATTCGGGTTATGTTGCTTTGTGTTTCATTGCAACTTTTGAGTACTCGTAAATTTAATACAAACAAATCATGTCTTCTTCAAGTTCTATTAGGTCATTAATGTAAATAGATTATCGTGTTAAAAATTATAGCATAATGTGTACTATTTATGTATGCTCAAAAACACATGGAGAGAGGATGTAAGTCCTTAAAACATTGAGAGAGGCTATTTAACTAGGCGATGATCAACTATATACATGTCTCAACACATTAAAGGAGTTACAAAGTAACCAAACTATCCGGGTTTGACTAGCGTTTAGTGGATAAAGGCCTGATCGAGATCAATTTGTGAAATTAATAAACTAAGTTTGAGCATATTTGTAAAGCAACTCAGCTTGATAAGGGTATTTTTTACTTTACCCCCTCGAATAATGTTATATTTATCGTATGCATAAGATGCAAGCAGGATGATGCAAATGCGATGGGGTAGTCTAATTTTTTTTTAAAAGCATGGGGTTACGTCCAATTATAGCATTATACCAAGGAACAAAGTAAATAAAAATAAAATAGAATAAAACAAGACAAAAATAACAAAGATGAGAAAGGTTGAGCTTATATGATCGTTTGAACTTTACTCGTGAATTAAGCGAGTCAAACCTGAATATACATTTAAGCATATTAAGATCTTCAAACCAAACTATTTGAACAACCTAACCAAGTTCTCTCACCTCATTCATAAGTTATAACCCTGGATAACGAAAAACAGGACATTCTAAAAAAGAAATGAGGCATTATGATGGGCTAATCTCATTTATTGGGTCAAAAATTCATAAAATCACAATGACTTTTCTTGAATACACCAAGTCATTTTTCATTATAAAACACATATATAGAAACAAATGTACCCATCACTCATAAACAATTTAAGCCCACTTACGCTCTTTAAAACAAACACATAACCTCTCTCTCTCTCTAGCAACCCCACACCCACACCCACTCCCACTCCCACTCCCATCCCACCGGAGACTCACCGAAACAATTCATTGGTAAAGCTCCCAAGAGACCGAGTATCTCTCTCCATCTATTTCTTTCATTTTTATGACCCACGCCACCAACACCATTGCCGGAGCTAGGGAAAATGATTTTTTGCCGCAAAAAAAAATGAAGTTTTCCACCAAAAAAATGAAGGCCTTACGAGAACAGCGAATATATTTGTTTCGATTTTTTCATAAAAATATCAAATATAAGTATTATTTGATAGATCTTGACAAACAAATTCCAAATATATAAATTTTGTACATTTTGAATTTATAAATTTGAAATTATGGAATTCTAAAAATTTGATGGATTCTTTTTACGAAAAACAAAGTAGTTAGATATCAAATATATTTTGATAATTTTAATGGATTAAGTTTCCCAACAAATAATCATTTTTTATTATTTTCATGTAGGTATCTTTTAAATGAAACCTACACTTGAACTCAAAGGAAAAAACAGTTTAGAAAATACAATAGCTATTTTTAAAAAAAATGATTGCCAAAAAGAGAAGAAAGAATACGCAACAAGTTTTACGATTTTATCCTTTGTTTATTGAAGTTTAGAGTAAATTACATTGATGGCCCCTAAACTTGCAATGTAACATTTTTACCCTCAAGCTTTTTTTGTAACATTTAAGCCCCTAAATTACATTATTTTGTCCCCTTCCGTAAATGTGCCTGTTGTATATAATGGAGTTTGTAGTAAAAAATGTCTTTTATGACCACCATACCCAAATAACTTCAAACCATATGCAAACCCATTATTTGCAAAGTGATAATATGTATTATCCATGTTTTTTCGTTCTTGTGGGTTTGATTTGGGGGTTATTTTGAGCATAAGGTTTAAGCATTGGGTGATAAATGAAATTCAAAGGAAACAATGACAGAAGGGCCACTATTGCAAACATAACAAACTTTAGAAGATTATGTTACAAAAAGAATTATGACCAAAGTTTATGAGCCACCAATGTAATTTACTCTAATGTTTATGATTCACCCTATTAGATTCTTCTCTATAAATAGAATTTTGGGGGGAGAAACATGGACAACACACACAAGAGAGAGAGAGAGAGAGAGATGAATATCACAAAGGTTGTTATGACAACACTCGTGGTTGTCGCAGTGTTTATGGCTACCATTGCGTCTTCCCTGGCTAAATTGAACGCTAACAGTCTCAAAATGGCAGGCATGCAGATGGTCCTGAACCTCAACGTCGGTAGTACACGTACGCGTTGCACCGGTACCTTTTGCCTCGACAACCCCTTTGAATGCGCCACCGGATGTATATGCATGTTTTATCCTGGGACCTGCTATGGGAATTGTTGACAGGACTAGGCCTACTATATATATATATATATATATATATATATATATATAATAAGCTTGATCCCATGTTATGCACCTACTTATATGTAGGTTTTAATTAGTTTGAATGGTTTCATGTTATGCTTCACACAGCAATTTGACTACTCAGAAGGTTGTGTTTTTTCTATGGCAATGAATGTTTAAATTTAACTCTCAAGAAACTTCCACCAGTGAACACAACCAAATTCAACCAAAAGCTTCTATCTCCAGTCATCTGCCTAGCAAGATTTGTAATCCAAAAACATTCCTTCTTTGGGCATCAGAGCACCTGCATGCCGCCATCGAAAAAGAATAGAAATTTTAGTTAGCAAAAATATTTTTTTTTCTTATGTGATGCTGAAATTCAGAGAAAATCATTCATATGAGATAAGAATTCGGGCTTTTTTACTTGCTCCCTATTGATAATTTGAAATTTGAGATTCCCCTATTTATATTATCTAACCCATTTTGAGCGGGTATTTCTTTCCCAATCTTCAATAATCGTTAAACTTACCCCCAACGTGGAAAAGCCAAACAACTATGAAAATTGGGGTAGGGTTAAAAAGATCCCTAAAATTAAACATCAAGCTGAAGTGCACGTGTTTGCAAATAGACGGAATTCTAAATAAAATTGTATTGTAACATTACAAACGTGGACACCTCTCGTTCAAGGAAGGTATGATTTAGGGACCATACCAACAATTAAAAAAAATGTAATTGGGTAAAACACATACCTCCCCTCGTCTCAAATAATACACCAACATCCTCTTTTGTTTGAAATATTACACTCACCTCCCCTTTGTTCATTTTGACACATGCTGCCCCCGTAGCATTTGTTTACCATGAGAGTAGTAAGTGTGAAAATCATAAAAGCAAAGGGTGGCGAGTGCAATGTGTAAAACAAGACGAGACACGTGCAATACTTATAGAAGACGATAGATGTTTGTAATTATGCCTAACAAGGGGGGAGGTCCGTATAATTGCCCTTCTATTTTTGGGGTTTTTTTTTGCTTTAATATATTACTAATTTTTGTTTTTAGACTTGATTACAAATGAATCATTTTATTAAACTTTCGTACATTTTCCGTCGCTAAATGTCACTACATATCTCTTCTAGTGGCGAAACTCACATTTAGCGAAGAAAAATGTACTAAAAATAATAAACTGATTATTTTGCATCAAGCCTAAAAACGAAAATAAGTAATGTATTTGAGTCCAAAAAAAATACCATTTTTCATGGACAGATCAAATTACTCGAATGGTATTTGCAAAAAACATGTACCTCCAAAAAATTAGAAAAAAAGTTTCAAAAAATTAGGAAGTCCAACTCCAAATTTGGGCAAACCAATTGATAGGCGAGATTGAGATTGCATACCTCCATTTGGGGTACGAAGGACTGATTTTGCCTGCGCGACAGTTCCACGTAAGTAAAATTGCATTAGTCCCAAAAATTGTTAATTATATACAGTAAAGTGAAAAAATCAATTATGTTGTTTTTGCCAGAAACCTCCTCTGAGCTATTTTAATGAAATAAATATGTGCTGAAAGATGACTCTAATAAGTCCCCAGAAAGAGGTTTTGCAAAGAAATACATATTTCAGGGTAGTTTGGTACATTAAAAATAGTTCAGGGAGTTGAGTTGAGTTGCTTGCAAAAATTGCATAGTTCATGAGGTAGAGATTTTTTTGCATTTTCACTATGGAAAATGTCCAAAATATGCGTTATCAGGTTGTACTCAAGGAAAAACTAGAAAAGATCAATTCCACCAAGTTTAATTGAATAATTCATTTTTTGGTAGATTTAGTTTGGTCCGTTTCAGAGCCTGCTCTATTATGTATATAAAAAAAATACTTGGTACTTCACTAATTTGAATTATTAGACTTTGGTGCGTTTGTTAGCATTTTTTAGATTTTGGTACTTTTCCATCACTCTATAATTAATTTGCCCCACTAAAAGTGAAGCAAAAGTACCAAAGTCTAGGGAAATATATCAACAGATGTACAAAAGTCTTAATCAAATTAATGAATTACCAAAGTCAAAAAAATCCCATACATATATGAATAAAGAGAAATCATGTTTACCATAGATGCCCTCTTTGTTGCTACTGCAGGAAGGGGGTTAGCCCTGTTGATTGCCTTTGGTATCCGAGAAAGTGATGGCACCGAGTCTCCAATTTTCACAACGGGCTTCATCAACTAAACAGTATAAATGTAGTCAGGCAAAATGACGTGCACACGGGATAACACCACGTGGGGCGATTTATTCTTCTGTACATATTTATTTATTTTTAGTATTTTAGTGTTAATTAGTTATTATTTAAATTATTATTAGAGATAATTATTAAGTATTAGTTACCTATTTTAATTATCTTTTAGTTTCCTAGTTTGACTACAAAACTTGCTCCCTGAGTCTAGGTTTTATTATAAATAAGGCCCTTGGCCTCTCATTATAATCGGGTTATTGATATCATGAATTCAATTGAGGGTTGAGAGTTGCAGCATAAATTGTGCATTTTTATTATTCCGTTGCGTTTCACATCAAAGTGGTATCAAAGCTAGGTTCACTCCTGATTTTCCAATTAAGTGTGTATGTGTGTATCGAGGTCAAAAGCTATAGCAAGAGCTCGGAGAGTCGGAGCAACCTATTGTACGGCATGTATTCGACGACGAAAAATGCTCACCAACCAGCCACCACAAGTGGAGTATCGTTCTTCCGTGAATGATCCCTCGCTTCTCGATTCTCAAACAGTTCATCATCGTCAATGGATCCTCAAGACCTCCTCCTACTAGACAACATGCTAACCGTCCCAAAGATTTTTCATCATTCATCACCACCACTAACCCCCTCGCCTCCGGCGAGTGGTACCCCAAACGCAGCCCCAACCGCAGCCCACATCCCCAAAAACCCAGATTTGCCACCACGGATCAAATCCCAGCACCCCACCATTTTCGCTTCAATCCAGACCCTTCCAGGTCACTTTCCGGCCAAAACCAAGGCCAAAAGTCTCTGCCAGAGCCGTGAGCAAACCCCTCTGTTGATGTAAAAAACTAGATTGTATCTAATTATTTAATCACAGATAAAATTAAATGAGACAAAGAAATTTTAAAGTGGTTCAGCCTTATAAGAATGGCCTACATCCACTGTTTCTGTTATTACTGAGTGTTTGCGAATTCTCGATTACATGCTTTATCAAGAAATTCCGGTCCCCTCACAATGAGGATGATACAATGTATTTATAGTCTCTAGGTTGTACATGTGAAAGGGTAATTCATTAATGCCCCTTAAGCGTATACATCTGTATTTAATGATAATCATTGAATGAGCAGTCGATCTGTTGGTTATCCTGCGATTAATGCTCTGTTCGAGGTGCAGCTCGGACCGCCTAAGTTGCTCGGTGTATTGAAGTTCCTCGGAGGGCTCTTGTAGGTCGAAGCATTTGAGTTAGTCGGGGAAGTGGAGCTCCTCGTTGCAGTATGGGTCCTCGGTGTCAAGGCGCTGTTCGGAAACTTTTATTATTGCAATGCAGATTGCCACGTGTCTTTACTTAATTGAGCCATGTCAGCAGGCTAAATTTGGTATCAACAGAAGCCCCCAATGTTTCATAGTTCGAAATTTGAGGAGTGTGGAACATTCTTTCTCGGAATACGGCGGTTTTAAATGATCCTCCTGATTTTTAGGAGTGTTCCCTTTGTATTTATTTTTCCTTCCAAATTCGCAAAATCAGACTTTTTGAATTTTTATAACCGCCTCGATCTCCACGCACTTTTTGTCCTTTTAGCCGCCGGTAGCGTAATCATTTCTTTTTGTAATCATTAACTTTACCGTTTCCCAAGGCAAGGTATTTAAGTGTCGCAGACAATCCCATCGTCTTCTACTTTTTCAAATTTCTATCTTTGAGTTTTCCATTGTCTTCCTTCTCCAAACAGCCCACATCCGGTCAAATCTGGCAGGTTAACAACCTCCCCGGCACCTTGCGAGGAGCCCAACCAACCACGACCCCAAATGGCACTAATGGAAGCGTCCACCAGTCTGCGTACAAAGTAGAGATTAGAAATTTAGTCGTGAGTATTGTTGCAAGGCCTCCCGACCTACGGCCTAGTATTCTGACGTGGTCGCCCACTTCCGGCCATAGTCGCTGGCCCGAAACGAGCTTCGACAGAGATCCGATGGATCCACAAAGTGTCATGGCAGCAGGGTTGAGAAAAGAGGAAGCTAGGGTTTTCAATTGGTCAAGTGATAAGGGTTTTTCAAATGAAAGGTTTGGTTATACGGCTTTTGAGGACTATGGGTTGACCATGTCGTCTCTATTTGACTTTGGCCCAATTTTAAATGACAACCACTTACGTTGGAGTTCAGTAGTCCAAAATTTGACTTTTTATTGTGAAAAAAATTGGACAATCCCCAATTTTTAACATGTTGAAAAATATATTATTTAGGTTCCAAAATTTCCAGAAAAATTATTTTTCACCCCAGGGAAAAAAAGGTTCGAAATATTAAAAATATTTATGGATGTGGCATAGGCTTTTTCAAATCTCCCCTATAGTTCATGTTAAAGATTTTCAAAGAAGGGGAGGGCACTAGGGGTGAAAATGAGGCGAGCCAAGCCGAGCTTAAGGTCGTTCAAGATTGATTTGTAAATGTAAACGAACGTAAATGTATGTTCAAGCTTAGTTCATTTATCTTACGAGTTGAGCTCGAACGAGATTCTAAGAAAACGAATACGAGCCGAGCTCGAGTAGCTTGGTTATTTTACACTAGTTTATTATGGATATTGGTGATCGAGCCGAATCCGAGTCGAGCTCAATAATAGAACGAGCTTAAAATTTTGTTCAAGCTTGGCTCATGTATTTCATGAGCATGTCTCGAACAAGATTTTTTTCGAACGAACACGAGCCGAACTCGAGTAGCTTGGTTCATTTTACAACCCTAGAAGGCACTACCTGTTTGGCATCTTCAACGTTAAAGGCTTTAGTGCTCGGGACGAGCTTTTCAAAGAAGGGAAGAATGACGTGCGCGTGGGATAACACCATGTGGAGGCCGTTTGTCTTCAACACATTTATTTTATTTTTAGTGTTAATTAGTTATTATTATTATTAGAGATAATTATTAAGTAGAAGTTACCTATTTTAATTAGGTTATCTTTTAGTTTCCCAGTTTGATTCGGAGACTTGTTCCCCAAGTTTAGGTTTTATTATAAATAAGGTCTTTGGCCTCCCATTGTACTCAGATTATTGATATGATGAATTAAATTGAGGGTTGAGAGGTGAAGCTTAAATTATGCATTTTTATTATTCCTATGCGTTTCACATTACAAAAGCAAATCAAAAGTCAAAATCGGTTCATAGGACATTAAGACAGCTGTATGTGCTCTTTCTATAACTCTAGACATTGAAAAGCACAATTATAACACCACCCCCTACGCACCAAAAAAAAAGTGATGCAAGAATCAAGATGAAATGTAAAAATATCAGCTTACTTGGTTTCAATTCAGCAGTTCAGTTTTTTACTCATGTTTCGGTTTTGGTCTCGGTGGAGACAAGATGATACATTATTCAGCGGATAAAAATATTGACAAGGAAAAATTACTGATGTATTTTAATGCCTGAACTTTTCATAGTTTCTTATTTGCGTAAATTAAAGTGTAATACAAAAAAAGCATAAAAATTTTGCAATGCACTTGACAACTACATCCCTGTGTGGATTGTGGACCAGAAGAACCCTGCTTCATTGTTTTTCCAGATCTTTGCAGGCCAATAGTTGTCATCTTTGGAGCAGGTTTTGGGTTCAGCTGAAAAATTGACAGAGAAATTATAGCCATAAACAATCGAAGGCCGTGAAAATTAACAGCTTCCCTCCAATTAACTCAAACTAACCTTATTCTGACAAGCACGATCCGCCATCTTTGAGGCTGTAAGGAAAATTAAGCATTACTCAGTATCTATGAAGCACCGACACTCTCCCGGAAGGCACGAATCTTGTTTGACACGTGTCGGACACGCGACGCGCTGGGACACGCGAGTCCCAGAGTGTCCTCTTTTTTTTTAGTTGGACACGTCCCGACACGTTGGGGACACGCTGTGTCCTCTCTCTCCCTCATGTCACCATGTTTCTCCCTCTTTATGTTTGCACCAACACCAAAAAAAATAAGATAACAGCAAAAAAAAAAGTGAAGAAACAAAAAACAATGCCATTGTCTTTTGTTCCCTTTTTATATTTGATCTTGCCCTGCTTTTTACATGTTGATTGTTTTTATTTTTAGATGAATGTGTTTTATTTATGATTTTTAATGTTAAAGTGTGTTTGAATATTGTTTTGTATGGTCAATTTTCTTAATTTTATGTTAAGAATGCTCTAATAATGTATTTTATGGAAAAAAAAATCTGTCTTATTTCTTTTATATATATTTAAATATATATTATATATTATACGTATCCTAGCGTGTTATATCCTAATTTTTAGAAAAATCGCGTGTCGCGTGTCGTGTCGAAACACATATTGCGTGTCGAGTCCGTGCTTCATAGCTCAGTATATTGTTGTAAAGTAAATCGCTTATAGCAATTAAGCGTGTTGATTGGCAACATTTTTCCACGGAGAAGAAATTTTCCTTGGAAAAAATTTCCACACCCCTAGAATGTACAACTCAATAAAGCATTAAAATTTGCATTTTTTAACTTTTATTTTCTTACTTCCACCCAAAAGAAATTTTTTCCAAGGCAAATTTTTATTGGTTTAGTATAAATAAACCCATTATTTTTCATATATATACACGACTACAATAATCAGAGCAAATTTATATTCTGTATCAAACACGCCCTAATTGTACATTTTCCAATAAAATTTACAAGTATCTTAGTAGTGTGCCGGACCGGGGCAGAAAATGAAAAGAGTGGTAATTTTTTTTTGTATTTCTCATGATGAAGAACAAGTGAACTTACAGGGTAGAGCTTGGGTAATTGTCTCTCCTAATGCTGACTTGCTATGTGTATATGAGGTTCCAATTTTTGAAGTGTACCAGAACTTGTGAAGAAGGCGCTATCCCAGGCCAGACTTTTGCGCAAGTTACACTTGCTATTTTTTCTTGTTTGTTCTGGTTCTGCCGTTTCAACCAATTGAGGTGATTGGTCATTAGACCCACTGGTGTGGGCCTTGTCCACTACTTTGTCAGCATCCATATCTCCCAAAAACTCGAAACTTCTGGCCTCATTCTGAGTTTCTGAAATCCATTTACATGAGAAACAACGTTAAATTTATTAGGATACAATAACCTAAACACAATCTACAATCATCACACGTGAAGCGCATCAACTGTGTGATCTTATAAAGTCTAGTACATAACAGCTAAGACATTATAGGTCAAAAGCAATAGCATTCCCTGCTTTGGTAAGAGCAAAAGAGAACATATAACCCGGAACTTGAGGACTAACAAAAATGCACAACCATATTTTCTACATAACAAATAGGGTGGCAATTCTTTACTCTACCCGTTAACACGAAGCGATTTTGGGTTTAGTCTTAACGGGTTTGGTTCATTAATGGGTTGGCCCGTTAAACACGATTATACAAGTAAATTATAAATAATTATTAGTATTTTTTCCAAAATAATGTAAAAATTGATGAATCATAAGACTCGAACGAAAAGAAAACGATAAAAACAACACCAAAACAGAAACCACATCATACAAAAATAGGGCTAAATAGATACATTTGAGTTCAATTTGATAAAAACGTATTTTGGGTCATTTGACAGAAAAACTAAAGGGAGGAACATTGGGAACTGGAATCGCTGACGTTTCTGATGAACTAGGAAAGATCGGAGTCTTCTTTGTCTGAGGTAACGTTGACATCAGACCGCTCCTATGGTTAGGGAGATGGTTTGTCATAACATTGGGTTAGGGAGACGAGGAAAGTGAAACCTTCCCTTGATCTATCAGGCTCTGAATAGCGTTCTTTAGCTGCCCATATTGTTCACTGTCGTGACCCAAAGTCTAATGATATTTACAATGTTGGTCGGCCTTAATGTCTTAGGCAGAGTTAGGGGGAGGTCATGGCTCCACATGGCTTAGGTAGTTCTTGGCTTCAAGAGCTTGGACAGGGGTAAATGACTCCACAAAGCTTAGGTTGTTCTTGGTTTAAAGAGCATTGAAGACCCCATTTCTAAGCCTTGCAAGGGTAAGCTCTTTAGAAACCTCTACAAGATAGAGGTGGCGTTAAAAGACACTACTAGTTATATCTCAGTTTTTTTGGCAATAAAATGACTGACTAATCTCTTGGGCTATGCTTCGATCTTGATGGACCGGTTGAGATATTTGTTCTCGATCATACCCCCACATCTGAAAAGGCTCCAAGTGAAGGGAGATGTTATAGTTTCATGCAAACACAGTACTAGGCCTGGCAGAAGGACCAAACCACCCATAAAACAAACGGCCTAGACCCATATTTACTTTTGCAGTTCAAAAACAGGTTACACAGTTCATTTCGGCGGGTCATCAGCGGGTCAGTTTGCGGGTTATAAAGAATCCATTATTTTCTTGCCCTAAAATCTAATCACTGCACAAGTTTTACTCTCTCTCTCCACTCTCTCTCTCTCTCATAGTCATCGGAAGCATTCATTGTGTGTCTATCTTTCTTCACACATTGGTGACAAAAGGGAAAGCCAATGGCCAAAGGAAGTAGAGAGAGGAGGAGAACAAGGGGGAAAACAGTTTGGTCCGAAACCGCCAGCTACAAAGCCGATCCAAATCCGACCCGCAAACCACATCAACCCATATATTACCCGCCCAAAATTGACCCAATCCATTTCATATCCGCCCGTAACCGCCCAATTGTCGGGTCTACGCAGGACATAGGTAGCAAGTTATCCTTAACGATCTTTACTTGTTCTTCCTCAGCTTGGCGTCCAAGCCATCTAGCTGCCAGTAGTCACCAATGTGCTAGGAAAGACATTAAAATATTCCCCATGCTCTTTCTTGGCCAACTCAAGGTCTATGTGGGTGAGCTGAGCTCATCGTTGTAAATGAACTGGACCAGGAATCCCTTGCTAAACAAAATCAGAGGAAGAGGCGCGACCTTCACTCAAGGAGCGGAATCAATTCGGATCTCTTTTAAAGGTCAAGCTAAACATCTCCACCACAAGTCCATTGGAGGCGCTCAAGGCGTGCATGGATTTGGCATTAACGTTGAGTTTTTAGTCTGGAAAACATCTCTAGAACAAGCATCTTGAATCTGTCAAGCAGCCGATAACTTCTGAAGGATTCGATATATTCCCTGATACGGTTTACTCCATGGCTGTTGTACGGTAGCTGGAGTGGCATGAGAGTATATCCAATCCATTTGGTTGTAGTCAACATTACAAGTCTAATGGGTGGGGGGAACAGCTCTTACCCGTTTCGTGTGGTGGAATGTTCGCACTGCAATGTTTTTCAAGGGTGAGAACAATTATTAATTTGGTAAATCGGAAGATAGTTTAGCCAGTGATGATTACTGTTATCGGAAATAAAGGCTAATGACAGGTCCTTTGCCAGGGTTCCCCAATGAGAGCCTCATCTCGAGACTTCCCTACAGAGTGGGTCTAACAAGATCTGAACCGGTTTAGCTGATGAAAATCCTTTTCTTTGAGTCAGTCTAGTAATTTTGGCTATGTTCATGCCGTGTCCTAATCCATGACCAAGTACTCGGTTTACGCGAACTTGAGGGCCACTTGGGCACAGCTTAGATACCAGTATCTTACGGAGTTTCCTGTAAATCACAGAGTTTGGTAAGTGCAGAACTTGGTCATTCTAGTGAGAAATTCACAGTTCCACGAAAGGAGTTTTTCCTTAAATGTAGGGAGAAAACCTTTGCATTGGGTTAACTATAGTTCTTTACAACAGACTAGCCCCAGTGCATTAGTTTACAGATATTGATTACTCGGAAGTATCCTTTGTAAATATACAAATGTGTGTGCGCGAGCGCGCATGTGTGTGTGCGCGCGCACGCGCATGTGTGTGTGTGTGTGTGATGATGCTATACAGATAGGCTTCGCAGAGTTTAAGGCTCCCTCCTAGGTATGGTCTCGCGATATACCTGTTAGCCCAAACAGACCAGATCAACAGTGTGGCAAGATGAAATTTATATAATCATATGTACATGAACCGTCTCCCTATATAGCTCATGGAGACTATACAAGTGAGGCTGTGAGCAAACTCTATTTAATCATAGTACGTGAAAAAATTCACAACTTGACATGATATATTTCACATCCCAAAGGATGATCTGAATGCGTGGAGAACCGTTCCATAAACCCAAGAGTATTGGGCAAGGAGAGCTTAAGTGTGCAACAAGTATTTCACATCAAGGAGCGGCCAAAACCATGTGCTACAATGCAGATGTTATGGTGTGAAGTTGGGGATATCTTGAGCAAAGTCTATTATTATGTTCATGATTTCACTGTTTACTAACTGTATTTTCGCATACAAACAGAAATAAGAAAAGAGAGCTAGAGAATTTGTTATTATTTGTAAGGGAGCATGTTAATCATTTATTTTGTTCCACCTACTAATGTATCTACGATGTGCATAGCAAGTTTTCGTTCAGTGGGCGTAGAGCAAAAAGTATATATGTACAGAAAGAATAGGAATGTGAGCATGTAAAAATGTATAATATATGTCATGGCAAAAAGGCAAGCATAATATATGCAAGTAGTAGTGAAACAAAACACCCACACACTTATCACCTGGGTCTCATATTTCATGATTTACAACTTGCATTGATTTATATAGCCCATGAAGGATTCCCAATATTGGAAAATCTTTTTGGTGTATAAAGTGGAGATGGAATAGACATAGAATAATGAAGATATGGAAAAAGTCATGAATATATAGGCAAAACAATATATGTATTCATATTGTTGGACTTTAGTCACGGAAGGGGCTCACAACAACTTTGTATCCGCTTGTTTCACGGTATCAAAGTCCATGTAGTTCAAGAGTTGAAGAGACTCCTACAATATGCCAGGTTTTTATACAACAAATACTTTTTCTAACAAGTATTTCTTTTCCCAAAAAGGTTGTATGTGTTTAAGAAAACGACATCCCTATTCATGTGTACTATCACATTAACATTATGAAAAAAGTAGTAAAATCTTGTATCAAATAGGTGTAGTATGAATTCCTGGCCACCTTCTTGTATCTGAATCGGTATCTGTAATAAAAATTCCAGGTCAAGCGACCTAAACAAAAAAGAGAAATAAAGGTGTGGAGGTGGCAGGTGGGTAACCTGCAATGTCCACGTAGAAGAATGTGTACTTCCATCAATTGAGGTGACCAAAATGTCGAAGATCTCGGAATTCAAGTCGCGTACATATTTTGACAAAATAACAGCTACGTTGGGAGGAAATGGGACATTGTTACATTGGATCCGGGGAAAATAGCAAAGTAAATACTGCGCCAGAGAAATGGAGAAAGTAACTGCTGCATCAGAAGTATCAGCTATCAGGATGTCAGGTGTGGGAGAAACGGACAGAAAGTGGTTGCTCCACAAGGAGTGTCAAGATCTCGGGTGTGGAACAGAACGAGTAGAGTGATTTAAAAAATCAGGACGTCGGGTCTGAAACAACGAAGTGACTGTTGCATTGGGGGTGGGACATCACATCCAAATCAAAACAGGTCGGGGCTGGGGAATATTTCTCTCCCCTTCCCCTTTCTCATCCTGTTCTCTCAGGAATATCCCTTAAAACCTCTGCGCTCTTCCACTTATCCCGAGCTCTCCAATTATAGGGACGGGGGAGGTGTTAAAATGGCCCTTTTCCCATTTAAAAATGGTCGGCAGACAAAGTAGGTCCTAATAGAATTGTTGTGCTCCACCACTGAGTAAGTTTAGTTCAGGGTTTGACTAGGTTACTTCAAGACTACATGCTCTTAGTTCAGGGTTTGACTAGATCACTTCAAGACCATATGCTCTTTGCGCGTTTAAAATCATGAATTTATATACAGTCCTCGGATTGACGCGCGGTTTAAGTGGTATTGGAATTGAGCCACATGAACGCTAAAAGATATGCGACTTGAGGGGTAGTCAAGGATGTTCCCTTAATCACAGAAACATTCTTGGAGGACATTTCAGATGAGCAAGGAAGGTTCTTAATTCTACTCGGGTTGACAGAGTTGTACTGAGTCTCTTCCTAAAAATATGTGATTGACTCTGGGTTTAATGGGGAGAGGATCGAAGAATGGGGTATCTACACAAACTTGAAGCCTTAGTGACAAAGGTTGTATTGAAATTGCAAATCGCATTGTTCTAGGTAAATAAACTACCGGTAAATATGACCGGTGTCGAGTGGCTTGACAATGATGAAAGACAAACTCTTGTATTGAAATGTATATCACATATGATGTGTTGAATCATTTGATATAAGAAAACTAAAAATGAGGCATGTGGGAGAAGCTAGAAAAGAATATATTTTGGGAAATCTTTGCCAATAAGCTTATCCTTAAAAAGAAGTCTTGAAAGTTGAGATGAAGAAAGGCGAAGATATGATGTAGCATATCAGCATTTTTATCACTTTGATCAATGACTTGATCAGTATAGACGTTCAATTTAGTGAAGATCATTGAGCTTTGTTACCCCTTGTGTTGGTACCCTATTTGTATGAGCTTTCATATTCGGCAATGCAACCCGATTTGTATGAGCTTTCATATTCGGCAATGCAACCCGATTCATATTGCTTTGATGGGTTGGATTTGTTGTCTTGAGGGAAAAGGTAATGATTGAATTTCGTACTCGTTTTCTATACACCAAGTGTTTGATTAAGTACCTAAGTGAGTTTATCAATCTTAATTAAACGCTTTGGGATGCTGATGCTCAACATAGACCTATGAAGCACAGACTCGACACTTAATACGTGTTTTCGACACGACACGCGATACGTGATTTTTTCAAGAACTAGAATATGACACGCTAGGATATGTATAATATATATTATATATTTAAATATATATATTAATGAAATAAAACAGATTTTTCCATAAAATACATTATTAAAACATTCTTAACATGAAATTAAGAAAATAGACCATACCAAACAAATATCACACACTTTAACATTAAAAATAAAAAATAAAGCAGAATAACCATCACATAAGGAAAAAAAAATTAAAATAAAATTAACATTAAAATTAAAATTAAATTAAATTAAAAAAAAAAGTGTCCTTTTACGTGTGTCCCAACGTGTCGGCAACGTGTCCCAACATGTCCCAACGTATCCCGGCGTGTCGCGTGTCGGACTCGTGTCAAAGCCGACTCGTGGCTTCCGGAAGAGTGTCCATGCTTCATAGACATAGACACCGTTGTACCATGTCGATAAATGTAACAGTTACGCGCTATATTTTTTCAGTTTAACAATTTCTTTAAACTTTGTTTCACGTGTTCATTGTTAGCCCAAATAAGGATTCTTGCAAATAGGCTTTTCACGTGTTCATTGTTAGCCCAAATAAGGATTCTTGCAAATAGGCTAGAAAGCCATTTTGCAAGTTGGGAATGCAAATCTAGGACTCCAAGCCATCTTTAAGCTGTTACCTGTACTTATATATTAGTGAAATCAGCTCGACTCAAACATTGGCTTGCAAAGTTTAATACCAAAATGGCAAAAAGATTGCCAATTTGCTGAGTTGATCGATGAGTTGCCGAGTTATATTTTGAAAAAAAAAACTTTTTTTATCCTCTAAAAATGTATCATTTTTCTTGGCCGAAGCCAAAACAGAAATCAACAACCTAGTCTTCAACTAAGAGCGTGTATTTGAAGCATAGGCTTGTTTCACTTAATAATTTCACACCTTCCTTTGATTGCTTTTATTCAAGCAGCATTTTGTCATTATAATAAGGTACACAACATATATGATCGTGTTAATATCATAGGAACCGATTTTGACTATTGAATTTGCTTTCAGCTAATAACATTTATATTTTTTTAATGAGTTTTCCAGAATAATTGGAGTAACGTATATAGATAATGTGTGGCGCCCAAGGCATTTCCGGATTTTGGTGGGGATAATAATTGTAATCTTTTACTTTTATTTAAGTACATATTTATTACAATAATTATTAGTAATCAGACCTAGTTTAGGAATTATCTTTTATTATGGTATTTATCTCCTAAATAAATTAGGTAATTACTTATTAATTATTTGGTATATTTAGGACTCAAATTTGTTAGCCTCCTCTAGTACAAACTTTACTTTGAATAATTATTGACGAGAATTATAGTTGAAACTGTGAGATGAGAGGATTTTTATTTGATTATTATGTTAGTGTGAGTGATTGTGTATGCTTCTGCGATTTTATGTCATCAAAACTCTATTCCACTTCCCCAGCATCTATGCTAACCACGTCAAAGCCAAAAATAACAATGCAAAAAGTAGCACTGATAAATAAGACTTCTCTTTATGCAGATTATTTTCTTTATTCGATGAACTTTTTCAATTGGTTGTTATATTGAACTGAACTGTGTAGGGTTGTGGCTAATCCTGAATCATCCTCCAAAACATCTTATGTGGGTTCTTCAGCAACCAAGACAGAAGTACAATGCAAGGCTAGCCGATGATTTGCTTGAAGAAAGGCCAGAAGAACTCAAGCGAGCTGATATTCCAAATTTTTCATATGGCATTATATTCCTTAATGCAATCTTTGAACCAGAGGATGGTGGATCAATACTCTTGGAATCAATCTTTCTTTTGCAGAAGTCACAGGAGATTTTAAAGACCTGGTTAATTCAGTATTGATTGCAGCTGAAGAACTCAAAGAATATGATTTGGAGGATGATGCGGGCTTAGACACAGCCCTATGAGGCAGTTACCTTTGATGCTCGAGTCCCAACCACCAGTCAGATTATATCTGGAATATCAATAGTTCAGTTCACAAACAATTTAAAGAGTTTCTGAAACTTAGCACCCTCCCCTGAAAAGAAGTAAAACCCCACTCCATGTATCTAACCAGAGCCTACAAATGGAAGAACCAAAATCTATATCTAAGATGTGTGATTACTCTCCTAACCAATGTTTTAAATCACGGTCGCGCAAGGTGTCACATTTTGGTTTCAGGGTCGCGTCACGCATCATGCAAACCATCCATGCACTTCAATTTTTTAATTAGAAAAACATAGAGTAAATATAGATAAATAAATAAGTTCAAACAATCGCTCCAAATAAAGTACTACTACGTCATTTCAAATAAAGTCATAGCTCATAAGGCCATAATGTATAATAAATAACATTTTAAACTGAAATTGTTTAAAAAAAACGAACATTTTAAACTGAAATTTGTAAAATAAATAACATTTTAAGCTGAATTTTGTAAAATAATTTTTTTTAAGTAACATTTTAAAGTGAACTTTGTAAAAAAAAGTAACATCTTAACAAAATAAAATCATTAAATGATTAGTATGCAAACATTTTGAACTTAAAATCACCCTCGCTTTGCCTTAATCCCTCAAGAAAGACACCAAATTTTGATCCCTAAATCGCTGCGCAAATATCAAAGTCGAACCCTTGCTGACTTGCCCTAATGCTGCAATCCCACAATTAAACCCTCATGCGACCTTAATTTTGAATTAGAGTAACTCCAGCGAGGTCGATTTAGCTACCAGGTTCCTCAGCAGAGTTCGCTTTTGTCCTCCTAAAGGGCGTCTTGCAGTTTCCTTGCGAACTAGCTAAGCTTTCATGCTTACGAAGAGGGTTCAGTTGGGAAGAGGCAGAATATACTTCGTTTTGAGGTAAAATAAGTCTGATTCTTTCATTCCCCCATTTATTCTAACCAAAACGACTTAGTTTTGTAAAGTCAAAGAAATTAAACCACCACCCCCACCCCAACAAAAGTGGGAAAAAAAACACTAAAAGGTATTAACAAACCTTGAACCCGAATAGCGCCCAAATAGCGCCGATAGCGCAAACAGCGCGCAATCGGGTCCAAATCGCGTGACACGTCATCAATCGTGCAAGCTATTTGCGACTTTCGCAAATCTTAATGCGCTACGTCGCGTTTTTCACCAAAAAGCGCAATTGCGCACTATGTCGCGCGCAATCGCACCCTTTTTAAAACATTGGCCTAAATACACACATTTTAGTTCAATTTGATACAAACGTAACAAAACTATGTCTATATAAACACATTTTAGTTCAATTTGATACAAACGTAATAAAACTAGGTCTGAATAAGCACATTTTAGTTCAATTCGATACAAACATCTAATATAAATAATTAGAACAAAAACAAAGATAACTAGGACTAAATAAGCACAGTTGAGTTCAATTTAATAGAAAAAGGATTCATAGGGAATAAAATGAAAAGGTAGCACGAAAAACGAACAAAGCTTGGGCTAAATTACCAAATTCTAGTTCAATTTATAAAGTAGCACCAAAACGAACCAGACTAAGTTAAATAAGCACATTTTAATTCAATTTCATATAAACTTTGTATAATAAATAAAGCAGCACCAAAATGAACAAAACTAGGTCTAAATAAGCACATTTTATTTCAATTTGATACAAATAAGATTCGGTGTGGAAAAATCCTATGAAGCACAGACTTGTAATACGCGTTTCGACACGCGATACGTGACACGTGATTCTTCTAAAAACTAGGATACAACACGCTAGAATAAGTATACTACGTAATATATATTTAAATATATATATTAATAAAATGAAACATATTTTCCATAAAATACATTATTAGAGCATTCTTAACATGAAATTAAGAAAATGGACCATACAAAACAAAATTGGAATACACTTTAACATTAAAAATCATAAATAAAGCAGAATCACCATCACAAAATTCAAATACACGGTAACGTGTCGAAGCGCACACATAATATGTGTTTCGACCCGACACGCGACTCGTGGCTTCCGGGAGAGTGTCCGTGCTTCATAGGAAAAATCTATAAAGTAGCATGACATTATCAGTCTAAATAAGCACATTTTAAGTTTGATTTGATACAACTAAGATTCATACGAGAAAAAACGCTAATGTAGCACGAAAATGAATAAAAGCAGGATTAAATAACCACAAATCTGTTAGATTTGATACAAAAAAAGATTCATACGAACAGAAAATGATAAATTAGCACCAAAAAGAATAAAATTAAGGATAAATAAACACATATTAGTTCATTTTCACACAAACTTTGTATAATAAATGAAGTAGCACCAAACCGAACAAAACTAGGCCTAAATAAGCAGATTTTAGTTCAATTTGATACAAACATTGTATAATAAACAAATTAGAACCTAAATGAACAACACTATGCCTAAATAAACACATTTTAATTCAATTCCATAAGAAAGTAACAAAACTAGGTCCAAATAAGCACATGTTCAATTTCGTACAAACGTCTAATATAAATAAATTAGTACAAAATATAGATAACTAGGACTAAATGGGCACACTGGAGTTCAATTTAATACAAAAATGATTCATAGGGAAAAAAATGAAAAAGTAGAACAAAAACAAACAAAACTAGGGCCTAAATAAGTACATTTGAGTTCAATTCGATACAAATAAGATTCATAAGTGATAAAGTAGCACCAAACAAACAACACTAGAGCTAAATTAGTACATTTGAGATCAATGTGATACAAATAAGATTCATGCTAGCTCTAAATAAAGCACATTTTAGTTCAATTTCATACAAACGTATAACATATTAAGTAGCACGAAAACGAACATAACTAGGTCTAAATAGGCACATTTGAGTTCAATTTGATAAAAAACGAACAAAACTAAGTCTAAATAAGCACATTCGAGTTCAATATGATACAAAACAATCAAAACTAGGTCCAAATAAGCACATTTTATTTCAATTTGATACAAGCTTCGAATAATAAATAAATTAGCACCAAAAATAACAACCAAAAATAGGTCTAAATAAACACATTTTAGTTCAATTCCATACAAACTTTGAATAATAAATAAAGTAACACCAAAACGAATCAAACTAGAGCTAAATAAACACATTTTAGTTCAATTTCAAACAAACTTTGTATCTAAATCAATAGACATAAAAATTAAAGGAGAAATAAAAACATTTTAGTTTAATTTAATAAAAATATATAATAAACAAAGTAGCACCAAAACGAACAAGACTATGTCTATATAAGCACATGTTAGTTTAATTTGATACAAACATAACAAAACTGGTTCTAAATTAGGACATTTTAGTTCAATTTGATACAAATGTATGATAAAAAAAAATAGCCCAAAAATGGACAAAACTAGGTCTAAATAATCACATTTTAGATCAATTTTATTCAAACGTGACAAAACTAGATTTAAATACACACATTTGAGTTCAATTGGTCACAAAACAAACAAAATTAGGTTTAAATAAGCACATTTTAGTTGAATTTGATACGGAACGAAAAAAATAGGTCTAAATAAGCACATTTTAGTTCAATTTGGTAAAGTAGCACCAAAACAAACAAAACTATGTCTAAAAATAAATAAGCACATAAGAGTTCAATTTGATAAAGTTGCACCAAAACTAACAAAACTAAGTCTAAATAAGCATATTTTAGTTCAATTTTATAAAGTGGCACCAAAACTGATGGAAATGGATCCTTTTTAGGGCTTTATTAATCATTTTATTTCTTTTGTAATTTCTTTTATTTTTTTATTGTACTTTTCTTTCTTTTGCTTTGTTATTTAGCAGTAAGGAGTAGTAATGGCATTTTTATAATTAGTGCCTTAGATTGGAGCCTAAGCTACTATTTGCCTTTAAATACCCACTTATAAGCCTCATTTGAGGTAAACTTGAATTTTGAAATAGAAAAGGGTGTTTCTCTCTCTAAAGTGGTGTTTATATAATTTTTAGGAGCCTTTTAACGTGTAGTTTACGTCAAATTAGTATCGGAGCGGGTATCGCTCCACATTGGTGTTGGTATATCGGTGTATTTTCTTTTATCAAATCGTACACTACTCTCAATGGCTCCAAGAAAATCCAAACGACAACAAGGATTAATCAAGATTTGAGGAATCAAATCTTGAGTTGGCAAGAAAACAACACGAAAATTTTGAAACCCAAATGAAACAATTTTCCAAGTTGTAAAACCCTAGTCAACCCATTGAAAACCCTAACCCTCCAAACCCTAGTCCCTACTACCCCTACACAGCTGCCCCTGTTACCACCGTTCCTTCCCAGCCACCAACCCCTGCAAATCCCACCCCCGCTGCCAGCCCCGACTCCCCTCAACCCCTCCCATCCGCTACAAAGCCATTTCCAACTGCCGCAGACCACCTCCCAACCCCTAAGGCAGCCACCAGTGCTGCTGCCACACCTGCAACTCGACCCAAATCCTAGTTTATCCCACCCCAAAAACAACCCATCCCAACCCAAACAAACAAACTAGGTCTAAAACTAAATAAGCACATCTGAGTTCAATCTGATAAAGCAACACCAAAACAAACAAAACTAGGTAGAAAACTGAATAAACACATTTGAGTTCAATTTGATAAAGTAGCACCAAAACTAGGTCTAAATAGGCACATTTTATTTCAATTTGATACAAATAAGATGATAGCGAAAAAATGATAAAGTAGCATGAAATAAAGAAACTAGGTATTGATAAGCCCATTTTAGTTCTATTCCATACAAACTTATTTTGAATGAATTGATATAACACATTTTACTTCAATTTCATACAAACTTTGTATATTAAATAAAGTAGCGCCAAAACAAACAAAACTAGGCACAAATAAGAACAGTTTAGTTCAATTTCACACAAACGTAACAAAACTAGGTCTCAAAAAATACATTTTAGTTCAATTTGAGATAAACGTAAAACTAGGTCTAAATAAGCACATTTGAGTTCAATTCGATACAAAATACACAAAACTAGGTCTAAATAAGCGCTTTTTATTTCAATTTGGTAAATTAGCGCCAAAACTAACAAAACTAGGTCTAAAACTAAATAAGCATATTTGGGTTCAATTTGATAAAGTAGCAACAAACTAGGACTAAATAAGCACATTTTAGTTCAATTTGATACAAAACTAGGTTTAAATAAAAATATTTGAGTTCAATTTGATACAAAACGAAAAAAAAAATTATGTCTAAAACTAAATAAGCACATTTTAATTTAATTTGGTAACAAAACTAGGCCTAAAACTAGATAAGCAGATTTGAGTTCAATTTGATAAATTACATATAACATATTAAGTAGCACCAAAGCAAACAAAACTAGGTCAAAATAAGCACATTTGAGTTCAATTTGATACAAAACGAACAAAACTAGGTTTAAATAAGAACATTTGAGTTCAATTTGATACAAAACAAAAAAAATTATGTCTAAAACTAAATAGGCACATTTTGATTTAATTTGGAAAAGTAACACCAAGACGAACAAAACTAGGTCTAAAACTAGATAAGCACATTTGAGTTCAATTTGATAAATTACATATAACATATTAAGTAGCACGAAAACAAACAAAACTAGGTCTAAATAAGCACATTTGAGTTCAATTGACACAAAACGAACAAAACTAGGTTTAAATTAGCACATTTGAGTTCAATTTGATACAAAACAAACAAAATTGGTCTAAATAAGCACATTTGAGTTTTAAATTGATACAAAACAAACAAAACTAGGTCTAAATAAGCACATTTTAGTTTAATTTCATACAAACGTAACAAAACTAGTCTATATAAGCACATTTTACTTCAATTTCATATAAACGTATTGATGGAAATAGGCCATTTTTAAAAAATTATTTGTCATTTTTATTTTATTTTGTATTTTCTTTTATTTTATTGTTTGTATTTTTTCTTTCTTTTGTTTTATGATATAGAGGTCAGGATTAGTAATGGTATTTTTGTAATTAGTGCCTTAGCGTGGAGCCTAAGCTACTACTCCCCTTTAAATACCCAATTGTAAGCCTTATTTGAGGTAAACTTGAATTTTGAAAATAGAAAATAGTGTTTCTCTCTAAAGTGGTGTTTAGATAATTTTAGGAGCATTTTGACGGGTGGTTTATGTCAAATTGGTATTAGAGCGGGTGTCGCTCCAACATTGGTGTTTGGTGTATCGGCATTATTTTTTATTAAATCGTACACTACTCTTCAATGGCTCCAAGAAGATCCGAACAACTAATCGAGTAGATTCAAAGATGAACATGAGAGTGGCTACAATCACAACAACAAATCTATACCCATTTCCAAAACACTAACCCTAACCCTATCTCAACCCTCAACTTCTATCCTTATTAAACCCTAACCCCCACCGGTCAACCACCACCTCCGCCATTCCCCCCAAACCCCTTAGCCCCATGGCAGCACCCCTCCCCCAAAAAAAAAACACCCAAACCCTAGCTCCCGCTGCTAGAAACCCTAGTTCCACCATCACAGTCCTCCTATCCACCAACCCACTGCCGTCAGCCACCCACTGACCCTCTCCGACCCTGCTGACCCCACCCAAACCCTTCCGGCCGCCGAAAAACCTCGGCCGACCTCCAATCCACTACGACCAGCCTTCCCCCTGCTTCTCTCCAACCCCGCGACCAACCCACAGACCTTCCACCTCCCTCGCGACCACCCTCTCCCTCCTACCGCCGACGGAAAGCACCCTTTAACCCCTCAAACCCCAACCGACAGTGGTCAGGAATCATCCAACCCCTTTTCCGACCCTAGTCAACCCAATCCCAACCTCGATCCCCTACCTCATTTAACCCGAACCCCACCCGACCCACCCCAATCCCTACCCGAACCCAGCAATCATAAACCCGCTGCCTCACCATCTTGCCCCGACCCTTTTTGGCCTTCTGAGTCCTCTACCTTACCCGAAGGTCCTCTCGTGCCCAACCCGACTCAATCCCCACCCCTAACCACCCATTTTTCCAACCCCAAACATCAAAAAAAATTACGTTTCCGCCCCGATTCACCCCCGAGGCTCAATTCAAGATTGTCGGGAGCTAGGCCAAGATTGGTTGCTTCAACCAATCATTCTTCCTCCCTCAATCCTCCAATCGGGTGAAATCAACGATAAAAACTCCCCTCCCAAGCCGGTTGATTACAAGAAAGACCGAAATGACGAAATTGAGTTGTGAATGGGGATTTTTTTGACACTTTTGATGTGGATGGATGGGTGACTCGCACGCACTTTCGCGAGCCAAAAACATTTGATTTTCGAGAAATTTTTTTCAATCTTTGAGAGGGGATAATAATTTTGTTGAGGTTGGATCAGAGGTTATCTCTCTTTGGGTTGATTTGGATATTGGAGGTGACGTGTTTGGTGGTGGGTATGTAGATCCATTTTTGGTGACATTTGATATGTGCTCAGAGGAAATTCTATGTGGCGTAGCATTGAGGTGGCTCATCACGGGAATCTCGGGTTGCGATTTTGTTGGTTGGCCATGTTTGGGTTGTGTTCTTATTCTTCATGGACTTCTTGCAAGCCGGTACAAAGGGCATTTCCGAGGACGGCTCGTCTTTCATGTGAGGAACTCTTTGATGGGTGTCTTGCTTTCTTACGTTCATCTCCTACGCTCGAGGACGAGCTTTTCGAAGCCTAGGAGAATGATGGAAATAGGCCATTTTTAAGGAATTATTTATCATTTTTACTTTCTTTTGTATTTTCTTTTATATTATTGTTTGTATTTTCTTTCTTTTGCTTTAAAATTTAAAGTTAAGGAGAAGTAATGGCATTTTTGTAATTACTGTCTTAGCTTGGAGCCTAAGCTACTTCTCCCCTTTAAATACCCAATTGTAAGGCTCATTTGAGGTAAACTTGAATTTTGAAAATAGAAAATAGAGTTTATCTCTCTAAAGTGGTGTTTAGATAATTTTAGGAGCCTTTGACGGATGGTTTACGTCATATAATAGATAAAGTAGCACCAAAACAAACAAAATAGGCCTAAATATGCGCAGTTTAGATCAATTTAATACAAACATAACAAAACTATGCCTAAATAAGCACATTTTAATTTAATTTGAAATATGATACAAACATAACAAAACTATGTGTACATATAAAATATTTTAGTTCAATTGATACACACTTAAATTAAAGAGATTTTAGTTCAATTTGATACAAATATAACAAAACTAGGTCGAAATAAGCACATTTTAGTGTAATTTGAAATTTGATACACACGTAACAAAACTACGTCTAAATAAGCACATTTTAGTTCAATTGATACACACTTAAATTAAACACATTTTAGTTCAATTTGATACAAACATAACAAAACTAGGTCTAAATAAGCACATTTTAGTTCAATTTGATACACACTTAATTTAAACACATTTTAATTCAATTTGATACAAACGTAACAAAACTAAGCACATTTTAGTTCAATTTGATACACACTTAAATTAAAATTACACATATTTTAGTTCAATTTGATACGAACGTAACAAAACTAGGTCTAAATAAGCACATTTTAGTTCAATTTGATACACACTTAAATTAAACATATTTTCGTTCAATTTGATACGAACGTAACAAAACTAGGTCTAAATAAGCACATTTTAGTTCAATTTGATACAAACATAACAAAACTAGGTCTAAATAAGCACATTTTAGTTCAATTGATACACACTTAAATTAAACACATTTGAATTCAATTTTATACAAGCGTAACAAAACCAGGTCTAATAAGCACATTTCATTTCAATTTTACATAAATGCACAATAAAGCAGCACGAAAACGAACAAAACTAGGGCTAAATAAACATAGTTTAGTTCAATTTCATACAAACGTATTCAAATTATTAGATAACAAAAATTAAATGAGAAACAAACCTGGAGATTTGAGATGATTTGAGAATATGAGATTATCGTTTTCTGATGAGAAATCTATTAGATCGTTGCTACAATCACTCTCTTCCATCTCCAATTTAACCGAAATCTGAGGAGAGAAATGAAAGTTGAAATTATTTTGAAGAGAAAAAATCGAACGTCTGAGAGATAAAATACTTAGTACACAATATAGCATTAAACATACTGCATAATCTTCCAAAAACAAAAGTGAATGCAAGAAAAAAAAAAGTTATAGGTACTAAATATACTGCATAATTTTATTTTGACTTTTTTTAGGACCGTTTGTAGGGGTGACAATTCGGGTTAGTCGTGTCATTTTCGGATCGCGTTGATTTTTATTTGAGTATAAATTTTAGGTCTCTTAAATCTATAAAAATTAATCGTGTCATATTCGGGTCATTTCAGGTTATTACTATAAACGGGTTATCGTGTCAAAAATTGTCTGCCCTACCGTTTGGTTCTGTATTCACAAAACTCGATTTAAGCGCTGTTTTTAAATTTTGTTTTTTGTGTTTATAATTTTGGTGCGCATTTAGCAAACTTGTTTTTAAGTACAGTTTTTTTAAAATTTGAAAACATGGGCAAACGTGTATATTTATATTATACATATATGTGTGTGTGCATATATGTATGTGTCTATATAATGATATTGCATGTATAATTCACAATAAAATTATATACATATATGAATTGATAATATTTTTTAATACATATGTACTATATGTATATTTTATATTATTCCATACATTAATAATACATGTATAAAACTATATAATTATTGAAAATATTATGTATCTATAAGTATCATGTATGTATTGATAATATTATTTTACATATGAATCTTAGCATTTTATATAATTTAATAATGTAAATATATATAATTTTGTGTACATGTAAATATATATTTTTTATTTATAAGAATTACACACATATTAATGTATTATGTATTTATATTATATATTAAGGTACAAATGCATTAAAATATTAAGAATTAATAATTCTGAGTTGAAAATATAAAAAATAAAAGTTATAAAACACATTTTTTCTGTTTTCTGAAAAAGTTGATTATAACACATAAATGTAATAATTCAGTTTAAAAACAGGTTGTCAAGCGTAAATTTTATCAGAATTGTATTTAAACACAAAAAACATAATTATAATTGCAAACCAAACACGCTCTTAAGATTTATCTGTAATCATTTTTATATTTTTATTTTTTTAGACTCTGTTTGGTTGCGCAAATTATTTGATTATATAAATTGGTTCATAGTGAATTCGTGAATTGTAAATGAGTGAATTTGAAATGAGTTTAATGAAATCTGACGCAATGTTTGGTAATTTGAAATTGATGTTAATGTTTTAAGAGGAAAAAAAAAAGATAAAACCCAATTAAGAGAGGGGGGAGGGGGAAAGGAGGGAGCGAGAGGATCAAGCAGTTTGTGTGACTCTTATCTCAAATTGATGCATTTCACGTTTTTTGTGAAATGATCAAATTTCAAATTTTACACATGAGCTAAAATGGGATAATTAATGAATCAATTCATTAATGAAACCAACCACAATTAATGGGTCAATTTGTAAATGGATCAATTTATTAATGAACCAATTTACAATTTTGGGACAACCAAACGAAACCTTAGTCATTAGTCTTATTATAATCATTATGGAACAAGTGTCATTATCCGCAAAAAGAATGAGGGGGGATTACAGAGTAATTATGGGCGGTTTTGGGTGGTTATGAAACTTACTACAGTTTTAAAATATATGTGGGATGGTAGTATAATAAATCTTAGGAAATGGAACTTTAAAAAAAAAAAACTATTTTACTTTGCACTTAGCCCCCTCCATCTAGTCTCAAATAGTGAGGTAACTCAAGAAAGTATGTTTTTTTATTGTGGTCAAAAGTAAAATGGTGAAATATGTTTTTACCTATTTAGAGTTTAATTGTGTTCAGTGTTTTTGTTTAGAGTTGCATAATTATGGGGTGTGCAGTTATTCACGACCTTAAATTAACAAATGCTTAATTTTAAATGCGCGAAAAAAAATTACCGTTTTACTTTTCACTATGGTTATAAGTATTTCGCCGCAAACCAAATAGATGGGTCGGGGTGAAATACTTTTAACCGTAAAATGGTGAAATGTTTTTTTCACATATTTAAGATTAAATTTTTGTTGGCTTATGTAAGGACTAATTTTCGAATCGAGTCAATTTGTGTGTAACTGGATTAATTCGTTTGGACAAAACTGTTTGAGTCATAAGTTAGGTCTAGAGTTGGTTTATCATTCAAAGCGTGTGATATGTTTGATTGAAGATCGTAGCAGCCAAATTAGACAATCTACATCATTGTGTTGTGTTTCGCGTCATTTTCATCTTCAACATTCAAGAATCTCGTGGGGTATGAATGCGTATAATTTTTATCCTTGGAATTTCATTTGGTGTTGTTTTTTTAAATGTTTTAGGTTGTTTTTCGTAAAAATGGTTTTAAAGAAAAAATATTTTTTGGTGAAAGTCGTTCGAACGAGCTTCCCATAGTCGTTTAAGTGATTTTCTTTAAATCGTTCGAACGAGGTTGAAATGAGGATCGAAAAATATTTTGCTGCTTTATAGTGAAATCTCGTTCGAAGGTCATTTGAAGTGTGTTCAAACGAGATGCGCAATGCCGTTCGATCGAGATTGTGTTCTTCGTTCGAACAAACCTACTGTTTTCATTTAAACAAGTTTGTGTCACCTCGAAAATCATGTTTTATATAAATAGGCGTGCTGGCAACATTTTTTAGTGAGAGTTTTGGCAAAAATTTATTTCCTATACAAATAAAAAAGACTCTAAACTCTAGTTTACACCTAAACACTTGAGATCCAAGATTTAATCTTTATATGCTTTGAGATCCCTGTTTTATGCAGTAAGTTTGTATTTCTCATCATCTTGATTGAGAAGAGTTTCATATGGTGGACTTCGTGCATCGTTTGCTTGTTTACATACGGTGGACTCTACGTGTCTGCGGCAGTTTGAAGCGGTGGACTTCGTGTTCGTTCCGTTGACGGTTTCTGAGCCTGGATCGGTGGATACCGAGGTGTATGTGGACTCACATATTGTAGCAGTCCATAAGTGGACTCCCACGTGTCACTGTGCAGAAGGTCGAACGAACGAATACACGTCAAAGCTTGAAGGAGTCGAGCTCGTTGTGTAAGTATTCTGTCGTATCCTTGTGAAATTACTGACATAGTAAATTTGTATGTTTGGGTCGTCCGAGGTTTTTCCCATTTAGTTTTTCCACGTATATCGGGTGTTGTGGATGATTATTTTATTTTTTTCATGTTATCGCCTAAATGCATGTTTTAGGGTGAGATAAAATTGGTTAACTGGTTAACATAATAATTGATAAAATTAGTGCAAGTTTTAATTGGGTTAATATGTTTAAAGTTTAATTTAATTTTGAAAGATTACGATTTGATTTTTTTTGTTTTGATCCTTCCATATTTGACCATTAGCATTTTTTAGTTTGAAATTATGAATAAGTGCACACCATATAATTATCCAAATTTAAACAAAAATAGTGAACAAAATTTAAGTTTAAATAGGTGAAAACATATTTCACCATTTAAGTTTTCACCGCGATGAAAAATATTTTACCCTGAACCAAAAGGACTCTTAAGTGTGAAACCCCGCCTAATTAAATACCGGGTGATCAGTACCTTATTAAATTAAAACAAAATATCCAATTGGTCCATTCTTAGCGTCACTGTCGAAAACTCTTTAAAACTTACTAACCACCTAGTATTAAAAAGGTTGGTGTCAAATTTTATCTTTTTTATTAACATGCAATGATTTAAAACAAATAAATAATTAAATATCACATTCACCATTCTAATTTAATCAACATCACAAATAGTGAGATACTTAATCAAATAAGATATGACGGGAGTAAACACCCCAGTCTGAAGCTCTAATACAATAATCCATATAAAAATTAAATCCACAATTGAATAATAAAAGAAGTGCAATGTCTCTGAAAACAACTGCTAATAGAAGATGGACAACATGCCCGACTGAGATAAAATAAAGGATGAATCGATCTGAAAGGAATGGAGGCGTCTACCAAATATGTCCTGCAATCGTCCGCAGCAACGTCAAATGAAAATGAACTCCTAAGTTGGGCTTCCCTGTGTTTGTGCACCTAAAATGGTTTTTACAAAAATAGATTTGGAAAACGGATCAGAGCCCGAGTAAAACAATTAAAAATTCAGCAAGTATTTAAAATATATAATTAACATATATTATATACATGTTAGGTTCACGATTCTCACTTGAGGTCCTCACCCCTCAACTAGCGTCTAACGTATGCTCCTCGCCCGTCCTAGTTATGCTACCCCGCCTAACTAGTTCGAATTAAATATTTCACTACACCTACTAACTCTTGGCGTCCATCCATATTGCTCAAGTAATATGTAATCGAATGTTCCTATGTTTTATAAAATCAGTTAAGAATTTCCCAAATAGATGTTAAGTTTTCAAATATTTATGTTATTTTAGATATCACCATCTTTCTCATCTACTAAGCACACATAGTAAAATGATTCACAAGTGTGTGTGTGTGTGTATATATATATATATCACTCTATTAATACATATACTAATACAACACCTCTAGGATGAGCCGTGGTGCATGAAAACTCTATTATCAAGTCTCGGTACATCACGTACTAAATAAAGGACAACCGGATGGGAGTCACTCTCGAACCATCAATACAAATCACACATATTGGAGGCGAACATAGTCCCAAGCCTTTGGGCTACGCACATACCTATGCACCCAAATGACCGTTCACACTGATAGTGATCCAACCTAAGTTCTATGTTCAGAGATACAAATCTAAAATTCCCACAATGGGCTCATCAGGATAAGGTTGTCCCCATTTCAAAACCTCATGTGATAGCAAGCAGCGTAGGTAGTCAATACACATAAATCAAATAATAGGTATACACACCACCCATATATGTACATCACGTACTAAATAAAGGACAACCGACTCGGAGTCACTACCGAACCATCAATATAAATCACACATATTGGAGGCGAATATAGTCCCAAACCTTTGGGCTACGCACATACCTACGCACTTAAATAACCGTTCACACCGATAGTGATCCAACCTAAGTTATATGTTCGGAGGTAAAAATCTAAAATTCCTACAATGGGCTCATTAAGATAAGGTTGTCCCCATTACAAAACCTCACGTGATAGCAAGCAGCGTAGGTATGCCAATACACATAAATCAAACAATAGGTATACACACCACCTATATATACATATATATATCAGTCCATCATAGGAATGCACATAACTCATATCATATGTCCCGTACGTAGTATAGTATTCATCGGATATCCTACGTAACATAATATTTCTCATAGTAATTTCCCGAGTACTATTCGATACTCAAATGGTTACTAAGCATCCCAATCAATTTCCTAGGTCATTTCAGTAGTCATAACACACTCATATCCTAGTGTTCATAACCTTTAATTAATGCTTACTCTCCCCGTAACATGAACAATGAATTTTCGATACATATGCACTCGATATACTCTCGTTAACCTCAAATCCAATCATACCCTTATTGGAATTAACGGTGTCTCAACTAAATGTCACATGACCTATTTTGAGTCCCCACCTAGTTATCTTATCATCCTTAAGAGTCCTTAAAATTTGGGGAAGGGTGAACCTTCTAAATAAATCAATTCCAAAATTCAGCATTCATTGATCGATCGATTGAACCTGGGTTTTGACAGTTACGGGCAACTTCATTTTTCTTCACTTTTAATCCTGAAATTTTCCATGTTAGGGTCCCAAACTCCCAACCAAACGTACTAATCATTATATTAACCTATAACAATGATTTCTAACGTAATAGAATGATCAAATCATTAAGAAACGCCACAAATTTGGATTTATTCCACCATAATTCTTACAAACCCTAGGTTATCATTATTACTCAAATTCTAATATAAATCCAGATTTCTTCACAAGAATTTCGTACAAATTTATCAAGTTCATTATACAAGCATGAGGGGTTTAACCTATATAAGTTCTTACCCAAGAACATGGGTTTTGTCTTCCAAGATTACACCAAAAATTTATAAAATCCATAGAATTATCATCCTAATCTAACATGGATAGTATATCTTTCCTAATTTAAGCAAGATAAATACTTGCCTCTTTTAGTAGGTCTGATTTCCACTGAATTGATGGTATGGTTGTGTTCCTCTTCCTCTGATCTACGCTCCAGTGGTGTTGGTGGTGCAAAAGGTGAAACAACGGTGTTCTAGCCCTTAGGAGTATTCTCATTCCTCCTCTAATGCTCTCTGCAAATTTTTGTTCTCGTAACCCTAACTTCTTCAACTCCTAATCTGATTTACACTTGTAAAATTCGTGGGTCTATTTTCCTAAAAAAATACAAATGACTAAAATACCCCTGCGGGTTACCGGTTTGGCCTAAAAATGCCTCGGGACCCAAATTAAACCCCCGGATACACTTTTCTGACAGACGCATTGGCGCACTCGAAATGACCATTTGAAATATCAAAAATAAAATTACATTTTATTTCTCAAATTATGTCTCGACACGACTAACACGCGCGTCCCGACTATATTTATCGTAACTGTCGTATTTTCACTCACGACAAGTATAATATTTCCTTATTATGATTATTATTACTCGTTCACTGAATAATATTCAACATAAATAAGTCTTAACCCTTTTCTCGCTAATTAATATTTATTATTCTGGATTAATTATTCAAATTGAATTTAATTAATACCAAATTAATCCACATTTAATCCAAATATAAAAATCATTAAAAATACGGGGTGTTATATTCTTCCCCCCTTACAACGAAATTTTATCCCGAAATTCAGAAAAAGGAAATACCTGGTATGAATAACTCTGGATATCTCTTACGCATCTCATCCTCGCGCTCCCAAGTAGACTCATCGGCATTATGATGCCCCCACTGAACCCGCACAAGTGGGACTACCTTCGACCTCAATATCCTCTCGCTATGGTCTGAGATAGCCACCGATCTTTCCTCGTATGAAATATCGGATTGCAAGTCTATCTCCTCCTGCACAACGTGAGTTTACGCAACTCATCCCGTAGGTATCGACGTAAGGAAGAAATATGGAACACATCATAAATACGATGCAAGTGCTCCAGCAACTCGAGTCTATACGCCACTAGTCCAATTTGCTCGATGATAGGAAATGGCCCATTGTACCTCAGCACCAATTTTCCCTTCGTCCCAAATCTCATTATCCCCTTCATATGAGATACGCGCAGTAGCACCTGATCCCCCTCATTAAACTCTAGAAAGGACCACTTAGCATCGGCATAACTCTTCTGTCTATCATGAGTTATCCGTATACGACTCTAAATCATCTTTATCCTACCTGAAGTATCCTGAATTAACTCTGGCCCAACTAGCTTGTTGTCCCCCACCTCTAACCAACAAGCGAGTGAACGACAGGGTCTACCGTACAACGCCTCAAATGGGGCCATGCCAATAGTGAACTAATAGGAGTTATTATATGCAAACTCCACCAGTGGAAGGTATGGCTCCCAACCTCTCCTAAAATCTAGGATGCACATCCGTAGCATGTCCTTCAACATCTGATTAGTCCGCTCAGTCTGCCCGTCCGTCTGTGGGTGATAGGTTGTACTCAATCGCAACTCTATGCCCATGGCCTCCTAAAAGCGAGATACAAAAATCTTGTCCCTATCGGACACAATATCTAGGGGCACCCCATGTAATCGTACAATCTTAGCAATAAAAATCTGCGCATACTGAGCTGTAGCGTAATTTGTCCGGACTGGCAGGAAGTGGGCTACCTTGGTCAACCGATATATTATCACTCATATAGAATCGTGACCTCTTTGAGAAGTAGGCAACCCAGTAATAAAGTCTATGTAAATGCTTTCCCATTTCCATATAGGAATCTCCAACGGTTGTAGGACTTCTGCTGGTCTCTAGTGGTTCACCTTTACTAGCTGACAAGTGGTACACCTCAAGACAAACTCAGCGATGTCTCTCTTCATCCCACTCCACAAGTACTTCCGTCTCATGTCTTGGTACATCTTATCCCCTCCAGGATGTACCGTAAATCGGGACCCGTGTGCCTCTGCCATTACAGTGTGTCATAAGTCCTCCCCACGGTATCTATCAACCTTCCGTTGAATCGAAAACCTCCCTCTGAACTAATGGAGTACAACTCGGCTCCCCAGCTAGTAGCTATGTAATCCTCTCCTGACAAAATGGATTTGTCGCCTGTGCCTGTACCACCCTCGTGACAATCTAGGGTGTAACGGTCATAGCTGACATGAAAGATCTGGCAACTACATCCTGATGACCCAACTCTTTCCATTTTGCCTTCCATACCTCGGCCACTTCCCCCACCGGTCTACGGCTCAACGCATCGGCCACCATATCGGCCTTCCCCGGGTGATACTGGATATCGAATTGATAGTCCTTCATAAGTTCAAGCCACCTGCATTGACACATATTTAGCTCCCTCCAAGTGAACAAATACTGTAGTGACTTGTGATCTGTGAAAATGCAAAATTTCTCCCCCAACAGGTAATGTCTCTAAATTCGAAGGGAAAACACGACTACTGCTAGCTCCAAGTCATGGGTGGGGTAATTCCTCCCGTGAGGCTTAAGCTTACGGGAAGCAAAAGTTATAGCCCGGTCCTCCTACTGAAGTACTCCCCCAAGTCCCTGTAGGGATGCATCAATGTAAACTAGGTAATCCACTCCTGGCATGGGTAAAATGAGAATTGGTGTTGAAGTCAACTTGTCTTTCAGCTCATCGAAAGCCAACTGATAAGCGTCATCCCAAATGAACGACATTCCTTTGCGAGTTAAGTTAGTCAAAGGACCCGCAATCTTCGAAAACTCTCGAATAAACTGTCTGTAATATCCCACCAAACCTAAGAAACTATGTACCTCCGTCGGTGTCGTGGGTTGTCCCCACTCCCTCACCGTTGACACCTTACTCGGGTCCACTGATATCCCCCTCTTCGAAATGATATGCTCCAAAAACTGCACCTCACGTAACTAGAACCCATATTTTTTAAACTTTACATACAACTGATGCTCATGCAGTGTCTGTAAAACCCGATGTAAATGCTCGACATGCTCCTCCTCGATCCAGGAATAAATCAGAATGTCGTCAATGGAGATGATAACAATCTGATCCAAAAACTCTTTGAATACCATGTTCACCAAGTCCATAAATACGGTCGACGCATTGGTTAGCCCAAATGGCATAACTCAAAACTCGTAGGACCCATATCTCGTAAAGAAGGCAGTCTTAGACACGTCCTACTCCTGGATGTGCAACTGATGATACCCGGATCTCAAGTCTATCTTCAAGAAGTAGGCGGCTGCTCTCAACTGATCGAATAAGTTATCGATTCGGGGCAACATATACTTAATTCGTATCGCGACTTTATTCAGCTCATGGTAGTTACACACAGTTGCAATGACCCATCTCTCTTCTTCACAAATAATACTGGGGAACCCCGGGGCGAGGTAATCCTACGAATGAACCCCTATCCCAAAAGCTGCTCGATCTGATCCCGTAGCTCCCTCATCTCCATAGGAGCCATATGGGAAGGTGCAGGTGTAATTAGTCGAATGCCTGATGCTAAGCCAATGAGAACTCAATCTCTCTACTAGGGGAAATCCGGGTATCTCTTGAAACACATCGACAAACTCACGAACAACGGGAATTGAATCAAGTGAAATCACCACCCCGTGAGGGGTCTCCTCCTCTGTGTAGTATAAGTGGGTAGACGAGCCTCCCTCAAGATGAGGCTTTGCTACCAAAAACATCTCCTGGCTCGGTATAGCAAACACATTACTCCTACTGTAACAGTCGATCCTAGCCCTATAAGTGGCTAGTCAATCCATGCTTATAATAGCGTCATACTCTGTCATGTCTAGCACAAGCATGTCGGCGGGCAAAATCAGTGTCCCAATGTCTATACTCACCCCCCAATAGATAAAGAATACAAGCGTCCAATTGCCCAATGGCAAATCTACACATATAACTATACTATCAGCGGTGTCTAACAATCATGCGGCCCGTGCAAACCTAGTGGCTATGAATGAGTGCGAAGCCCCAGTGTCAAATAAAATGCACCCAGAAATGCCATGGATCAGAAACGTACCCACAACAGTGGGTGAAGCTACAGCCTAGTGGACATGATACACGCACACATACTGTAATTGCCCCTGCTGAGGTGGTGCTGCTCGAACGACTGGTGCTGTAGGTAATGCTGGTATGGGTGCTGGTGCTGGGAGGGCAGAGAGGAAGATGTCTCTGAGGCTCCTGACGGCCTCCCTGCTGCTGCTGACCCTTGCCCTTATCAGGGCAATCAAATCGTTTGTGGCCAGTCTTGCCACAAATGAAACACCTGCCCTGAAAATTTCCTCCCCTCTGGCCCTGATGGCCTTGACCCTGCTGCCCATTACCTCCCCTACCCTAGCCCTACTGGCCCTGATGAAATCGTTGTTGGCCCGGTTGGCCCTGCCTATATCCACCATGTCCCTACCAATAATCCCCAGAACGAGACCTTTTAGCAACATCCCCCTAGTGGGGACCTTGCTCACCCTGCCTCTAGTGACTCTGTACTGGATGTGCCTCACTGGCACTACTACCCCCAGTCCTTCCCTTCTGGCTAGACTCTCCTACTCGCTTGCTCCCCTTAACATGGAAGCGATGGTCTTGACAATGTAACAGAGCAACATTCGGTACCTCCATGTAGGTCTTCAGAGATGGATTACCTAAGAAGTGCTGTTGGATCCTCCAAGTGAGGCCATCTGTAAACAACTGTATCTTTTTATCCTCGGTAGGCACCTCTCTCAGGACAAAGTTAGCTAACCTCGTGAATTCCTCGCCATACTCAACAACGGTCCTCCCATCTTGGGTGAGATCTAATATTTTCCGCCTCATTTCTGTATGGATGGCGAAAGGAAAATATTTGCGGTCAAACCACTCCTAGAACTCCTGTATATGCATGTTGTCTCTCTCCTCTGTGGTGGTAACTGACTCCCACCACTGCAGTGTCCCCCCGACTAGCTTAAATATAGCTAAAATCTGTCTTTGGACATTGGTACACTCGTACATCCTCAGATGCCTCTGGATGTCTTTGTTCCATTGGCTCGCAACCACTACGTCTGTACTCCCCTGAAACTCGGGAGGGTGTGCCTTCTGGAAGGCATCTCTAACTCACTCGTAAGCAGAAGGGAATGCCTGCATCTGAGCTGGTGCCACAACTTGTGCCTGGGGTGGGGCCTGCTGTACGGTAGCTAATGATGCATTAACCGCCTGAGCAATTATGGCGGCAACCTCTGTGGTATTCATGGAACCCTGGACTGAGTCTCTAGATGTGCCTCTGGGGTGGCCCGTGTAGCACGTCGAGGAGGCATCTGAAACGAGAAAGATTTTTCCATCAGTCCACTATTCAATATGTCTTAAAATAGTTGAAGATGTAAATGCGTAAAAAAGAATACAATACCTCAAAGAAGGCTAAGCTGAAACGCAATAAGCCGTAGAGATCCTAAAGATACTAGAACATGATGCTCTGATACCATCTATAACACCTCGCCTAATTGAATACAGAGTGATAAGTCCTTTATTAAATTAAACAGAATATCCAGTTGGTCCATTCTTAGCATCACTGTCGAAAACTCTTTAAAACTTACTAACCACCTAGTATTAAAAAGGTTGGTATCAAATTTTATCTTTATAATTAACATGCAATGATTTAAAACAAATAAATAATTAAATATCATATTCACCATTATAATTTAATCAACATCACAAATAGTGAGATACTGAATCAAATAAGATATGACGGGAGTAAACACCCCAATCTGAAACTCCAATACAATAATCCATATAAAAACTAAATCCACAATTGAATAATAAAAGAAGTATAATGTCTCTGAAAACAACTGCTAATAGAAGATGAGCGACATGCTCGACTAAGATAAAATAAAGGATGAATCGGATCTGAAAGTAATGTAGGCGTCTACTAAATAGGACATGTAATCATCCACAACAACTGCAACAACGTTAAATGAAAATGAACTCCTAAGTTGGGCTTCCTTGTGGCTGGGCACCTAAAATGATTTTTACAAAAATAGATTTGTAAAAGGGGTCAAAGCCCGAGTAAAACAGTTAAAAATTTAGCAAGTATTTAAAATGCATAATTAGTAGATGTTATCTACATGTTAGGTTCATGGTTCTCACTTGAGGTCCTCACCCCTCAATTAATGTGCACGTCTAACGTATGCTCCTAACCCGTCCTAGTTAGGTTACCCCGCATAACTAGTTCGAATTAAATATTTCACTACACCTACTAACTCTTGGCATTCACCCATATTGCTCAAGTAATATGTTATCGTATGTTCCCATACTTTATAAAATAAGTTAAGAATTTCCCAAATAGATGTTAAGTTTTCCCAAATGATTCACAAGTATATATAAATATTTATCACTCTATTTATACATATACTAATACAACACCCCTAGACTGAGTTGCGGTGCATGCATACTCTACTATCAAGTCCCGGTACATCACGTACTAAATAAAGGACAACTGGCTCGAAGTCACTCCCGAACCATCAATACAAATCACAAATATTGGAAGCAAACATAGTCCTAAGCCTTTGGGCCACGCACATACATAGGCACCCAAATGACCGTGAACACGATCTTTCACACTGATAGTGATCCAACCTAAGTTCTATATTCAGAGGTACAAGTCTAAAATCCCCATAATGGGTTCATCAGGATGAGACTGTCCCCATTTCAAAACCTCCCGTGATAGCAAGCAACGTAGGTATATCAATACACATAAATCAAACAATATGTATACACACCACCCATGTATATATATCATGCCATCATAGGTATGCACATAATCATATGCCCCGTACGTGGTATAGTATTCCTCGGATATCCTACATAATGTAATATTTGTTCTCATAGTATTTTTTCGAGTACTATTCGATACTTAAATATTTACTAAGCGTTCCAATCACTTTCCAACGTCATTTCAATAGTCATAACACACTCTTAACCTACTGTTCATAACCTTTAATTAATGCTTACTCTCCCCATAACATGAATAATGAATTCTAGATACATATGCACTCGATATACTCTCATTAACCTCAAACCCAATCATACCCTTATTGGAATTAACGGTGTCTCAACTAAATGTTCTATGACCTATTTTGAGTCCCTACCTAGTTATCTTATCATCCCTAAGAGTCCTTGAAATTTAGGGTAGGGTAAACCTTGTAAATAAAGTAATTCCTAAATTCAGCGTTCATCTATCGATTGATCGATCAACATTCATAGGTCGATCGATTGAACCTGGATTTTTACAGTTATGGGATAACTTTGTTTTTCTTCACTTTTAACCCTTAAATTATCCATGTTAGGGTCCCAAACTCCCAACCAAACGTACAAATTGAAAAGGGGTGGGTTCTCTACACTAAATGCTCTAATACCACTTGTTAGAGCGAATCCCCCCTGTGGCCATCCTGGGCGCGGCGTCGGGGGAGGATCCCTCGAGAAAGGCGGATTGCGCGGCGATTTCGCATCCCTTTGGTCGGGAGGTGCTTCGATCGTCGTCGATGTGGGGTAAATGTGAATAGATGGAGTCGCCAGACTATTTTGCACAAAATAGACAAAAGAACATGTTGCCACCCCGAGAGAGTGGCATCAAGGACAAACTGATGCATACGAAACCAATAGATCAAAGGTCTGGGGGCTAAGTTACATAATGGAAAGGTGTTAGGCACCCATCCCGCCCTTTCGGTCTCTCATTAATATTTTCCTTTATCCCCGGAAGTGTGTGTGTGCATTTATATACTGGAGATTGGAATCGTTTGACCCATACTACGAACAAGGTAGGGTGAAGTCATCCATAAGAATGTTTCCAAAATAATAATGAATATAGAAGATAGAATATGAGCATTCATCTTGATATTGGTCATTATTAGGAAATGATGATATGAGTTGGATGAAACGCGAACAAGCATATTATATGTAAAAGTATGATAATTATGAAAATGAGGGATTTGAAAAAATGGAGAAATTGGAAAAATTAGACTCGAGTCTCGAATTTTAATCCAGGACGCCTACGTAGCTTATAAAGGAATCAAAGTCCACGTAGTTCGAATGCCGCATAGGGGTGGGTTTTATCCTATAGATTCGTACGAAATTTTATTATATGTGTATGTGGAGAAAATGTGTTTTTGGTTTTGGAAAAAGTGTGATGAACAATTCCATTCGAAATTTATGGGTATAACCCTCTTTTATTGGTTTTCAGATTTTTTTTTATAGAAAATAAAGTATGTGGAATATACTAATGAATGTGTAGATGTTAAAGTGTATGAACTAAAGTAAGAGATAGATTATGGATCTAATATAATTTATGCAAAAACAGGAGATTTAAAGAGAGTGAGAAGGGATTGGACCTTCCTTGAAGTTTGATCATTGATCTTGGATGAAATCCCTTGGATATGGATGAAGGTTGATAAGAGAGAAGTATATTTGCTAAGTTGGGTATGAAAAGGATGGGAATTCAGACTTGAATGGAACTTCACATTTGGAACTTCACTGATATTGCTGAGATCATTGATGCTGATGGATTTCTCTGTGTTGTTGTTGTTATTGGGAGTGAGGTCATGGACACATTTTATAGAGCCAAGGGGGGTGCTGATCGGCCTACCCCAGGGTGTGCCTATCGGCAGGCAACCCTTGACACTGTGTCGATTGGCAGGGTTCAGGACCTGCCGATTGGCAGTCTCGTGCAGACTTTTTAGGAAAAATAATCATAGAATGCAACCGTTGATCCGAATCAAGCATGGGGCATACCGTTAGATAGGTACTTCAGAGACCTTCGAGAGTCCTTTGGACTTCTCCCAGGTTCGATAGTTGACTTTGGGTTAAATATGGCTCGGAAGCACACGTCGGTCTTTCGGACGGGAGATTGTCGGACGGAAATGGATCGTTCGTCCGTATGGTAAGTCAGAATCGCACACGAGGGGACCGTTGGAAAGGTTAGGATATGTAATTAGATATTCCAAAGAGTTTTGCTTGGTTCATAAAGTTAACATTGGTCAACCGGGGCTCGAAAGCATCCCATGACCTCTTGGCGTAAAATGAATTGTTCGTCCATGATGTGGGTCATAATCGCACACGGGGTATATCGCTGGAAAGGGTATTCAGTTCCCTTTGGAGATTCATTTAGTCTCATTTGAGCTAAAGATCTAAATTTGGTAAAACAGAGCCCGGGAGCGTCTGGTGGCCTTCGGATCGATATTCGAGGGAAAACTGATCGTTCGTCCGAATGGTTATGCTGTTTCGTGCACGGGGCATACCATTGGAAAGGATATTCAGAGCCCTTTGAAGATTCAAAGATCTTTTGCTCTGATGGTGAAGTTGATTGGGGCAACTCGGGGCCCGAGAGCGCCCGATGGCCTCCGAATTGATTTTTAGTAGTGAAATGGTCCATTCGTCTAAACCGTTGTGCTGATTGTCACACGTGGTGGACCGTTGGAAAGGGTATTCATATCTCTGTAAAGATTCAAAGAGATTTCTCTCTGACGATAGAGTTGATCGGAGTTAAATGGGGCCCAGGGGCGCCCGATGGCCTCTAGATCGGTACTCGGAGTGCGACTTAGGGTTTACGATGAAACAAGGGAGTGCTAGGGACCTAAGGAGAGACCTAGGGGGTCCTAGAATGTGGTGTCTATAAAGCCCCTCTACGGGTGAGCTTGGAACAAGTGATGGTCGCCGAATAAACACCACATGATGAAGGAAGGTCCGTTCCGTGGACCTAAGGGGTGTGGATGACTGATTCAGAGAGGCGGGGTCAATTCTAACCTAAAAGAGGTGACGATCAAGGATTGAGATCAATTCTGACCTAACTGAGGTGACGATCTAAGATCGAGGTCAATTCTGACCTAAAAAGAGGTGACGACCGAGGATCGAGGTCAATTCTGACCTAACTGAGGTGATGATCCAAGATTAAGGTCAATTCTGACCTAAAAAGAGGTCACGATCGAGGACCGAGGTTAATTCTGACCTAACTGAGGTGACGATCCAAGATCGAGGTCAATTCTGACCTAAAAGAGGTGATGACCAAGGATCGAGGTCAATTCTAACCTAACTGAGGTGACGATCCAAGATCAAGGTCAATTTTGACCTAAAAGAGGTGACGACTGAGCACCAAGGTCAATTCTGACCTAACTGAGGTGACAATCCAAGATCGAGGTAAATGCTGACCTAAAAAGAGGTGACGATCGAGGATCGAGGTCAATTTGGACCTAACTGAGGTGACGATCCAAGACCGAGATCAATTCTGACTTAAAAGAGGTGAAAACAGAGGATTGAGGTCAATTCTGACCTAACTGAGGTGACGATCCAAGACCGAGGTCAGTTCTGACCTAAAAGAGGTGACGACTGAGGACCGAGGTCAATTCTGACCTAACTGAGGTGACGATCTAAGATCGTGGTCAATTCTGACCTAAAAAAAGGTAACAATCGAGGTCAATTCTAACCTAACTGAGGTGATGATCCAAGACCGAGGTCAATTCTGACCTAAAAAGAGGCGAAGATCGAGGATCGAGGTCAATTCTGACCTAACTGATGTGACGATCCAAGATCGAGGTCAATTCTGACCTAAAAGAGGTGACGACCGAGGACCAAGGTCAATTCTGACCTAACTAAGGTGACGATCCAAGACTGAGGTCAATTCTGACCTAAAAGAGGGGTTCGTCTTACCTTTGGCAATTTGAGGGCTCCACTAAGGATGTGTAGTCTTCCTCTAGGGATTGGATTTTAGGTTCCGCAGGGGAATAGTGAATGATTCGAGGATTTGTAGCTGGGGAATTTTCGGAGCATCTTTTCGAGACGTTGCTGGGGAGAATTGTTCTTTAGAAGTTCCGCTGGGAATGTAAAAAAAGGTTTTCCCTGGTGAATAAGGTCCTAGAATGGATTTGGTAATTTTTTGGTAATTTTTTGGGATTTTTTGGTATTTTTCAAACTTTTTGTATGAAATTTTAAAGGTGATGCCGACCGGCATAGTTGAAGATGTGTCAATCGGCATTGGCACGGTCTTTTAGGGTACCTCGAGCAGGTGAAGGGTCAGTGCCGATCGGTGGGTGGCAGGGGACTGTCGATCGGCATAACCCTTAGCCTTCTATAAAAAGGGGCGGGTTCTCCTCATTTTGCACAGCTTTCTGACTTCTTTTCTTCTACTAAAAACTTTTGCAAATCGCCCTTACGTCCGAAATGTACGACTTCTCAAGCAGCGCAATCCATATGATATGGCTTAATGTCGATGACTGGGCAGGATTAGAGTGGAGGGCTAGGGTGTCCCTCGCATTGGGTAGCGAGAATTCTTTTGACTCATTGAGCCGGTGGCGGATGATCAAACTCTTCTGTGTGAGCCTTCGTGTCATCGTTCTTCTAGGGTAGTGAACCCTGGTGGCTATGTAAGTATTGTATGACTCTTGGTATTCCTTTCCTCTTTTTGTTGACGAGATTGCTTGAATCTGACAAGGGTTTTCTTCATTTTTTTGACAGTCTGACGTCTCCATGTCGGCTATTCGTGCCCGCGGTACACAAGGCTTAGGGATGTTTGGGAGCACCTTCCTCGCATGGTGCACTGAATGGTATCTTTTGCTCGCTTCGGGAGGCTGGCGTCTGCTTTGGACGAGACGCCTCGCTCGACTGCTGTTCTGTATGCTTTGGGAAAGAGGTTGTGGGACACTACCCACACTTTTCATTTTGGCTTTGGAGAGATGACGGTGACTCCCATTGATGTGCAGCAGTTGCTGGGACTGGACTGCGAAGGTGCCCAGATTGAGGTGGACAGGACGTTGAGGGTGATGCCGGAGGCGGTGACAACAACTTTAAGTGATGTGGAGAGGGTGGTTTCTGGGGACTCTCTCCGCTTGTCTTCTTTGAGGTAGATTTTATTAAGGAGAAGGGTTGATGAGGATGATGGGCAGCAGGTGTGTCAGATGGTTGTAATACCCCGTATTTTTATGACTTTTAAATTTAGGGATTTATTAAATTTAATCGAGATAAATTAATTTAATTTTAATCCGGAATATTGTTTTAAATATTTACTAGCGTGACGAGAGTTAGTAATTATTGGAAACTTGTTATTGGTTGAATGTTACTGGATGAGTATAGTAATATATGAGATTTATTTTTATAAAATTGTCACGTGTGAATAAAATGGCAATTATGGAAATTTAAGTCAGGACGCGCCCGTGTCGTGTCGGGACTAAATGTTGATAAATAAAAGTGAATAAATTATAAGTTGCTCGTATGGTCATTTTGAGTGAGCCAAAGTGTCCGGAAGGGTCGAGATAGTCAGAAAAGTGTACCTGGGGGTTTAGTTTGGGTCTCGGGGCGTTTTTAGGCTTAATTAGCACCCCGGGAGGGTGTTTTGGACATTTGGTAATTATGGGTAATTAAACCCACGAATTTTATAGGGTTATATCAGATGGAAAATTTTATCTTCTAGGGTTAATACAACCTAAAACTAATGACGGCCATTGGAGAGGAAGAGGAGAAGCTCTCCAAGGAGTTCTAAGCCAAGAACACCTCCGATTTCACCGCCGTCACCACCAACGCGTAGATCGTGCGACGGGGAACGCAACCACACCAAATTCGTCCACGAATCAGAAACTAAATTTCCAGGCAAGTATCTATCTTGCTTTAATCAAGTTAATGCATCATTTTATATTAGTCTAGGGTTGTCTAGAATTAGTGTTCTTGAAAGAAAACTCATGTTGGAGATTGGAAAATTTCATGTTTTAGAGATATAATTGATAAACTAGAAAAAAAACCCTTCATATGTAGGGGTTTAACCACGGATTTATGATGAATTAGAAGCAGAATTTCTGGAGAAATAATGATTTGAACTAAGCTAAATAAATTTTTAGGGTTCATGAGAATTGTATAAATTTGGGCACTTTTAATCCATGAATCTTGATGAAAACTCGCATGCTTTACGTTAAATATCGTCCATTTGGGTTTAGGACGTTTGTGGTATAAAATTCTGAGAGTTTGGGACTGTAACATGATGATTTGGAGGAGTTTGGCGTGAGAATCCCGTAATTGGGTTTTCTGCAGAATCTGCATAATTGCTTGATCGATCGATCGACCCCCTTTCATCGATCGATCGACCCCTCCTCGAAAATTGCATTTTTGCTCGTGTTAGCTTAATCCGATTTTTCACGTAGTAAACCTTGATTAGGATTGCTAGAACATATTGTAACATAAAAAGGACCAGTATGGTCAAGATAAACCCCGTTAAGTGGGATTTTAATATGAAGGGAATAAAGGGTAAACGGGGAGACTTTCAGACTTAAGAAATCATACGTGCGTTGATTAAATAATCGAAACATCTAATAAGTTGGATTAGAAGGCGAGAGAGGGCCTACTGAAATTGTACTTAGATAAAGAGAAGACTTCGAGTGACGAGAAGTGAGTTTAGAATAAATTAATTACGAGAACAAAAGGAATGAGGCCGTTATACGATATAATTGAGTAAAATGTGTAATAACGGATAATTATAATTATGGGTCGTGAGCGCACCTAATTTAGTAATGTGGATGTGAATACATATATATATATGACGGTGTGATTGTGCATATATTATTTCTATGTGAAAATCGTACCTGGGCTACTGGCTATCACGGAGGTTTCCGCGCTGGGATAGTCTTATCTCGATGGGACCTTTACGGGGGATATTGACTTGTACCCTAGAGCATAAGATTCCTAGGTACAGGCTATCGTATAGATAGTCATGGTCAGAATAGACGCAAGGGTATGTGCTGACCTCTTGGACTTGGAACTATGCCTCGCCTCCATTTGTTTGTGTTTTGTGTTAATACAGTTTGAGAGTGAGTCCGAACTAGTATTTCCCTTAGTTTGTGTGATACGGGGACTTGATAGCATAGTATGCCAGCACCATAGTTTTTATGTGGGGTGCCGATAGTATATATATAATTTATGAGTGATTGGTATATATATACTTATATATGGAAGTATAGCACCATAGATTTTATGTGGGGTGCTGTTTGTATATATATTATACGAGTAATTAATATATATACGTGTGACTATATGAGAACTTTCTACTGAGTAATAGTAGTTAAGTAAAGTATGAAATTCATCAACTTCACTGTAAGTATTCGAAAATGTTATAATAATACGGAATTATTCTAAATAACGTAAGAAATTTTGAAGAGATAGACTTTTCTAAAGTGAATATCAGAATCTTAATTTCACGTGTTAAAACTTATGGAGAATAAGTTAGAGAGATATATGGGGTTCATTAGTACGATAGATGTGCACACTAGATGAGAGGTGAGAATTCTCAAGAGAGTGTCGCATACTAATATGACTGTTGCATTAGCCGGTAAGCATTTTAAATACTTGCTAAACTATTTTTAAAACTGTTTTACATTCGGGCTCTGACCCGTTTGTTGTTATTTCTTCTCTCTTGTGTGTATATATATATGTACTACAGGTGCCCAGCCACAGGGGCGTCATGCTTAGGATTCTTGGAATGGAACGCGCTATAGCTTTTGTGGGAGTTGCAGGTCATTGCTTAGACGACTTCATTGTTGACTCCACTTCTAGTTCAATTTTACTCAGTGGGGAATGTGTCGCCCTTTTCCCATTATTTAGTTGGTATTGTCAGAGATTGTAATTCTTTTACTTTCAGTATCTTTATTTCGGGATTTATTACTGTCAGGATGTTTTCCTTTAGTATTTTAAATGTTGGGATTTATTATTGATGGTTAAACTTTTGAATGTTCATTTTTATTCTTATACTTAACGTGTGACTCTTAAAATGTTAATGGTTTAAGGTTTTATAATTGAATTTAATAAAATGGAAATAAGGTTTTGAATGGTTTTGACACTTAGATTAATTATTTAGGGTGTTTACTTGGAAAAGTTATTTTTGTGACAGTGATGCTAAGAATGAACCAACTGTTCACCTTGATTTTAATTTAATAAAGGAGTGATCGCCAGGTATTTAATTAGGCGGGGTGTCACAGGTGGTATTGGAGCATCAGGTTCTAGTGTCCTTTAGGATCTGTACGGTTTATTATGCTTTCAGCGTTGCTTTGTTTGATATAGAGACCTATGTTTAGGATTGTTGATTTCTTTGATAAGATTTCGTTCTCCTACTATAATGTGTATACATTAGTGAATTCTAATTTCGTTCGGATGTGTGCGTGTGTCGAGCAATGACGGATGTCAGAAGAGGACCGTTAAGCGGACCTCAGGAGACCGGGCTCAGTTGAGGTGGTAAAATATATTCGAGGATGATAATCGTAGTTGAGGTCACCTCTATTAGGGCACGAGAAACCATGACTAGAAAGGTGACTAAGGCGCAACCATGATTTCCAAAATGCTGCTATAGTCGAATGAGGTGCGATGGGTAAACTTACCCAACGTGTTACAAACGGGTAGAGAACTGTCTGTGGAAATTCTAGAAATGCAGGAATTGTGTGTGTTTACCAAAGGAGGTAAAGTATCCGAAGGTGTAGATATAGGAAGGAATGTGGCTAACTGAAAGTGAAAATTTAGAGAAAATTTTCTTGGCTTTCGGGACGAAGTTATAATGATGGGAGTCGACCACCAATTTAGAAGTGGAATGCTATGTCTAAAGGAGAACCCTAGGTACATCATTGACCGTATGTTCTTTCGTCAGATGTTCAGGATTTGAAGTGAATGTCGTCTTGAACTCATCACAGGAGGACGTGATAGAAATCCAATCGTGAACATGAGTCTTAACCGTTAACGAACTTTGTATCGGGAGACGTAGATACAAGTGAAGGAAACGACTCCAAGTGGGATATCGACTCGTAATAATAGTTGATAACACTCAAAGAAGAAATTCTGATGGCCGGTCGATTTAGAGGTCGACAATGTCATATTTTGTCAATAAAGATGATAATGCTCCTTTGTGTGGGAAGTTAAAGAAATCGAAGAATTTAGTCGAGAATAAGACTAAATACAACGGTGATGGTATAGCACCACAAAGGGATGTGGATACACATCAGGGGACCCATTTAAATGATTCGGATAGTTGAATTCTTATCGAGAGATAGTAAATCCAGTAAGGACTATTATAGTCAGTTACATGTTCTTTAGGGCCTAAAAGGCTAAGGGTATAATCGAGGCAGCCAACAGGAACATAGTCTACTAAAGTTCGAGAGAAGGACAATCCTAACCTGGTTAGTAGGACAGGAGATAAGTGAATTATGTGTTGGGGTATTTTTGTGCGGAGTGAGATCGCTCACGATAATATGTTCCGAAGTGAGAAAAAGGACAAAAATACGGTGCCTAGTAAAAGACAATGTTTAAAGTAATTTTGTTTGGTTTGAGTAGACGTGTTACGTCCAGAAACCACTTGTGCAGTTAAGACGATTGGCAAGGTGGAAGTATAAGTTGTATTCTCAGAGGATGCAGCGTGTTTATGTGACACGAGCGAGTCACTATATTTTGTTCATTGCTAGATTAGCATGTGAGACGAGCTTAATGCATATAATTATAAACGTTACCATTATGTGAATATTTTCCCTAGCGTAGCGGGATTTTTCTTTAGTGCTATCCACGGAGGATGAATGAGTATACTAAGTGTTATGTACTTTATTGAAGTTACTCGTTGTAGTGATGCGATATGCGAGTATGATATTATCTTTGTTAAAACGTTATAGATATGGTTAATACAATAGTGGGCATTTATTGCAAGGCTATCGGAGTGGTTGCATTAGTGCAGCATATTTTATTTTTGTTCTGGCGAGGCTTCACCTGAAAGAAGGTCGGACTCGCACTTATATTATCTATCCTAGAGACTTTGGAGGGGATAGTGGGCTCGAGATATTCGATGCCGATGTATGTATAGACTTTGTCATTATGATTCAGTGTGTATCGGGCTTACCGTTGAGCGAAAAGATTTAATTCAGTATTATGTTGAGCACTCAGGACTTGGTAATAAGAAGAGTGCATTGTTATATCTATCCTCTAGAGATGTGGGAGTTAAGAGTTATACCCCTATTATTAGGGAAAGGAATTTCGATAATTCCGATCGTATGTATTCGAGGTTTATAGAATGCAATTACCATGAACCAATACGGGACGATAGTGAAATTGGTGAAACGTTCTTTGTTAAGCATAATTACGGGAAGAAATGTAACTTTTTCGTCAAGAGACGGAATAAAGGGGTACATGCTATGGATGGAGGACCTAACGGATTTCGATAATCGATAATACTAGGTAGTAGTGTATCGGGGGGTTCCTTGTTTGGATTTTGCTTTGCGAGACATCCCACGCATGAAACTTAGCGTAAGGTTGGAAATAGGGAGACGTTTGGTCACTATTCCATGAGTTCGGTACCCCGAATCGAAATGGGATCAAGTAATTACATATGTAAGTTAGTAGTTAAATTTTAATTTAAATCCACTGGAGCCGGATTGTTTGGTAAGAAAGCATTGAAACTTATCCCCACGAGTTGAGGGGTGGAACGATGATAAGGAGGATTTAAAAATTTCGATTTCTAGGGTGATTGAGAGTACCCAAGTGTTGTAACCACGTTCAGAACACAAGGTAAATAAAGAGTTGGAATGATTTTAACATGGATTATCTGGAAAGAACTTTATTATACAAAAAAAATGACATGTAATTATTTTGATGAATAGAGAGTTAGTGATTTATTTTGGTTGATGTACATATTTGGGAAAATTGTTGAACTTATCTGAAGAAGGTTGAAATTTGTTGTTCCCATTTTGTTGACATGGAATTTGAATGCCCTATTCCTTATACTTTGTTGGATTTAGTTAGTTTCACTGATGAGTAGCACGTCGTTCGCTCTCCTAGGGCGGTAGGGGTGTTGCAAAATGTGGGCATCTTGGTTAACTGCAGTTAAAATCGTCCGAGTTGAAGGGACGTGGTAATAGACGTGTGAATTACATATTTGTGGGACTAGTATAACGAAGTGGAAGTGATAGAGTGGATTAAACTTCACATGAGGGGCGATAATCCATACATAAGTGTGCAATTAAAATATCACACCCTAAATTGATTGGAAGGCTGTGGGAAGCCATTTAAGAAGGGGTATTCCTTGAATGGAGCAGAAATAAAATTACTATGAAGAACACTCGGAGCGGAGTTGTTAGTAGTCAAGTGTGAGAGCGACTTGCGCATACAAAGAGTAATGATGTTAGTATGGTATAAGAGATCCAGAAGTACGCTTCGTGGCGAGGAGCACGGGTCGAAACTTTCGGCATACTCCAAGGAAGGAAGGGGAGTATTACGTGTCACTTAATGTGAGACATTTCAAGGGAAAAAAATTGATGTTTAGAGGGACATAGTAAGTAGTCTCTACATGCACCGCCCATAGGTAAGGTTTGGTTGAAAGAGGAAAATCAACCAAAGAATTTTGTGTTTATTGACGATTCCTGAAATTGGAAGAGGTCCGTAAAGTCGGTAAAGTTCTTGGATGGGTTGACATCCTCAAAACAAGATCAAGGGTTCATCCCGAACATGTGAATTAAGTCGCCGAGAAGGAAGTGATTGATATTTTTTGGGCTGGTTTACAATATTAACTAGTATGCCCCAGACTTCCTTTGAAAGGAAGGATCGCGCCAGTGCATGGTCCGGCACAGTATAAATTTCTGAATCAAGATGAGATTGGTAAATCCCACCTTTGATATGGGATTTCAGGAACTAGCGGAGATAAGGTTTCGTTTCAAGTAGGATGTATCACCCTTAGCCAGGGAATAGGCGCACGGTGATTAAAGATTAGTGGAGCCACGTGAAGGAGATTTTGGAATATTGGTACGATGATTTCAGGAATGCTCTATAGAAGCACTCATACCCGTTTGTGGCGTACGAGGTGCTTATTAAGTTTTTGTTATGGAAGAACCTCGACTATTCTCCTTCCGTATGTTTAGAGGTGAGTAGATAATCAGAATTTTGGATCAGTCGAGAAAATATCCGATAACTATGGTAGTATTTCACGACTGTTTTAGGCGAACAAGAGTGGTCAAATGTTCGTATGATTTTCTCAGAATGGGAGTTTTGTATATGAATAAATCCGAGTAGTTGTCATGTAGTGAGGTGCGGCCTCCTAATGATAGTGAGATAATGGAAGTTTATAACGTATAGGCGTGACCTATGCGAATGTTGTCGGTTGGGAGCGCAATGTGAAGTGTCTCCAATGAGAATGTAAAACAAGCTTGCTGTGAGGAAAGGGCTATACTGATTGAGCACCGTACTATGTAGATAGTTTGCGTACTGACAAGGATATCCAGAATTGTGCTACCTGGTAGGCCTTATTTTCCGAATTTCGGGACGAAATTCTGTTATTAGGGGGGGAGTATGTAATACCCCGTATTTTTATGGCTTTTAAATTTAGGGATTTATTAAATTTAATTGAGATAAATTAATTTAATTTTAATCCGGAATGTTGTTTTAAATATTTACTAGCGTGACGAGAGTTAATAATTGTTGATACCAAATTTAGTCTGCTGACATGGCTAAATTAAGTGGAGACACGTGGCAATCTGCGTGGCAATAACAAGCACTTTCGAACAACACTTTGACTTCGAGGAGCTCAACTTCCCCGACCAAATCAGACGCTCCAACCAACAAGAGTTCTACGAGGAACTTTAATGCACCGAGCAAATTATGAGTACCGAGCTACTTAGGCGGTACGAGCTGCACCTCGAACAGAGCATTAATAGCAGGATAACCAACAGATTGACTGCGCATTAAATGCTTATTATTATCATACAGATGTATACGCTTAAGGGACAACTATGTATTACCCTTTCACATGAACAACCTGAGGGCTATAAATACATTGTATCATCCTCATTGTAAGGGGACGGGGAATTTCTTGACTAAACCTGTAATTGAAAATTCCCAAACAGTCATCAATAACAAGAACAATTGACGTAGGCCATTCTTATAAGGTTGAACCACTTTAAAATTTCTTTGTCTCATTTTATTTTACCTGTGATTAAAAAATTAGATATAATCTAATTTTTTACATCAACAGATTGGCGCCGTCTGTGGGAAACGACTGGTAATATCGTTTTTCATCAAAAATAATTCATCACAAATGGCTGATAATCCAGAACCCAGCAATCGAAACGCTGGAACCCCCCCAAATCCATCTGCTCCGCCAAACGTTTTAGATCTTGATGGAATAATGACAAATATGGCCCAGGGCCAGACAACCATGTAAGAAACTATGCGACAACTCATATAAACCCTTCATGACGGAGTACCGACCCATTCAGGGCAGCGAAGTGTTCAAAGAAATACTCGTTTACTTTCTTCGCATACTAGGCGTACCGACTCATATTGTACTGAGGAGTCTGGTGATTTTTCTTATCAACCAGGAAGAACTTCGTCGGTACGAGCCACAGATACTGAACAACGAGTCACTATCTCTCCAGAAAGGACCAGTGCATTGGAAAGATTAAGTAGGGTTTCTCCTTTTGATCGATTGGGCCCTAGGAGGAACAAAAGTCCTCCTAAGGCTGCGTCGAGGAGCTTTCGATGATCATTAGACTTAAGGGAAGGATCTGCCCAATCGCTACCAGCTGCTCGTCAAGATAGATGCCAGGAAGCCACATCAACGCGATCAGTTGCTTGAACCAACAGGCCCGAGGAAGGAAATGATGAGTGGAAAGGCTCTATTCAGAGGCTGGAGGATAGATTAGGGGAAATGGCTAAGGCCAAGAACCCTCTACAATGAACTTTTGTTCAAGGGACACCTTTTGTCCAGGCCATTGTGGATTTTCCCACACTGTCAAAGTTCAAAGCACCTGTTGTGACTCCCAAATATGATGGAAAGATCGACCCCGTCCTTCATATAGAACAATATCAAGTTGCAGCCGATATCTATGCTGTTCCAGATGAGATGAGATGCAGAGCATTCTTGGGAACTCTTACCGGACCTGCTCAAATATGGTACAATAATCTTCCTCGGGGTAAGATCTCAACTTTCTTTCAACTAGTCGAGTTATTTATTGGAAATTTCTGTTTTGGGGCAAAGCCAGTTAAACGAGTAGCGCATTTATTAAGTGTTAGACAAAAAGTTGGTGAGAGTACCAGAGATTATATAACTCGTTTTAATAACGAGAAACTCGAAGTCATTGATTATGAGGAAAAGACAACGATTACCGCCTTCATGAGTGGGCTGCTGCCCAATAAGTTGTACTACACTTTGGCCAAAGATCCACCTAGAACCATGTCAGAACTGATGGTAAAAGCGGCCAAGATCATGAATGTCGAGGAGGCTATGGCTGCGAAGAAGAATATAGATGCCAAAGGAACTAAGGTGGCGGTTGATAAAGCCAAGAAGAAAGAGCATAAGAACAATGGTGGTGACAAATAATCAAAAACAAGGTCATCATGGGAAGTATTGAAGAAATTTGATAATTACACTCCTTTGAAGATAGACATCAACCTCGTTCTAGAAGAAATCAAGAACAACGAGGAATTAAACTGGCCAGAGAAAATGAAGACAGGCCCTGACAGGAGGAATAAGGCCAAATACTACGAGTTTTACAAAGATCATGGCCATATGACTAAAAATTGCATAGCAATTCAGAATGAGATCGAAACACTCATTAGATGAGGAAAACTGACAAAGTATGTTGATCGTAGAAATGAAAGAAGAAATAGCGACCGAACAAGAGAGCGGTCTAGATCTCTTCATCGAGCAGAGGAGAACAAGAAAAGAGACCATGAAGATGATCCAGAAGACGACCTCGATCTTCCCAAAAGACCAAGACAGCCAGAACGTGAGGTATTTTCAATACGTTTTGGGTAATTTGATTGTAATGTTATTACAGGTGGAGATGAAGGAGGAGACCTTACTGCAGAGATAAAAGCTTACCTCTGTGAGGCTCAAGCTTGCTCATACATTCACAGAATAAATCTAGCTGAGGAGGATTGCCCGAGAAAGGTAAACAAAGAGAAATTGGTCATTGGTTTCTCAAATAACGACTTCGCAGGTGTTCTATATCCTCATGATGACCCATTGGTGATCAAAATGAGGATGAAGGAAGTGATGATCTCAAGAGTACTGGTAGACAATGGTTGCTCGGCAGACATCATATTCTACTCGTGCTTCGACAGTTTAAATCTAAAGCTATCTCAACTGGAGCCTTATCACAGACCTCTCCTCGGTTTTGCTGGCGAGAAAGTTTTTCCACTTGGGACGATCAAGTTGGATATATTCATTGGTACATGGCCTGCTTGTCGAACAGAAAGAATACGCTTCTTCATGATGGATAAGAATATTCAATCAGCCTACAATATCATCATGGGAAGGGTAGAATTGAAGAAGTTCGAGGCAGTACCATCTATGGTACATCAATGCCTAAAATTTCCAACAAATTTTGGAGTAGGAGTTGTGAAGGGTGATCAAAAAGTTGCTCGGGAATGCTACTATTCATCTATCGAGCAAGAGGAACTGGAGGAATCAAGGAAAAAGACTACTACCTATCAGGTGGATGAAGGTGCAGAAATTAAAACATTAGATCCTAGAGATGAGTCGCAACTCGTGAAGGGTCAAGTGGTGGAAGCTACTGAAAACATCATTCTGGACGATGAGCACCCTGAACGAACAACTCAAATAGGTTCGTCGTTGGAGGCCTCACTAAAACAGGAATTGATAACTTTCTTAAGAAGCAGAAAGTAAACTTTTGCATGGCTTCATGAGGATATGCCCGGAATAGACCCAAATTTCTTATGTCACGAGCTCAACGTGAATAAGGAGATCAAGCCAGTGAAGTAGAGAAGAAGAGTATTCAGTCCTGAGAAGAATCAAGCCATACAGGAGGAGGTCGAGAAGCTCCAGAAAGCTTGCTTTATTGAAGATGTTAAGTATCCAGACTGGTTAGCAAATGTGGTGATGGTGAAGAAGAAGAACAACAAATGGAGGATGTGTGTAGACTTCACCGACCTCAACAAAGCATGCCCAAAGGATCACCTTCCGTTGCCCCGAATTGATCAACTAATGGATGCTACCTCGGTACACGAGCTGCTGAGCTTCATAGATGCTTATTCTGGTTACAACCGGATTAAAATGAAACCTGAAGACAGGGAGAGTACTTCTTTCATTACCCCTAGGGGAACTTATTGTTATAATGTTATGCCTTTTGGTTTGAAAAATGCAGGTGCGACATATCAGCGGCTGATGAACAAGGTGTTTGCAGAACAAATCAGTTGCAATATGGAAGTCTATGTTGATGATATGCTGACAAAGAGTAAGAAAGCTGCTGACCATCTAGTTGACTTAGGCCAGACCTTTGATCAACTAGATAAATATCAAATGAAGCTGAACCCGACGAAGTGCATATTTGGAGTACGAGAAGGCATGTTTCTCGGGTACATTGTCAATCAACGAGGCATTGAAGCAAACCCTGAAAAGATCAAAGCTCTATTAGGGCTGCGATATCCAACGGCGAAGAAAGAAGTGCAAAGTCTTACAGGACGAGTAGCAGCACTCAACAAATTTGTATCACGAGCAACTGATAGATGTCTCCCATTCTTCAAAACGCTCCGAAAGACTTTTGAGTGGAATGATGAATATGAGAAGGCTTTTTAAGACTTGAAGAAATATCTGGGAGCACCTCCACTATTGTCCAGGCCAGTGATGTGAGAAAAATTGTACTTGTATCTGGTAGTGTCGAAGAATGCAGTTAGCTCGGCATTGATAAGAGTGGAGAATGGAGTGCAAAAATCGATCTATTACACTAGCAAAGCCATCCTCGGAGTAAAGATCAGATATCCAAAGCTGGAAAAATTGGCACTAGCATTGATTGAAGCGAGTAGAAGAATGAAGCCATACTTCTAGGCTCATACCATAGTAGTATATACTGATATGCCATTGAGGCAAGCACTTCATAAACCAAAAAAATCAGGAAGATTGATGTACTGGGCAATAGAACTTGGTGAATATGATATAGTGTATGAACCCATATCATCGCTTAAAGGGCAAGCAGTAGCAGATTTTATAGCAGAATTCACTTATCTTGATACCCCCGAGGAGCAAAAGCTGCTCACCGATCAACCTGTAGATGTTACAGAATCATCAAAATCAAGCCCAAACCAACTTAGGTTGGTAAAAGGGCAAGAAGAGATGATCGACGAACAACAAGAAATATTAAGAGGGGGTGAAAGGAAGAAACAAATTTTCCACCGAGGAACTCTGTCAGATCAAAAATTTGAAGACGAGTTACCTATATGGAGTCTATATGTGGATGGCTCATCTTGCACAACAGGCTGTGGGGCAGGGATCGTTCTTAATAGTCCAGACGAGGTCGACATGGAATACGCCCTACGCCTCCAATTCAAAGCTTCGAATAATGAGGCTGAATATGAAGCCATGATTGCAGGTCTTAGTTTGGCAAAAACCTTGGGGGAAGAGCAGGTTATTATCTTCAGTGACTCGCAATTGATCATAAATCAAATGATGGGAATATATGCAGCCAAAGGAGAATTAATGTTCAGGTATCATGCAAAGGCAAGGGAATTGGTATCAGAATTTGCTGCTATTCAGCTGGTCAGAATACCAAGAATATAGAATGCGAGAGCAGACGCCTTAGCTCGATTAGCATCAGCTACTCGTACCGAGCTACGAAGAATAATCCCAATTAAAGTTTTAGCTGGTCGGAGTATAGATGAAGATCTGACGATGAATTTTATTACCCTTGATTTAGGGCCATCTTGGATGGATCCCATCAGGACATATATTGAGGAGGGAGAATTACCAATTGACAAACTCGCAGCCAAGAAATTGAAGTTTAAAGTTGCTCGTTATGTACTGACTAATGGTATTCTATATAGACGAGGAATTATGGCAGGTTTGCAAAGATGTGTACACCCCTCCGAGGTGCAAGACTTGATTGAAGAGATCCATGAAGGGTCCTGTGGAGCCCATGTAGCAGGTCGGACGCTTTTGCAAAGGGTGATGATGCAAGGATACTACTGACCAACGATGAGGGCTGATTGTATAGCCTATGCCAAGAAATATGACAAGTGTCAGCGCTTCTCCTCCATCCGAAGAACTCCCCAAGCATTGTTGACACCCATTACTTCCCCTTGTCCATTTGTCATGTGAGGAATTTACTTGATCGGACCACTTCCAACGACCAGAGGAAGATTTAAATATCTCGTCGTCGCAGTGGATTAGTTTACTAAGTGGGTAGAGGCTGAGCCTCTTGTCGACATGACGTACGAGAAGGTGTATCAATTTGTTTGGAAAAATATCATCTGTAGATATGGTCTTCCCCATGCATTCATTACCGACCATGGAACATAATTTGACAACGAGGAGTTCGCTACCTATTGTCATCAGTCAAATATCTTGAAGATCCACTCGGCACCAGGCCATCCTCAAAGTAATGGCCAAATCGAAGTAACGAACATAACGCTACTGAATGGCTTGAAGAAAAAACTGAATGACGCGAAAGCAAACTGGATCAACAAGCTACAGTCAGTACTATGGGCTTATCGTACTACTCCCCGAGCAGCAACTGGAGAATCCTCATATATGCTAGCATTTAGAAGTGAAGCTGTTATACCTGCCGAGTTGGGCCTCCCAACACACAGGGTACTGAATTTCAATTCCCCTGTCAGCGACTTAATGAGAAGATTGGATTTGGACATGCTCGAGGAGGTTAGAGAAGAAGCCGCCATCAGGAATGCTGCTTACCAATGACGAACAACTTTGTTCTACAACAAGAGAGTGAAGAAATGCGACCTGAAAGAAGGAGACTATGTGCTAAAGAAAGTAATTCAAAAGCACAACAAACTGGAAGCAAACTGGCATGGACCTTACCGAGTTACAGAAGTTGTTCGACCGTGAACCTACAGAATAATAACTTTAGAAGGGGAAGAGTTTAAGAATGCATGGAATGCAGAACACCTGCGCAAGTATTATCAGTGATGTAAACTCTCATGTAATGCAATTTCGATAGTATGAATAAAGTGATAATGTTCTGCCCAGTTCTCTCCTTTTGTTGGAAATTTTTCGCGGAATACTAGTGCTACACACACTGCTCTGCAAAAGTACTACTCAGACTACTCAGAAAAATAATTCCCATAATTCCCAAAAATGCCAACTAAGGTTGGTTGGGAAGTAAAACTATTCCCAAAAATGCCAACTAAGGTTGGTTGGGAAGAAAAGCTATTCCCAAAAATGCCAACTAAGGTTGGTTGGGAAGTAAAACTATTCCCAAAAATGCCAACTAAGGTTGGTTGGGAAGTAAAACTATTCCCAAAAATGCCAACTAAGGTTGGTTAAGAAGTAAAACTATTCCCAAAAATGCCAACTAAGGTTGGTTGGGAAGAAAAACTATTCCCAAAAATGCCAACTAAGGGTGGTTGGGAAGAAAAACTATTCCCAAAAATGCCAACTAAGGTTGGTTGGGAAGAAATACATTTCCCAAAATTACCAATTAAAGTTGGTCGGGAAGAAAAAATCCACTAACTCAGGTTGGTCGGGAATAAGAAGCTGTTGACTACAGTTGGCCAAAAACATTTTATTTAAACAAAATATGAGTATGTGAAAGTGATCAAGCAAAATTTTTGATACTCGTAACTTTTTAAATTACCACCAAGTTGGTCGAGAAACAAAATATCATCAATTCTGTTGGTCGACAAATGATTACCACAAATCCAGAATAGTCAACAATAAGTTTTAACCAACTCTAGTTGATCAACAAATAACACAATGTTGTTATCTTTTTAACAGATATACATGCACACATGAAAAGTGTTTTACAACCACAAGAAAATGGCAATCAAGATTGCGAAGAAAAATAAAAGTCTTTCATTAAATCTAGAGCAAAATACATCAAGAATGAAATACAAATTAATTATTACATCAAGATTCCTATTCTATTGGTTTCTTCCCCTCTGCTTTTGAAACAGGTTCCTCGCCAGCAGGAGGATCGTCTAAAGCATAAGGGGAGTTTATGAAATTAAGATCTTTAAGCATCCTGATGTTCATCACAGATGGTCGATCGAGTAGGTGCTCGGGCCGAGATATTTCAGCATTAGAATGGAGACTGTAATAGCCAAGGTATTTGGAAATCAAACACTGAGGGATTACCCTAGCAGGGATCCAGCTCATGTCGAGTTTGAATGGTGGCACTGGTAAGTCGAGCAACCCAGGATTATGGTAATCCCACAAGTAGTGACCCTGTTCCAGTTGCAGTACACCCAAGGCATTCAACCACCCTTGTTTGTAACCTTCATTATTCGCATTTTGGATACGATCATCCAAATGGTAGAGAGCCTCATTGTAACCAGCCATCCAAAATTCTCTAGGCTACTTGTGGAATTGATATGTCAATCTTTCCAGCTGCTCGTGAAGATTTTTTACAAAGAGTTCCTTATTCTCCAAGTCAGACTTTTTTGCCGAGAGTTGCTCGTCAAAAGTTTGGATCTTCTTAGACATCTCGGCCAATGCTTGGTTATTTGCCATAAATTGGAAGGCTTGGTTCTCCAGAGCCGATTGAGTTCTCTGTTCCTCGACAGTAATCCGAGCAGCTCTTGCTCATCCCCGAGAAGCTCTTGCTCGTCCCCGAGTAGATGTAGAAGGGCCAGCTCTCTTCAAGGTCTCCAATTCGTCTCTCAGATTGGCATTTTCGACCTCAAAGAAAGAGAATCCCTCGTCGTTCACAGGGACCATAGCGTTTGAGGTGGAACCTGCAAACTTCAACTGAGATACTTCTCTTTGCAAGTTGTTGTTTTCCTGCTCCAATAACTCAGCTATTTGCCTGTGCTCCTTGACCTCGATTTTCAAAGTTCTCTCCCTCACATTGTAAGCAGCAAACAACTTATCATACCCCTTATCAGCACTGAGTTGTTGATTCTTCTTCTCATATCCCTCGTGTAAAAGGGCTGTAGATTCCTTATATTGTTGTTGAAGCTCTTCAAGAGTGCCCTTGAGGTCTTCAATCATTTCATAATATGCTACATTATTAGCCACTGCACGATTGAGTACGCACTTCAAATACTGGTAGGCTTCAATTGCTTGCTCTGAAGCAACTTGACCGAGGATGTCAACGATTTATGCTGCACTCATATCTGTGTGACCAGCTTTGAAGTACTCATTGCATTGTTTCATCAATGTTATATCATGAGCAGACAATAATTCCATCCTGGCCATAAACTAGTAAAGGAAGAGAAAGCAAGAATCAATAAGAGTGCAAACAGAGCATGAAGAAGAGAATCAATAGTGTGCATAATCAAAATTTCAAATTTTATTACATCATAAAAGAGAAGTACAAAGTTCAGAGTTACATTTGACAAAGAAAAATAAACATAGAGAAAAAACCGAACAACTCTACACCTTCTCCTTGTCTCCCAAAACTTTCTCTGGAGGTTGGGACGAGGAGGTAGGTTGCTCGGATGGCACAGAGGGTTGCTCGGGGGCTGCTGGAAGATGCTCGAATGAGATAAGGTGTAGTTGAAGTTGCTCGCCGGTGGGTTGGATAACTGGGGGATGAGAAGTTTGATATCCCATAACCATGGAAGATTCCTCAGAGGCAGCTTCGTTCTCTTCTTCTTCTTCAGGAGTTGGAGGGGTGCCCGGGATATGTCGCTGAAACAGGTCAGAATTTTCATCAACCTTCATCTCTTGCAGAGCAGTGACCCAGCCATCTCTAAAGTATTTGAGGCTGCCATATTCCACTTGCGACATCATGGCAGCCAAACTTTTATTCCACCCCTTATCCCAGTCGGCGCTGAAAGACTTTTTCACAGCCAACTTCCTTTTCGCCTTCTCCGAGGAAAGCTTCTCGGAAAGAAGTTCCTCTGTAGCCTTCAATTTATTCTCCACTTCTTCCTTTTGACGACCTACTTCACGAAGCTTGTTCAGCTCTTCCTCAGCAGCCTTGAGCTTATTTTCAAGCTCCCCAGCATTTTGGAGCTTCTCATCGAGCTCTTTATTCTTATTTTCTAAATCTTTTATTTTCTTCTCCAATCCCTTGGAGACTTCAACAGCTTAGTTCCTCTCCTGCTCGGTGGAATCAAGTTTCTTCTCCCAGGCAACCTTATCATCATCATACTTCTGACGAGAATCTTTCAGAGACTGCGTCAGACCCACCAGAGCTTCCTCTATACTTGGCGAGGAGCTTAAAGCTTTAATAGCTTCATCTTTCTTCAAAATTGTATTAAAACAGGTCACCAACTGAGAAAAGAAAATAATAGCAAGTCAGTGCACAAATGTAACAAGGGAAAAATGGAAGTTAGGACAATAATACTTACAGAAGCAATGTGACGAGCAGCTAATGTGGTAACCATGTCCCGAGAAAGATTTTCTTCCATACCTTGGATCTCGGGAATGATCCAAGACTTCACCGGGCTCATGGCAGAGCTCGGGGCAACAAAAGTGGGAACACCAGTTCCAGTAATCGGGGGCTGAGAGATGGATTCAGCCAAATTGACCGAGGAGCTCTTCTTCAGCTTCCTCGGGGGAACAGGAATAGTTTCGACCAAGGACGTAGTCTTAGTCGGGGAGATGACAATCACCTCACTTGGAGCAACGACCTTGTTCGGAGCCACTGGGGACTTCTCGGTAACCTTCACAGTAGCAGCCGAAGGGGGTGCATCAATTTTCTTTGTCCATTCTTCTGGGACATCGTGCTTGCTTTTCTTTGCCTCTCCAGCAATAGAGGCAGATTTCTCGAAGAGGGCAGGAGCTCTTCTTCTCTTCATCCTCTCACTCAAAGGAATATGTGACTCAGGTGAAGAACTTGTAGAAGCTGGTATTGGTTCCACGTCACTTAACACCGGACGAGCAGTAAAAGATGAGGTGTAACTCTTATACTGCAGTAAATATGAAGCAGATCTGATATGCTCATCGGCAGCAGTATGATGCAAACTCCAGATAAGTTTTAAATGCTTTAAGTTAACTTCTGTCTCTTTTGGAGACCTTCTTTTGCTGTCAATTGCAAATAAATGAAAGTTAAAATATCAGTGACACATTTTATCAAACATAAAGGAAGCATAATTTCAAAAATAAAATAAAATAAAAACAACCTATCCCATTTCCATAGGGAGGGCATCTAGGACCCTGGTACACATCATTTTCAGTCAGGGGAGGGTGTTGCCAATTTTTCATAACAACCCCGTGCTCGAAGTAGTCCCTATTGGCATCTGGGAGATTGACTACTAAAGCCATATTTAAAAACCTTGTTTTTAAATAAAAAGTATTGTCACCAACAACCCATCTATAACAAAACATAATTTCTGGAATTCCTATACGAGTTCTATGAATTTGATTTAATCTATGAACCCCGTTAATTATCCTCCACGTATTGGGGGCTATTCTTGCAGGAACCACGTCAAAATATTGACAAAATTCCAGACACAAAGGGTTTGGGGGAAAGGAAAAGCCACATTCAGCCACAAAGAGACTGGGGAACCAATGTCCCTCAGCCAAACAAAAATAATCTGAAGGTTCAGAAAGTTCCTCCAGAACAACCCAAGAAGGAATAGAGAAATCAGAACGAAACTTATCAAGAGATTCAACAAGGTATACCATGATGAATAAAGGAAATAAAAAATAAGGAAGAAGATCTTACAGGAAAAGGATGGATCTGTTGACAACGAACGATGAAAAGGATGAACGCACAAGAGAAAGAGAAAATGGGAAACTCAAAGATACAAATTTGAAAAAGTAGAAGACGATGTGATTTTCTGCAACGCTTAAATACCTTACCTTGGGAAGGGGTAAAGATAATGATTAAAAAAAGAGATGGTTACGCTATTGGCGGCTAAAAAGACAAAAAGGGCGTGGGAATCGAAGCGGTTATAAAAATTCAAAAAGTCCGATTCTATGAATTTGGAAGGAGAAATAAATACAAAAGAAAATACTCCTAAATTTCAGGATGACCATTTAAAATCGCCATATTTCGAGAAAGAATGTTCCACACTCCTCAAATTTTGAACTGTGAAACATTGGGGGCTTCTGTTGATACCAAATTTAGTCTGCTGACATGGCTAAATTAAGTGGAGACACGTGGCAATCTGCGTGGCAATAACAAGCACTTCCGAACAACACTTTGACTTCGAGGAGCTCAACTTCCCCGATCAAATCAGACGCTCCAACCAACAAGAGTTCTCCGAGGAACTTTAATGCACCGAGCAACTTATGAGTATCGAGCTACTTAGGCGGTCCGAGCAGCTTAGGCGGTCCGAGCTGCACCTCAAACAGAGCATTAATAGCAGGATAACTAATAGATTGACTGCGCATTAAATGCTTATTATTATCATACAGATGTATACGCCTAAGGGACAACTAGGTATTACCCTTTTCACATGAACAACCTGAGGGCTATAAATACATTGTATCATCCTCATTGTAAGGGGACGGGGAATTTCTTGACTAAATTTGTAATCGAGAATTCCTAAACAGTCATCAATAACAAGAACAGTGGACATAGGCCATTCTTATAAGGCTGAACCACTTTAAAATTTATTTGTCTCATTTTATTTTATCTGTGATTAAAAAATTAGATATAATCTAATTTTTTACATCAACAGTAATTATTGGAAATTTGTTATTGGTTGAATGTTACTGGATGAGTATAGTAATATATGAGATTTATTTTTATAAAATTGTCACGTGGAAATAAAATGGCAATTATGAAAATTTAAGTCGGGACGCGCCCGTGTCGTGTCGGGACTAAATGTTGATAAATAAAAGTGAATAAATTATAAGTTGCTCGTATTGTCGTTTTGAGTGCGCTAAAGTGTCCGGAAGGGTCGAGATAGTCAGAAAAGTGTACCCGGGGGTTTAGTTTGGGTCTCGGGGCGTTTTTAGGCTTAATTAGCACCCCGGGAGAGCGTTTTGGACATTTGGTAATTATGGGTAATTAAACCCACGAATTTTATAGGGTTATATCAGATGGAAAATGTTATCTTCTGGGGTTAATACAACCTAAAACTAATGACGGCCATTGGAGAGGAAGAGGAGAAGCTCTCCAAGGAGTTCTAGGCCAAGAACACCTCCGATTTCACCGCCGTCACCACCAACGCGTAGATCGCGCGACGGGGAACGCAACCACACCAAATTCGTCCACGAATCAGAAACTAAATTTCCAGGCAAGTATCTATCTTGCTTTAATCAAGTTAATGCATCCTTTTATATTAGTCTAGGGTTGTCTAGAATTAGTGTTCTTAAAAGAAAACTCATGTTGGAGATTGGAAAATTTCATGTTTTAGAGATATAATTGATAAACTGGAAAACCCCCTTCATATGTAGGGGTTTAACCACGGATTTATGATGAATTAGAAGCAGAATTTCTGGAGAAAGAATGATTTGAACTAAGTTAAATAAATTTTTAGGGTTCATGAGAATTGTATAAATTTGGGCACTTTTAATCCATGAATCTTGATGAAAACTCACATGTTTTACGTTAAATATCGTCCATTTGGGTTTAGGAAGTTTGTGGTATAAAATTCTGAGAGTTTGGGACTATAACATGATGATTTGGAGGATTTTGGCGTGAGAATCCCGTAACTGGGTTTTCTGCAGAATCTGCATAACTGCTTGATCGATTGATCGAGCCCAGAGCATCGATCGATCGACCCCCTTTCATCGATCGATCGACCCCTCCTCGAAAACTGCATTTTTGCTCGTGTTAGCTTAATCCGATTTTTCACGTAGTAAACCTTGATTAGGATTGCTAGAACATATTGGAACATAAAAAGGACCAGTAGGGTCAAGATAAACCCCGTTAAGTGGGATTTTAATGTGAAGGGAATAAAGGGTAAACGGGGAGACTTTCAGACTTAAGAAATCATACGTGCGTTGATTAAATAATCGAAACATCTAATAAGTTGGATTAGAAGGCGAGAGAGGGCCTACTGAAATTGTACTTAGATAAAGAGAAGACTTCGAGTGACGAGAAGTGAGTTTAGAATAAATTAATTACGAGAATAAAAGGAATGAGGCCGTTATACGATATAATTGAGTAAAATGTGTAATAACGGATAATTATAATTATGGGTCGTGAGCGCACCTAATTTAGTAATGTGGATGTGAATACATATTTATATATGACGGTGTGATTGTGCATATATTATTTCTGTGTGAAAATCGTACCCGGGCTACTGGCTATCACGGAGGTTTCTGCGCTGGGATAGTCTTATCTCGATGGGACCTTTACGGGGGATATTGATTTGTACCCTAGAGCATAAGATTCCTAGGTACAGGCTATCGTATAGATAGTCACGGTCCTAAGAGACGCGAGGGTATGTGCTGACCTCTTGGACTTGGAACTATGCCTCGCCTCCATTTGTTTGTGTTTTGTGTTAATACAGTTCAAGAGTGATTCCGAACTATTATTTCCCTTAGTTTGTGTGATACGGGGACTTGATAGCAGAGTATGCCAGCACCATATTTTTTATGTGGGATGCCAATAGTATATATATATATATATATATATATATATATATATATATATAATTTATGAGTGATTGGTATATATATACTTATATCTGGAAGTATAACACCATAGATTTTATGTGGGGTGCTGTTTGTATATATATTATACGAGTAATTAATATATATATGCGTGACTATATGAGAACTTTCTACTGAGTAATAGTAGTTAAGTAAAGTATGAAATTCATCAACTTCACTGTAAGTATTCAAAAATGTTATAATAATACGGAATTATTCTAAATAACGTAAGAAATCTTGAAGAGATAGACTTTTCTAAAGTGAATATCATAATCTTAATTTCACGTGTTAAAACTTATGGAGAATAAGTTAGAGAGATATATGGGGTTCATTAGTACGATAGACGTGCACACTAGATGAGAGGTGAGAATTCTCAAGAGAGTGTCGCATACTAATATGACTGTTGCATTAGCCGGTAAGCATTTTAAATACTTGCTAAACTATTTTTAAAATTATTTTACATTCGGTCTTTGACCCGTTTGTTGTTATTTCTTCTCTCTTGTGTGTATATATATATGTACTACAGGTGCCCAGCCACAGGGGCGTCATGCTTAGGATTCTTGGAATGGAATGCGCTGTAGCTTTTGTGGGAGTTGCAGGTCATTGCTTAGACGACTTCATTGTTGACTCTACTTCTATTTCAGTTTTACTCAGTGTTGCTTTTGTCGCCCTTTTCCCATTATTTAGTTGGTATTGTCAGAGATTGTAATTCTTTTACTTTCAGTATCTTTATTTCGGGATTTATTACTGTCAGGATGTTTTCCTTTAGTATTTTAAATGTTTGGATTTATTATTGATGGTTAAACTCTTGAATGTTCATTTTTATTCTTATACTTAATGTGTGACTCTTAAAATGTTAATGGTTTAAGGTTTTATAATTAAATTTAATAAAATGGAAATAAGGTTTTGAATGGTTTTGACACTTAGCTTAATTATTTCGGGTGTTTACTTGGAAAAGTTATTTTTGTGACAGTGATGCTAAGAATGAACTAACTGTTCACCTTGATTTTAATTTAATAAAGGAGTGATTGCCCGGTATTTAATTAGGCGGGGTGTCACAATGGCCCATTTATTCATTTTGCTGGTGTTGGGAGGCATTCTGGTGGCGACGAGTGGCGACGTCATCCACTTGTGGTTTTTGCCATTTCTGAGGGTGTTTTCGAACATCCGCTTCCATGACCGGGGGAGCCTGACTTTGTCGACCCTTTATTATTCTCTGGATGCATTTAGCCGGTGTTGCCGACTGACTTTTACTGGGGCCACCTATCTTCTGGAGGTATTCTTTATTTGTATTTTTGTTTTATGCATTTGCATTTTCCATTCATCCGCTTCTTTTTAGTTTCTCGAATGATGATCCTTGTCCTTTGCAGACGTGGTTTTATGAGGTGATTTGGTTAATCACCCAACTGATTTCGTTGAAGGATGACTCCGTTAGGGATTTCTGTCGGATGTACCGGTGGCGGAGGTCCAACTGGTAGTCGAAGAAGACTCTTTCTCTTGAGACAATGCATCAGGTCTTGAATGGCCTGACGAGCGATCGGGTAAGTATTCCTTTATCTTTAGATTATTCTTTTGCTTTGATGATCTTTTATTGATACTGATCCTTTGCTTTTAGTGGGAATTGCAGGTGACCTTTTATTCCTGGGGGATGGCCATTCATCACACCGAGGTGACTGGGGGACATGTATAGATGCGGCGCCTGCTAGCGTATGAGTTAGGTTACTCCTAGTATCTTGGGGAGAGGGTAGTCCGACAGATCATGGAGGATAAGGTTGCGGTGCTACCGGTGAAACCCCTTATGTTCATGAGGCGTGTGTGAGAGATGTTTGAGGATGCCCGGGTGGCTACGATGATCTGAGAGTCGTACTCTTTGTATACTGACATAGAAGTGATGTATGATTAGATGGACTTCGTCTCAAGATGGCTGATGCCACCCAGTATATATGATGTGATGCCTCTACCTCGGGTGGGCTCAAGTCGACAAGTGGGGTCCTCTCATAGCATAGGTGGTGCGGCCACGTCCGCGGCGGCAACGACGATGTCAGTGCCTTCTTTTGTGCGGCTGCATTCCCCTAGTTACAACCTTCGGTGAGCTAATGTGGGGTTAGTGCGTTTACAGTATCGTCCTCATGTGATGGACCTGGAGGAGTTGGGCCTGATGGAGGAGGTCCTTTGGCTTGCGATATATTTTTTGTGTCTCTCTTGTTTTTCCTGATTTCCTTCTTTTTCCTCATACTTGACTGATTTTATTTTTCCATTCTTCCTTGTAGCATATCAGTGTTTCGACCACTTGGCTAAAGGACATCAGGGACTGGATATCTTCGGCGACTGCCCATATTCGTGAGGTGGTTTCGGTACCTTCTTTCTTGGTGTTGTCTTCCTCGTCAGAGGAAGGGTTGGGCTCTAGAAGTGGTGGCACATAGTCTCGCCGCAGGGGGAAGAGGGCGCGCCGCGGGGATGGGGGATCTTAGAGACATATAGAAAGAAAATTAGGTTCGGGGTGAGTCCCGTTGTTTTTCTATTTTTGTTGCTTTTCCTGCAAAATGCCAATGTAATAATAGAAAAATATATGCAATGAATAATGAAGTTTTTTTTGTTAATTTGCTTATGTTTAGTGATTAATGCACATGCTCTTTTGACTTTGCTGCTAAGACCGTAAAAAAAGAATTTGAAAATTGATTTGAGGAGGATCTTATTTTTAAAATGAAATAAGCAAAAACATAACTATAAAAGAAATTTGGAATTTCCTTAAGAAAAAAATTATTTTTGTTGGGTTTTTTGATTTTGACAAAAAAGGAAAAATGGAATTTTCCCAAAATAGGGGGTTATCGATTGGCATGATCCCTGTCCTGCCTATCGGCATATAAGTTCTGGCTAATCACCTAAGGCTTTGATTGCACTTGTTTGGTACTTGGTAGGGCAAGCACCCCTTCGATTTCTGCCAGTTTATTTGTCTTGGTTTGCTGATTTTTGAGTATAAATAGGGGTGTAGATGGGGCTTTTCTCCTCACACCTTCATTTCTTTTCTCATTTGCTTATCTTCTCTTAGTCTTGCAAGATGGTTCTCCCTGGTAGCGTTGAGTTTGCCAACTACCTCGAAGCCTTGGAGGCGATGTGTTCTTACAATGTTGATTATGATGCTTTCCACATGCGCCGAGTCTCTTTGTGGCGTAATCGACCCATAGAATGGAGCATACTGATGGCCGCTATCGAGTTTTGGTATCCCGATGATCAATTCTTTCGCTTCGGGTTGGATGAGATTTGTCCTACCCATGAGGAATTTTCTGCCATACTGGGGATAAATCTCAGCATTGCTGCGACTTTACCTGAGTTTTCCCGTTCTCCCAGGGAATTGCTAGCTGGACTTCTTCATATTTCGCCTTCGGCAGCCAGGCCATTGGTTACGGGAGGAATAATTTCCCTTTCGACAATTTTGTGGTCCGTGCATTCGCAGGATGTGGGTGATGCTGGCTATATCGGGGCCGTCATATTATACCTTATTTCCAAAGTTCTATTGGTGACTGGGGAGACGCTGGTGGACCCCCAACTGGCGGCTATCATTTCCTGGATATTGTACCATCGTAATCCTGCGGTAGTGATATTGGAGGAGAATTTAAATGGTCTGGATGCTTGGTGGGAGGGTCGTTCTGACTTTTTGAGAGGGATCTCCATAATGTTGTTTATGCGGTTATTCGAGAGATGTCGCATGGTGGTGCCATCTGAATATCCCTTACTAGCGATTCTAAATTTTTTCTCGCACCATTTCATCAGCGTAGGTCTAGACATTGAGAGTTAGGAGAACTGGTTTGTGGAGCATAGGGCTCTAGGCTTACACTAGTCTGTGCCATGGTAGGGGGAGCTATTTCCCATTCTGGAGCTCGAAGAGTATCAATACGTCCGACTGGGTGGCCTCAGGCGGACCACTTTTTACTTTCCCTGGCGGCTTCTACACCAATACAGTTGGGAGCAAATCGTGCCACCGTAGACACTGGATTTCTTTCTTGTGGAGGACTTAACGGAGCATATGCACATGCGGCTGGGATCTTTGTGGGAGAATCGAGGTCCGTCGACCCGCCCTTCCCAATCTGTTGGGCAAGTTTGGCATGTCTCAGGGGACTACATGAAATGGCTGTGGAGAAGAGTGGTTACCAAGATGCTGGCAGTGGAGACTGGGCAAAAGTGGTTTGCCTTCTTTAATACTTTAGAGGGAGGTATTATGGTCTTCTCGAGGCTGGTTCGGGCTTATCGCTCAACAGAGCGTCAGTGTCATTCTTTCCAGTTAGCTGAGGTTTGGGGGGCCCAAGATATGGGTGATGGAGGCAGTTCTTCTGGAAGCTGTGGGTAGTCTTTTATGAAGTTTTTATATGGTGTTTGGTTCTGTTTGTGGTCGTTTGTACTGTGTGGGTTGTTTAGGAGTAATGAGGGTTTATTTTTAGGAAATTAGGTGTAGGATGGCGAGGGAAGTCATTTGTAATTGCGCTGAAATTTTTGGATTAATGAAATAAATAAGTTTTCGATCATCTAGTTGTGCCTCTTGATTACTTTTTGTATTTGAATTATCTATACCAACCGCTAAGGCATACATAATCCTTTTGTTCATGTATATGTTAAAATGAACTGCCATTCTCGGGGGTAAGAAAATAATAGTATTTTGTGAAAAAGAAAGGGGTCGTGCTTATGTAAAGGGATGACCTCCCTACGTACCTCTGAGGGTTTTGAAATTTTTTTGAAATTTATATTTTTAGAGGATCAGGACCACGTAGTTATGGGTAGGGGAAATGAAGAGATGTGTTTTTTTAGAATAAAAGGGGTATGAGAAAAGTCGTAGCGCGCCGAGATTTTGAATTAGGGGTAGAATTTCTTGAGACAATCCAGGTTGACTGGACGTGCCATTTCTTCTCCATCCAGGTCAGTAAGTATAGCGGCGCCCCCTGACAGGATCTTTTTCACGATGTATGGGCCGCTCTAATTGGGATTAAATTTCCTTCCGGGGTCCCAGATAGGCTCTACTATTTCCTTGAGGGCTAAGTTCCCTTCTCGGACATTGCGGTCCTTGACTCTCTTATTGAATGATCGTGTTGTACGACAATGGTATCCTTGTATGTGATATAGAGCCTTCAGCCTCCTTTCGTCTAAGAGGGATAGCTCATCAAGATGGCTTTGGTACCAGTCTTTTTCGTTGACCTTGCTTTCAAGCATGGCGCGTAGTGAAGGGATCTTTAGCTCTACAAGTAGGACTACTTCCATTCCATAGACTAAAGAGTAAGGGGCAGCCCCAGTAGAGGTTCGAACTGAAGTGCGGTAGCCCTATAGGGCGTAAGGGATCATATTGGCCCAATCTCGACAACTCTCGGTCATCTTAGTGATGATGGCTTTGAGGTTCTTATTGGCTGCCTTGACCGCCCCGCTGGTTTGAGGTCGATATGGAGAGGATTTGTGTCTTTGAATTCCATACTCGTCGACCACTTCTATAACTTCTACCTCGAAATATAACCCATTTTCAGAGACCAGCTCGTGCGGAACCCCATGTCGTCAGATAATATTTTTCTTGATGAACTTGGCCAATTTCTTGGCATTCAAAGCTGCATAGGACTCGACTTAAACCCATTTGGTGAAGTAGCCAATGGCGACTAGGATGAACTCATGCCCATTGGATGCTTTCGGTGTAACTTTACCTATGATGTCAATGCCCCATGTAGAGAATGGCCAGGGAGATGTCATGTTGTATAATTCCCGCGGAGGTAAATGTTGTTGGTTGGAGAATTACTGGCATTTGAGGTGTCTTTGAACATAGACTGTGCACTCTTGAACCATGGTAGTCCAGTAGTAACCCTACCGGATGATCTTTTTGGCGAGCATATGGCCGTTCATGTGGGGTCTACATTCCTCGCTATGGATTTTTAGTATCATTTCTTCAACGTCAGCCCCCTGCGATGCAGTGCAAATGGGTTCCATCGAAGTTTCTCTTGAACAATGCTTTATTACAGATAATGTACTGGGCAACCAATCGGCGGAGAGTTGTTTGGTCTTTCTTGTCAGATCCTTGGGGATAACTACTATGTTTGAGGAGGCGCCAAATATCATAGTACCAACAGTCGGCCATTTCGGGTTCTTCCTCCGTGCTGAGTTCGATGTGGTAGCAGTGGGTTGGTTTGTCTTGTTTCTGGACAAGGAAAGGGGTCATGGTTATTCCTTCAGGCATGTCAATCATAGAGGCTAAGGTGGCAAGTGTATCGGCTATGGTGTTCTTTGCTCGGGGCAGATAGTGGAAGGTGATTTCTTAGAACTGGGAATCTAGTTCTTCGAGGTAGGTGTGGAAGGGTAAGAGTTTCTCATCCCGTACTTTCCATTTTCTGAATACTTGATCAATGATGAGGGCTGAATCCCCATAGACATCGAGGTGTCAAATTCCTTTCTTGAGGGCAAGTTTGAGGCCTACTGTGCATGCCTCGTATTCAGTCATGTTGTTGGTACAGGGGAAATCCTACTCGATGGCAATAGGAGTGTGGGAGTCATCAGGGGCAATTAGGAGGATCCCAACACCATATCCCTTTTTATTGGCGGCGCCGTTAAAGAACATTTTCCATCGAAGATCTTCTTGGGAGGCACAAAGGATATTTTCGTCTGGGATTTTGGAAATCCAGACACCGACTTCTTCCATAGGGTGGTCTGCAAGGTAGTCAGAGATGGATCTTCCTTTCATGGCTTTCTACATGACATAGGTAATATCAAACTCAACTAGAATCATCAACAAATGGGCTATTTAGCTGGATAAGGTAGGCTTTTTGAGTAGGTATTTGATAGGATCCATCCGGGATAAGAGTCTGATGGGGAAGGCGAGCATGTAGTGGTGTAACTTTTGGGTTACCCAGATAAGAGCGACACATGCTTTTTTCAAGGCAGTGTATTTAACTTCGTAACTGGCCAACTTTTGATTAGTATAGTGGATAGCCTTCTCTTTACGGGTTTCTTTAAGGTACTAAGTTAGCAAAGCTCCAGCTGCAGTATCGGTTACAGTTAGGTGTAGGAGTAAGGGAAGGCCAGACTGCGGTGGCATGAGCACCGAAGGTCGGGTTAGGTATTATTTGATTCGATCGAAGGCTTCTTGGTAAGCTTTGTTCTAAACCTTGGTTGAATCCTTTCGAAGGAGTTTGAAGATGGGTTCACAGATGGAAGTTAATTGGGTGATGAACCGGCTGATGTATTGTAATTTCCCAAGAAATCCTCAGACTTCTTTCTCCATTTAGGGAGGTGGCATCTCAAGTATGTATTTCAGCTTAGCAGGATCTGCTTTTATCCCCTTCTCACTGACCATGAATCCCAAGAGTTTTCCTTTGGTAATGCCAAATACACATTTCTGTTAGTTAAGTCGCATCTAGTACTGTCGCAGTTGTTCGAGGAACTTCCAGAGAGCGGGAGCGTGGCCTTACCTAGTCTTGGACTTGATAATTATGTCATCTACATAAACCTCGACCTCTTTGTGTATCAGATCATGCGGAATTGTTGTGGCAGCCCTTTGGTAGGTAGCTCCTGCATTTTTTTAGACCAAATGGAATGACAATGTAGCAAAAGGTTCCCCAAGGGGTTATGAATGCAATTTTTTCTTGATTATCAGGGTGCATCTTGATCTGGTTATATCCGTCAAACGCATCAACAAATGACTTGAGAGCATGACTGGCTGTATTATCTACAATGATATCGATGTTGGGTAGCGGGTAATCATCCTTTGGAGAGGCCTTATTTAAGTCTCGGTAGTCGACACACATGTGAACTTTCCCTCCTGATTTTGGCACGGGTACGATATTGGCTAGCCATGTGGGATATTCAATTACGCGAATGAAACCCACGTTCAATTGCTTGACTACTTCTTCTTTTACTTTGAGTGACCATTTGGTACGGAGCTTTCGTAACTTCTGTTTGACTGGTTTACATTATAGGAGAGTTGTAATCTCATGCTGTGCTATCTCAGGGTCGATGCCGGGTATATCATCGTAGGACCATGTGAAGACATCCATGAATTCCTTCAGTAGTTCTTCGACTTGCGTGCGCACGCTCGTGCTCATCAATGGTAGACCCTATCCTAATCTTGCGCATTCGGCTACTAGAATCGAGATTAATAACGACGGTTTCATCTTCATTAACTTGAACGTGGTTATATTGTTTGTTATTAACCTTATTTAGATCAGTTAAGAATTGTTCATTTGTAAAGTCATCATCATCAAGAGTTTGATTAGAATCAAGACAGTTAATGTAAGGCACAACAAGATACTCAAAATCTTTGTTTATTTCATTGATAGGAAAAACAACATTGAGAACCTCATCGAAGGAGGTCTCAATTACATTAGAGTTAGGGGAAATAGCTGAAGGAGAAAGGGGATAAACATCGGGGTTAGGTTAAATATCAGTAGGTGGCATAAGTACAGCGTGCCACTTGAGGATAGCTGCATCAACATTTTTTATGAGGCAGGATGGATCTGATGGTGTATCCCATGAGTGGATCATGCAGAGTGTCATCTCTAGTGTTTGTAGATTGAAAGAATCCTCGGAGTAGCTGTCCTCAGAATCCATAGTATCAGCTATGGTCTCTTTAGTGAGTGGTTATACACAGTGTTGGGAACTTTTGGACCATGGGTAGCTGTCTTGAAAGAAGATCTCCATTCCTGATTTCATCCTCTTGCCTACATGGTCATACCAAGGTTCAGGGAAGCCGCAGAAGGGGAAATATTTACCCTCTTTGATTAACCTTCCATTTAGGAATCTACCAAAACAGTTCTAGCGCATTCTAATCTTCTCTTCAGTCGAGGATTACGGATCAGCCTGAGTTCTTCTTCTGACGGATGATTGCCCAAACCACATGGAGGGAAGGCCTTCTTCACCATAATAGGTTCAGTTATCCCCTACCGTCTTTGCCCTAGCCCCGATCCGAGCATGAAGTTTATGTTCTTGAACATTTGGATTACATTGATGTTTCCATGGGGGTCATATTCAGGACAAACCATGTCTTTAAAGTCATCCCCTGCTAGGAATAGGAGTGGTTTGACTTGGAATCCTGATATCAACACATCGTTCACCCCGTGTTGTGTCTCGAGTACTGGATTACTGGTGCTCGCATTCTCGGTGTTGTCACTGTCTCCCAAAATGGTGATAACTTTCCCATTAACGAATAATTTCAATTTCTGATGAAAGGAAGAAGACACCCCTTTAATGCTGTGGAGCCATGGTCATCTGAGCAGCAGATTGAAGTAGACTAGGATGTCAGTGACTTGGAATTCCACCATGGGGTTCATAGGGACAACCCCTATTGTAATCTTGATGGATCCCATTACTTCTTGTCGAGTGTTGTCGTAGGCACGTACGACAACAAAGGTAGGAGCCAAGTTGCTTACTTTCAATCCCAAATAATTCAGAGTTCTTAATGGCCACACATTCAGAGCTGATCCATTATCAACGAGAGAGAGGGGGACGATTTTCCCCATGACTTCAATAGAAATATTAAGAGCATTATTGTGGTTGGGACCAGTCTTGGGGATTTTTTCTTCTGAAAAAGAGAGCATTCAAGTAGAGGTCAGGGATCCAACTAGGTTTACTGCTTCTTCTAGTGTAGTTGAGGAATAACCTGTGGGTCCTATGAGTATCTTGATTAGGGCATTACGGTGTAGCTTGGAAGACATGAAAAGTACCCATAGAGTGATGTTAGCTTGAGTTTTCATCAGTTGATCAAGGACTTTACTTTCTTCAAGAGTTATTTCTGGCATAGGGAGGTTCTCAACACCCTTCCCTTTATTGCTTGCTGATGGTTGTTGGTTTGGGTTCTGGTAATGTCTCCCCGGCCTGGTCATGTGGTTCACGGAAGAAGGGAAAAATAGAAACCCTATTTCTTCATCGATATCGGGTTGCTCAGCTACCTGGTTTATCTTTCCTAGCATCTCCTCGAATGATATCATTCCGCATAGGTTGGCTATCAGACTAGTCTATTCTGAATCTGTCTCTACATCTTAATCTTTGAAATCGCCCCCATCCAATGGCAATAATATTGTCTTTCCATGCAAAGTCGATGCACTCTATAACTTCTACAGCTTCTTCGTATAATTCTTCCCACTCGATTGGGGGATGCAGGACTGAAGGGACCAGGTGCCCTTGTAATTTCAAAACATTAAGCAACTCGGATACACTACAAATATCACCAGTTTATTGGGACATCTCTACCATGATCTGGACTATATCATAAAGACTGACTTCGTTGGTTGGCACTACCCAATTGTCTGACTCTCGGGCCCATTTTCAAGCTTTTAAAAATAACCCATTGAATCTCTGATAGTCGATGGTCATCCGAGAGGGCAATTTCAACCCAAACTCTAGGAGTTGGTTCAGCATTTCTGACAATTCCATATCTTTACCTCCAGAACGGGTGCGGACAATGATTCATGCTCTGGTGAGGAGTGACAAGGCTTGATCGGTAAAGCTGGTATGGTGTAAGAGGAAATATGGGCATGTTTGGAGAGGTTTATGAGAGTATATGTGTATGATTGGTGATTTACTTGGCGTGATTTGGGTGGATGGGTCGAACTCTGAGTCTTCTTCTAGGAAGATGGCGTTTGCATGATTCGGGAGTGGATTATGGGTAGTGTTTAGTTTAGGATTAGCTGGTGGGGCGATGATACACCGATCAATTAGGCTTTGGATTGTGTTTCGGAGATCAAAACATTGGTCAGTGGTATGGCCAGCAGTTTGATGAAAGTCATAATGGGCATCGGGTTTGAAGTTTTTCCGAAGTGGGTTTGGTAACGAACAAGGGTCCAGGGGTTTGATCAGGTTTCGACTCAAGAGGGCCTGATAGACTTTGGAGAGGGGAGCGTGAAGCTTGATGTATTCCTTCCGGATTGGGTTAGGGCGACTTTCTGGTGCCCATGAAGCGGCGGGCTGAGAGATGTTATTGATGGTGGAAATCGTGGTACTAATAGGTTTTTCAGACTTCCTAGGAGCAAACTGTCTAGTGGTGTTCTTTGGTTCAGCTTCTGTCTTGAGACCTTTTTCGATTTCCACTCCTTCTTCTTGGAGGGCTCGGAAGTGAGGGTAGTACTATCCTCCCATTGTTGCTCGAACATGGGGTAGAAAGTTCTTCTTCACAATGCTGACTTGTTCTTCTTCAGAAGGTCGATTGGTCATGGTAGCTGCTTTTTCTCTCCATCTTGCTATAAAGTTGCTGACTGATTCTCCAGGATTATGCTTAAGTAGCTCTAAGTCACGGCGGGTAACCTCTAGCTCTTCATTATAGTTGTACTGTGATATGAACTCACGAGCCACGTCTTCTTAACAGTGGATTCTGGATTCCTCAAGGGACAGGAACCAATGGAGAGCGTTGTCCTTCAAAGTCTGCTGGAACATATGAGCCATTATTTCTTCAAAAGCCCCTAGGAGAGTTATGGCTCGGTGATAGATACAGAGATGAACGATCGGGGGACCACTGCATCCAAACTTCTCGATATTGGGCATCTTAAATTTTTTTGGTAACCTGGCTTTAGGATATGGAGACATGTGGGTGTAGTCCATGTATTTCCCAGAGATTCTAACTTGATCGAACTTCTTGGTCAATATCTTGAGGTCTTCCTTGACCTTGTTCAGTTCTTCCTCTTTTGGGTCGATAGTCACGGGCAAGTTAGCCCCTGTCTGAGCAAGGTTTGACATAGGAAGCTGGGTTGGTGGCGGTCTATTAGCAGAAGGAGTGCGTGGATCATGCTGGTATTCCTTAGGGACCCAACTAGGCTTGGGTGCAGGTGGACCCATGGCACGAGGGAAAATGACTTCAGGATCTTCAGGGATAAGGACCCGATTTCTTTGTATCTCATGAACGTCGGTTTGAAGGTTGTCAATTTTGGCAGTGTGCTGAGCCAGAACTATCAATAAATTCTGCTGTACATTTGGCACTTGATCCGTGTTCTCCATGAAAGGCGGGTGATCTCGAACTCGAAGGAAGTAAGGGGACTGACAGAGCTTCCAGGCAGTTCGACTGAAGACCGAAGCCAATAGGGAGCCAGGCCAAGGGTATACGATCGACCTGAGATGGAGAGAAATTGGGATTTATTTTTGAAAAAATAAAAAGGGGAATTCATTATTTTTAGAAAATAAGGGAAAATGTTTTTGACATTTTTTGGAAAATATGAGAACAAAATGTTTTTGGAGGAAAAGGAAATGTTTTCGGTATTTTTATGAAAAAAGGGAAAATGTTTTTGGACACTTTTGGAAAAAGAGATAGGAAAAGACGAGAGACAGGTCTCAGCATAATTATTATTATGTTTATTAGGTTCTCACTTGTATTATGCTTACTTAAATGCAAAAAGAAAAGCGGGACCGGACCCGAGCTTGGAAAAATTGGGATTTGCAATATATAAAAAAAACTATGGTTGGACTTGTAACCAGGATCACGGGCAGGGGCCCGTTATAAAATTTGCGCAAAAATTTGAGCGGCATGCCGACCCGTCATTTTGGCAAAGTATCGGGTAAAAACCGACAATATAATATGTGTGTCCTAGGCTTGACACCTATATATGGGTATGCATTGGTTGGGTTAATTGGAAGGTGTTACCCCCTTTGGCGTGACTTCCACGATATACGTCTTTCTTTTGAGGGCAATCGATGCGTGTGGACAAGCCATTTGATATACCTGAGTGTACGTGAATTGCCTCACTATATACCTCGTGGGAACAGTATGTGTGAGAGCGAATTCAATATACTTGATGTACGTAAACGAGTTCCCTGCAATATACCTCCTGTTATGACTTCGGTCAAACGGTACGATGTGGGGGGAACCGTTTGATATACGCCGAAGGTACTTGACCAATGAAAGGTGAGAGTCATATCGCTTCAGCTAACTGCGACTTGCCGGACTAGCGCCCATCACGAAGTGACTCCCCAGTTACGGGATAAAATTTGGTCAATAGCAATGCTCTTTGGTGATGTTGTGTGAATCATGCATGATTCTTTTATTAGTATCTTATGGAGAGAGTATCTTTCTTTTGATCATGCCAAACATGGAGCAGGGTGCATGTATAAATAGTAAAGCTATACCAAGCATGGATAAGTGATGTGTAATTACCTACAAGTGAGTGTGTGATAAGTGAGCACATATATATACGAGTGGAGGTGTGTGTTAGTGACACCTAAGCATGTATTTCAAAGTGATGTGTGCAACATGTGGACATACGTGATCCTAGGTGCACGTGGTGTGAAGTGTACATGGATAATATTTACAAGTGTGTCATAATCATGGATAATGAAGGGGAACATGCAGATAGGGGGGTATATAAAATAGAACACCCATGTAAACAGATTCAATCCCTCTTAACAATAGTCTCCAGCGGAGTCGCCACTGTGAACATCCCGGGCGCGGCATCGGGGGAGGAGGAGGATCCCTCGAGAAAGGTGGATCGCGCCGCGATCTCGCACCCCTTTGGTCAGGATGTGCTTCGGTCGTCGTTGGTGTGGGGTAAATGTGAAGAGGTGGAGTCGCCAACCTGTTTTGTATAAAACAGGCAAAATAACATGTTGCTACCCCGAGAGAGTGGCATCAAGGACAAACTGATGCATACAAAACTAATAGATCGGAGGTCCGGGGGCTAAGTTACAGAATGGGAAGGTGTTAGGCACCCATTTCGCCCTTTCGGTCTCTCATGGGCTAATGTTAATATTTCCCTTTATCCCCGTAAAGTATGTGTGTGCATTTATATAATGGAGGTTGTAATCATTCGACCCATACTACGGACAAGGTAGGGCGAAGTCATCCATAGGAATGTTCCCAAAATGATAATGAATATAGAAGATAGAATATGAGCATTCATCGTGATAGTGCTCGTTATTGGGAAACGATGATATGTGTTGGATGAAACGCGAACAAGTATATTATATGTAAAAGTATGATAATTATGAAAATGAGGGATTTGGAAAAATGGAAAAATTGGAAAAATTGGACTCGAGTCTCGGATTTTAATCCAGGACGCCTACGTAGCTTATAAAGGCATCAAAGTCCACGGAGTTTGAATGCAACATAGGGGAATGGTTTATCCCATAGATTCGAACGAAATTTTATTATATGTGTATGTGGAGAAAATGTGTTTTTGGTTTTGGAAAAAGTGTGATGAACAATTCCGTTCGGAATTTATGGGTATAAACCTCTTTTATTGGTTTTCGGATTTTTTTTATAATAAATAAATTATGTGCAATATACTAATAAAAGTGTAGATATTAAAGTGTATGAACTAAAGTAAGATCAAGGTTATGGATCTAATTATGCAAAAACAAGAGATTTAAAGAGAGGGAGAAAGGATAGGAACTTCCTTGAAGCTTGATCATTGATCTTGGATGAAATCCCTTGGATATGGATGAAAGTTGATGAGAGAGAAGGATATTTGCTAAGTTGGGTATGAAAAGGATGGGAATTTAGGCTTGAATGGAACTTCACATTTGGAACTTCGCTGATATTGCTGAGATCATTGATGCTGATGGATTTCTCTGTGTTGTTGTTATTGTTGGGAGTGAGGTCATGGCCTCCTTTTATAGGGCCAAGGGGGTGCCGATAGGCAGGCAACCCTTGACACTGTGCCGATTTGCAGGATTCAGGACCTGCCGATTGGCAGTCTCGTGCAGACTTTTTGGGAAAAATGATCATAGAATACAAACTGTAGATCCCAATCGCGAATGGGGCATACTGTTATAAAGGTACTTCAAAGACCTTCGAGTGTCCTTTGGACCTCTCCTGGGTCTAAGAGTTGACTTTGGGTCAAATATGGGTCGGAAGCACACGTCGGTCTTTTGGACGGGAGATCGTCGGACGGAAACGGATCGTTCGTTCGTATGGTAAGTTAGAATCGCACACGGGGGGGGGGGGGGGGGGACTGTTGGAAAGGTTAGGAGATGTAATTCGACATTCCAAAGAGTTTTTCTTGGTTCGGAAAGTTGACCTTGGTCAACCAGGGCTCGGAAGCGTCCCGTGACCTCTTGGAGTAAAACGGATTGTTCGTCCGTGCTGTAGGTTAGAATCATGCACGAGGTGGATCGCTAAAAAGGGTATTCAGTGCCCTTTGGAGATTCATTCAGTCTCGTTCGAGATGAAGAGCGGAATTTGGTAAAACAGAGCCCGGGAGCGCCCGGTGGCCTCCGGATCAATTTTTGGGGTAAAACTGATCGTTCATCCGAACGGTTATGCTGTTTTGCGCACGGGGCTGATAGTTGGAAAGGATATTCAGAGCCCTTCAAAGTTTCAAAGAGCTTTTTCTCTGATGGTGAAGTTGATTGGGTCCAACTCGGTGCCCGGGAGCACCCGATGGCCTCCGAATTAAATTTTGATAGTGAAATGGTCCGTTCGTCCGAACCGTTATGCCGATTCATGCATGGGATGGACCGTTGGAAAGGGTATTTAGAGCCCTTCAAATATTCAAAGAGCTTTCTCTCTGATGATAGAGTTTACTGGAGTCAAATGGGGCCCGGGGGCGCCCGATGGCCTCTAGATCGGTACTCAGAGTGTGACCTAGGATTTACGATGAAATGGGGGAGTGTTAGGGACCTAAGGAGAGACCTAGGGGGTCCTAGAATGTGGTGTCTACACCCCTAAATTTTAAAACTCAAAATTATGAGATGATTGAATTATATTCCAAATTAAAATTTCTTTTCAAATTTTCACAATTATACAATCCAAATTTTAATTTCTTCAAAATTAAAATTAAATTAAACTTAAAGTGAAATTAAACTACACAAACATTTTAATTTTCACTTAAACAAAATTTAATTCAATTCAAGTTAAATAAACTAAGCATGAATATTATTAAATTAAATTATTGTCGACTTGAATTAAATTAAACTAAACTTACCCAAATTATTTTAGCACTAAAAATAAACTTAGTGTGATTTAAACCAATTTTTATCTTTTTAAACCTATGCATGCATCTAAGTGAATTTTTGTAAGAAAAAAAATAAATCAATCACACTACGTCGCGATGTACGAGGAAAACCCACAACGGGAGAAACCTCGGACGACCCTACCTACAAGTCCACTAAGTATGGTATGTTTACAAATACAAGACAAGAGACTTACAACACACGACTCGACTCCCTTCAAGCCTTGATGCTCCTTCTTGTATCAACCTCTGCCTAGTCGACAACTACATAAACTTAGCGTGATTTAAACAAATTTTTATCTTCTTAAACCTATGCATGCATCTAAGTGAATTTTTGCAAGATAAAAATAAATAAATCACACTACGCCGCGATGTACGAGGAAAACCCACAACGGGAAAAACCTCAGGCGGCCCTACCTACAAGTCCACTAAGTATGGTATGTTTACAAATACAAGACAAGAGACTTAAAACACATGACTCGACTCCCTTTAAGCCTCGACGCTCCTTCTTGTATCAACATCCGCCTAGTCGATAATTACGGACTCCATCGCAATCTCGGAATCCACCGATAGGGCACAACTACCGTTAAATACAAACGATGGCCTTTCCACCATTGTAATATATAACGCTTCAAATAAGCGGACTTCTCTGTGGAAACATCTCTTTTATGGGATAAGAAATTAGCCCGGTGCCAAACAACGATCTCAGATAATAATATATATTAAGACTTGGATCCTAAACAAAACATATTGGTGTTACTTTGTGTTTTGGAGTAAATTAAACCACATAAATGATGAATACAAAGTAGAACATTTGGGTAAATAATTTTTTCTCTCAAAGTATGTGAAAACCTCTCAAAGGTTTTTGTCAAAAAGTTGGTTCCCGCACAAATTAATCTGGTAAAAAGTAGTGGGGAAAAGTGGTGGAAAAATGGGAGGGAAAACACAAAACTGTCAAAACCGCTCCCAGGTCATTCGAACGACCATCTAACGAGATTTCAGACAAGAATGTTAAGAATCTCGTTGGAAGTTCGATTGAATAGGCTCATTCGAACGACACTTCTAACGAAACTTTAGAAGATTTTGCTAAGAAGTTCGTTAGTAACCTCGTTCATTGTTCGTTCGAACAATCTCGTTTGAACGACAAAAATATCGTTCGAATGACATATCAGAAAATCCAAAAAAATCTTTATAAGCCCAAAAACTTTTATGAAAAGTTCTAAAATGATTTTTTGAGAAAAATAAAAAATCGTTGACGATAAAAGTTTATAAAAGGAACACCCAAATAATTTACCAAGCTCCTATATATATTAATGCATTAATACCTTTGGAGACCTTGGAAAATTAGACAATATTGATGACGAGAAACACGGCACTTGAAACCCGATAATGATGAAACTTTAAGATCTTGATCGCTACGTATTCAACTCTTCAAACATTATAGGCTTGAGGTACAACAATCTATCCTATGACTCAAATAGTTTTGTTTGGAATTAAGCCAACACTACAAATTGACTCAATTGGAAATTTGCCCTTAAAAATCTCTCCCTTTGGCTATTCCGGGACAAAAACAAACCAAAAATCCTATGGGCTGTTAAGCGCACCTAGACACAATCCCACCCAGAAATAAAATAAAAAATAGACGCTTGACTCTCATAGATGCTTTGCCACTTTAATCAATTTGCCGCTAAAAATAAATTCATTCACACTTAAGCACACCATTAAACACATAGGGAATATCAAAAGATTAAATGCGAAAAATAATTTCTCCCACTTAATTAGTCCTCCCATTTTATCTAATATGATCTACCTTAGAAGATATCGCTCTTCCCTAAGATAGATCTCTTAAACTAAAAGTTTAGATACCATTTCTCCCCTTTTTTGGTCAAGAATCAAATAACTTATTTTTCCCCCGATTAAGAAAATACCCCCCAAACTAAACAAAGGATATGAATAAGGAAAAACAATTTAAACATGCAATGGTGCATAAAATGACAAGAGCATTTAATCATATGGCAATAATGAAGTACAATTAATCCATACAAAGATTAATAAATATTGCCTATGATGCGATAACAAAAAGATACCATTAAAATTTACTATGATAAGCATGAGATAACAAATAAAATTCACAATAAGATAAATACCAATTTTGAATGCAAAGCATACATGGAATAGCTAGCAAGGCAAAGACTCAAAATAAAGAAATACCATATATATATATATATATATATATATATATATATATATATATATATATATATATATATATATATATATATATATATATATAAATGATATCAAGATAGCACACGCACATATACATAGGTATAAACACCACACTCGACACAAAATACATAAAGCTTTCCACACTCATGTGGTACAAATGTGTCATATGGAAATGGAAGTGAAGGGGTGTGAACTAGTGCCTAAAGGAATCTAAACCCAATCACCTAAATATGTTCACGAAGTTCTCATTTGATTGCAAAACTTTATCATATTTAAACATAGCCTCACGTGACAATATAAAATTAACTCAATGAACAAACATACACAATGCACACAAGCCAAGAATTTCGATGATTCTACAAACCAATAGAGTCATGAAAATAATAGCTTAACTAGGATGCATTGTAATTGTGCAAACCCGTTGATATATCCAACCAAACTTCCTCATTAATATTATTTTTTCTTTTCTTTTCTTTTATGAACATACCAACTAAACTAAGCAGGCCTTTGGCTAATTTTTTATGATTCCATAATTTTTAAAGGCCAAATTTCAATGGTGGCTTTTCACGTAAAGTAATTGTGTCTTTCGCAACCCGATTTCATTGATAAACAACTACATTGGATAAACATATTTTTTTAATTTTTACATCCGAGAAACGGTTCTTACATGAACAAATCCTCCATAGTCCTAGCAACATGTATATGACTAAATTGGTAGGAGAACATCTCACTTAGCTCAAATATACACGTGAAGTTAAAATTCATATGAGCTCGTGTATGTGTGAAAGAGGCATATAAAAATAGAATCCATTAAGCAATGCAAAATCAAACTACTCCATGCAAGCATAATAAAGAACACTTTAAGGATTGAAAGTCTTAACCAAAAGTTCTAGTCACATGGAAGCGAAAAATGAGGATTCAACATAAGTACATGCCACAAAAATGTGTAAAACTAAAATACACACATTTTTTTTTTGAGTTTTCAAAATTTTGACACACAAAAAAATTAACTCAAAAGACAAAACAAAAATCTTTTTGTATTTTTCATTAAGATGCAATAAAAAATAAATACAAAAGAAAAAGAAGTCATAATTCTAGCAAGGCATAGGTAATGAAGCATGGACTAGAAAATGACAAACATACATACAACTAGCGAAAATATATATCATGTAGCACAAAAGCTAGTGTATGAAAATAAAGCTAACACATTTAACCTTTAGATTTTGCAAGAGAGGTATCATGTGATAGCAAATGAGAATCATAGATCCTATCTTGTAAAGCTACCAAATCTGATTTCCTAACCCAAATTAATGAAGCATGACACACTCGAAATTTGGGAACCTTGGTGACCTTAACTTTGGACTTCCTAGAACCCTTTTTAATATCAAAACAAAATTTCCTAAGATGACCTTTTCGACCACAATGTGAACAAGTAAAGACTAGGTGAAAAGTAGTACCTAAGGATTGACCTTTCAAAGTGTTCCTAGAATATTTTCTCAAAATTGTGGTTTTAGCATTGTTAGATAAATCATTTTTAGTATTGAAACCAATGCCACACAAGTCATTTTTAATTTGGATGGTTCCAAGTATTTTATCTAATTTTTCAGACCTACATTTCAAATCAAATTTGACTCGACTTGAGTCTCTCAATTTTTCTTCTAACTCTAAAATGCGTGACTCAAGCAAACACCTACTCTCTTCAAAACCTAAAAGCTCTTTCTTCATAGCCTTCATTAATCCTCTAAGGCTATCTCTCTCACTTTTTACATACTCAAGCTTCTCACGAAGGGATCTCTCACGTGTCCTAAGGTCTTCCACTAAAGCACTCTCATTATTAACCTTGGCACGTTCTCTCAAACTAGCTTCTAACTTTAAATTAGTCCTTTTTATTTTAATTGATTCCTCATATAGCTCATGAAAGGCCACTTGAAGTTCACTCTCAAAAACCTCTTCTTCATTTTCACTCTCTCTTTCCACTCCACTCTCATAACCATCAAAATTTTGGGATTCACAAGCTTTGGCCTCAGAAGTGTCATGTATTAAGATGTCATCATTGGACGATTTCTCACTATCACTTAGATGACTTGCCAAAAACGCGGTAAAGTTGCGTTCAATGGGGGAATCGGGTTCCTCTCCATTTTCACTATCACTATGGGTGTCATTATATGAAATTGGTTGCTTTCCCTCCTTTCTTAGTTTAGTGGGACACTCTCTTACCCTAAGGCCGTAACCCTCATAACCATAACATTTATTAGACTCCTCCCTATTAAGGTCATCATTATAATTTTTAGGGATCCTCTCGACTTTGTTAGGCTTAGAGTTATCAAATTTCTTAACATCTTTTTTAAGATTATCTTTAGTTAATTGAATAAATTTTCTAAACTTCCTAGCAAACATCGCCATCTCCTCGAAGTCGATATCACTCTCATCATTCGAAACTTGTTTTTCCCTCCTTCCGAGCTTTCAAAGCAATACCCTTATCTTTATTCTTCTCACTTTAGGAGGTAAACATGTCGAGTTCATAGGTTTGTAGGTCACCTACAAGCTCTTCAAGTTTCAAATATGTTAAGGTGGGTAAAGAATTTAAAGCGATCACTTTGGGTATAAATATATCGGGTAATGACCTTAAAATTTTCTTTATAACATGGTTGTCAGGTTTATTTTCTCCCAAATTAAAAGATGAATTAGCAATGTCAAAAAATCTAGCATAAAATTCATCAAAAGTTCATTTTCAAGCATTTTGATAGTTTCAAATTGAGTGGTGAGATTTTGGAGTTTCGAAGCTTTCACTACACTAGTTCCCTCATGGGTGAGTTGTAAAATATCCCAAGCCTCTTTAGCAGTTTCACATGTCATGATACGTCGAAATTCATCTGGTGTGACCACATTAAAGAGATCATTCAAACCATGGGAATTAAAATTCACTAATTTAAGTTTAGTGTCACTCCATCTCTCTAGGGGTTTAGGAACACGCTAATTTTCAACTAGACACGTAGGTGGGTACCACCCATTAACTACATATTGCCAAACCCGTTCATCTAGGCATTTAAGTGCTGATTTCATTCGCGCCTTCCACTGCGCGTAATTTGAACCATAAAAAATAAGGAATTTTGAAAACGGTGAAATTTCCATTTTTTAAAACAAGCCCCAAAGGACCTAAACGCAATAACTTAGCGCCCCAAGCTCCGATACCACTTGAAAAGGGGTGAGTTCTCTACACTAAATGCTCTGATACCACTTGTTGGAGCGAATGGCCCCAAATTTTAAAACTCAAAATTATGAGATGGTTCAATTATATTCCAAGTTAAAATTTATTTTCAAATTTTCACAATTATACAATCCAAATTTTAATTTATTCAAAATTAGAATTAAATTAAACTTAAAGTGAAATTAAACTACACAAATATTTTAATTTTCACTTAAACAAAATTTAATTCAATTCAAGTTAAATAAACTAAGCATGAATATTATCAAATTAAATTATTGTCGACTTGAATTAAATTAAACTAAACTTACCTAAATTATTTTAGCACAAAAAATAAACTTAGTGTGATTTAAACCAATTTTTATCTTTTTAAACCTCTGCATGCATCTAAGTGAATTTTTTCAAGATAAAAATAAATTAATCACACTACGCCGCGATGTACGAGAAAAACTCACAACGGAAAAAACCTCAGACGACCCTGCCTACAAGTCCACTAAGTATGGTATGTTTACAAATACAAGATAAGAGACTTACAACACACAACTCGACTCCCTTCAAGCCTCGATGCTCCTTCTTGTATCAACCTCCATCTAGTCGTCAACTATGAAAACTTAGTGTGATTTAAACCAGTTTTTATCTTTTTAAACCTATGCATGTATCTAAATGAATTTTTGCAAGATAAAAATAAATCAATCACATTATGTCGCGATGTACGAGTAAAACTCACAACGGGAAAAATCTTGAACGACCCTGCCTACAAGTCCACTAAGTATGCTATGTTTATAAATACAAGACAAGAGACTTATAACACATGACTCAACTCCCTTCAAACCTCGATGCTCCTTCTTGTATCAACCTTCGCCTTATCGATAACTACGACAGTCTCGGAATCCACTGATGGGGCACAACTACCATCAAATACAAACGATGACCCTTCCACCGTTGTAATACGCAACACTTTAAACAAACGGACTCCTCCGTGGAAACATTTCTTTTATGGGATGAGAAAATTAACCCGGTTAAAACAACGATCTCAGACAATAATATATATCAATACTTGGATCATAAACAAAACATATGGGTGTTACTTTATGTTTTGGAGTAAATTAAACCTCGAAAATGATGAACACAAGGTAGAACTGTTGGGTAAAGAATTTTTACTCTCAAAGTATGTGAAAACCTCTCAAAAGTTCTGTCAAAAAGTTGGTTCCCGCAGAAATTAATCTGGTAAAAATTAGTGGAAAAATGGGAGGGAAAACACAAAACTGTCAAAAACTGCTCCCAGGTCATTCGAACGAGGTCGTTTGAACGACCTTCTAATGAGATTTCAGAGAAAAATGCGAAAAATATCATTGGAAGTTTGTTTGAACAGGCTCGTTCGAACTACACTTATAACGAAACTTCAGAAGATTTTGCTAAGAAGTTCGTTAGTAAACTCGTTCATTGTTTTTTCGAACGATCTTGTTTGAACGATAAAAATGTCGTTCGAACGACATATTAGAAAATCCAAAAATTTATGTTTAAGCCCAAAAACTTTTATGAAAAGTTGTAAAATGATTTTTTGAGAAAAATAAAAAATCGTTGATGATAAAAGTTTATAAAAGGAACACCCAAATAATTTTCCAAGCTACTATATATATTAGTGCATTCATACCTTTGGAGACCTTGGAAAATTAGACAATGTTGATGACGAGAAACAAGGCACATGATGAAACTTTAAGATCTTGGTCGCTACATCTTCAACTCTTCAAACATCATAGGCTTGAGGTACAACAATCTATCCTATGACTCAAATAGTTTTGTCTGGAATTAAGCCAACACTACAAAGTGACTCAATTGGAAATTTGTCCTTAAAAATCTCTCCCTTTGGCTATTTCGGGACAAAACCAAACAAAAAATCCTATGGGCTGTTAAACGCGCCTAGACACAATCCCACCTAGAAATAAAATAAAAAATAGACGCTTGACTCTCATAGATGCTTTGCCGCTTTAATCAATTTGCCGTTAAAAATAAATTCATGCACACTTAAGCACACCATTAAACTCATAGGGAATATCAAAAGATTAAATGCGAAAAATAAATTCTCCCACTTAATTAGTTCTCCCATTTTATCTAATATGATCTACCTAAGAAGATAGCGCTCTCCCCTAAGATAAATATCTTAAACTAAAGGTTTAGATACTATTTCTCCCCTTTTTTGGTCAAGAATCAATTACCGTATTCTTCCCCCAATTAAGCAAATACCCCCCCAAACTAAACAAAGGATATGAATAAGGAAAAACAGGTTAAACATGCAATGGTGCATAAAATGACAAGAGCATTTAAGCATATGGCAACAATGAAGTACAACTAATCCATACAAAGATCAATAAATATCTCCTATGATGCGATAACAAAAAGATACCATTAAAATGTACTATGATAAGCACGAGATATCAAATAAAATTTACAATAAGATAAATACCAATTTTGAATGCAAAGCATACATGGACTAGCTAACAAGGCAAAAACTCAAAATAAAGAAATACCATATATATATATATATATACATATATATATATATATATATATATATATATACAAATGATATCAAGATATCACACGCACATATACATAGGTATAAACACCACACTCGACATAAAATACATAAAGCTGTCCACACTCATGTGGTAAAAATGTGTCATATGGAAACGAAAGTGAAGGAGTATGAACTAGAGCCTAATGGAATATAGACCCAATCACCTAAACATGTTCATGAAGTTCTCATTTGATTGCAAAACTTTATCATATTTAGACATAGACTCACGTGACAATATAAAATTAACTCAATGAACAAACATACACAATGCACACAAGTCAAGAATTTTGATGATTCTACAAACCAATAGAGTCATGAAAATAATAACTTAACTAGGATGCATTGTAATTGTGCAAACCCGTTGATATATCCAACCAAACTTCCTCATTAATATTCTTTTTTCTTTTCTTTTCTTTTATGAACGTACGGACTAAACTAAGCAGGCCTTTGTCTAATTTTTTATGATTCCATAATTTTTAAAGGCCAAATTTCAATGGTGGCTTTTCACGCAAAGTAATTTTGTCTTTCGCAGCCCGATTTCATTGATAAACATCTACATAGGACAAATATATATTTTTAATTTTTACATCCGGGAAACGGTTCTTACATGAACAAATCCTCCATTGTCATAGCAACATGTAGATGACTAAATTGGTAGGAGAACATCTCACTTAGCTCAAATATACATGTGAAGTTGAAATTCATATGAGCTCGTGTATGTGTGAAATAGGCATATAAAAACAGAATCCATTAAGCAACGTAAAATCAAACTACTCCATGCAAGCATAATAAAGAACACTTTAAGGATTTAAAGTCTTAACCAAAAGTTATAGTCACATGGAAGCGAAAAATGAGGATTCAACACAAGTACATGCCACAAAAATGTGTAAAACTAAAATACACACATTTTGTTTAACTAAAATACACACATAATTTTGTTCAGAATTAAGCCAACACTACAAATTGACTCAATTGGAAATTTGTCCTTACACTAATCATTATATTAACCTATAACAATGATTTTTAACATAATAGAATGTAGGTACCATGTTTTTAATCAACAATACGGAATGAGATTTTGCTTTAAGTATGATGAAACAAACTTTCTTTTTGAAAACCCTTTTTCAAATTTTATGTGCACCAAATTATGAAACAATTTTAACTTAACCAAATTTTATCTTGATTAATACTAAACAAACATCTAGCGATTAAAGAAAGTAAAGTAAGGAAAATAATGCTCACAACGCCGTATGTACGAGGAAACCACAAAGGGAAAAAACCTCGGACGGCCCAAGCCAGACAATCACTATGAATATGGAATTACAAAGGTACAAAAGGTAGTCTCACTCAATGACTCGATCCGCCACGAGACTTGATGCTCCTGTGATCTTCAACCACTCCTCTCACAGTGCTCATGCATAAATTCCTTCTTCTACGATGCTCGTCCACAACACACGCGTCCACGTATGTCTTGGTGTCCAATGATATGGCTTGTAACATCTACGATGTTGAAACCGGCTCTTCCGCTTCTCCACCGCAAAACCGAGCAAAGTTCTATGTAGAATAAACTCCAAATGGTGCCAACAAGATCACTATAGCATATATTAATGAAATCTCGGATCTTTGAAACTCTAAGGATGTGTTTAACTTTGGAAAACCTTAGAAAACTTTTGTGCAGAAACGTACTGGTTCGTAAACAAATTTTCAGACTGCACACACTTCGAAAACATTGGGAAACACGCCATTATATATATATTTTAAGGCGGTATCTCGTTCAAATAAGATAGGTCTGTCGTTCGAATGACATCCCTATCTCGCTCGAACGACTGTTACAGTCGTTTGAGCAACACACTGAATTAGAGTCCTAATTAAATCCAACTTTAACCCATCCTTATCAGATCAAAACGAAGTGTAAACCATTTCAAACACTTAAAAACATTTTTAAAAAATATCTCCTTAATAAAATAACATCCTTAAATATTTTGAATTAAATTCCGAGTCCCGTTAAAATTACGCATTCATTCCTGAGTGATCTCGGAATGCAATTAAACTTGAAGACGAATAAACTTGCACCAATTAAACTTTCGGCATAAATAATTCATTATAGCTTTGCCGCAACGTCTTCAATTAAACTTCAGCATGTCATAGTCTATGAGGGATCGTGACAATAAAATCTACCTATGACTCAAACGTATTTTGTTCCGAGAATAAGTCAAAACTATACAACGGACTCTATTGGAAATTTTGTCCTTACAAATCTCCCCCTTTGACTATTTGAAGACAAAACCGAAAGTGAAATGCCTAAGCCGGACCGTCAAGCCGTATGACGCCTAAATCCCATCCCATAAAACCCAAAACAAAAATTACAGGACAAGACAATCAAATGATGGTCCGGTAAGCATGAACTGTCAATGTCTGAATGTGATGTAGTCTTGAATCTCCAATCTCTTTAAGCATACCTACACACATGAAACAGATAAATACTCAGTGAAGTGTGGAGGAACAAATGATATAAACCAATACAAAAAATTAAATCTAAATCATTTGTTATGTGAGAGTAAAACATGATACCAATTTTGTAGACAACATCTAAATCAAAATATTAATTTTTATACCAATGCAAAAACAATATGACATCGATTTGTAATCTATCAAACAACAAACTCTCAACAAACTCTCCCCATACATCACATACCTATCTCTCCCCCGTTTTGTCTCGAATAGACAACCCGGTTAAAAAATAAACAATTTATTAATTACCCAGCATGAAATGAATCAACGAATAATCAATGAAACAACCAGCTAATAATGATAACAAAATGTCAATTCCGTAGCTAGCAAACTATAATCACACAACATGAATTATCAAACTAATTGTAATACCCCGTATTTTTACGCATATTAATTTTATTATGAAAAATTATGGAAATTGGGATTAATTTAAGTAAGAAAATTTATTTTATAAATAATCCGACTTTATGGTAATAATTACTAGCATGATGAGAGTTAGTGGTTATTGAAAATAATATTATGGCCAGGGATGTGATACACGACAGTTATGTTATGGTTATTTGGGATGCGCGTATGAGTCGCGTCACTGGTATATAATTGGGGGTTAAAAAGGTAAATTATTTTTATATAACTTGGATTACTACTTTGAGTGTGCCAGAGTGTCTAAAAGGGTTGAAATAGTCAGAAAACACTACTCGGGTATTTTATTTGGATTCCGGGGCATTTTAGCCCAAAATGACACCCTAGAGGGGTATTTTGGCCTTTTAGGATTTTTGAGTAATTAAATGGACGAAAATAGGATTAAAATAAGAACATTGAGGGTTAGTGGTCTGTCAGTTCAACTTACGTGAGAAAGAGAGAGAAAGAGGGAGAGAACCAAGGAGGAAGAAGACTCCATTGGAGCACTAACCCAAGAACTCAAGCTTTCACACCAAAAATTACACAAACGCGTAGATCGTGTCAAGAGGATCGTTACCATACCAATTTCAACCCAAGAATCAGAAGTTTATTCTGAGGCAAGTGTTTATCTTGATAGTTTATTTAGCATATATTGTTCTTGTTAAACTCTGTTGATGATTTAGACATAATATGATGGAAATTTGGGTTTCATTAGGTTCAATCGTAAAGTAACATTAGATTTTGGTGATGGGTTGCATGTAGAGGATTTACCCCATTTATGGACTATTAAATCTGGAAATTTTATGTACAAATCACGAATTGAATTAAGGGTTTGAAATAACTAAAGTGCTGGGTTCATTATATGAGGATTCTTAGAGATTTTAGAAATTATTGTTTTCCCTATTGATAACTTAAAGATTTGATTACTAATTTGTGTTAGAAATTGCCCCATAATGATTAGGGATAGTTTGGAAACATGTAAACTGATGTTGGATGGAATTTGGATTGAGTTTGAGGTTTGGAATGTTGAGAAAAATCGAAGTTTGGAAGAACTGGGCCTGCTCAGAAATCTCGTTCGAAGACTTGCCCAGGTCGTTCGAACGACCTCGTTCGAACGAGACTTCTTACGAGATTTCCAACGACCTTTCTAACGAGTTTCTGAGTTCATTCTAAGTGAAAACTTTATTCGAATGAACTCGTTCGGATGACCTTGTTCGAACGAGATTCTAACGAGATTACATAATGGGTTTTTAGGGTCTGTTTGGGTTGAAAAGCATCCTAGGGTTATCCAAGTGAGAGAATTAACCTACGTGAATGACGAGTGACCTAAATTACAAATTAATATTAAATTAGGAGTGTGATTATGCTCGAGATGTAGAACCGAGGAGAGCTAGGTTCAAGAGAGTATATACATCTATATATAATCTACGGAGAGGGTAGAGATGATAATATTACTTACGTACTATAGGAATTGGGTTGCGTGAATACTTATTAATGTATATAAGTTATGTGAATGCTTATTACTTAGAATATCATGTGTATGACATGCCTAGCTATTGGCTATCGAACGGGGGTTAGCGCGTTGTGGATGACCATATCTTGTGTGCCTTCGGGGGATTTTGAGTCGTACCTCTAGAGCATGGAACCTAGGTACGGGCTATCTGTGAGAATGATAGTGATGACGGTCGTATGGGTGAGTAGGTATGTGCGTAGCCCATCGGCTTGGAACTATGTTCGCCTCCAATATTTGCTTATGTTTTATGGGTTCTCGAGAGATTGAACCAGTTGTCCTTTAAGCTTGAGCGTTGCAATATGACTAGATAGCCGAGTATGCCTAACACCGAGGGTTTCTTAACCATGGGTGAAGTATTGCTATATATATTTGTATATATACATAGTGATATTTTATATATGTATACCGAGTTATTATTCCGTGTTTCATGTTGGTTACTTATTTAAAGTATATACTTATGGGGCCTCCAATTGATAATTAAGAATGCTAGGTGAATGAGTTATAGTATCTTTAAATATATTCCTATATTATATAGATATATATTGTCTTTGGGTTATTTAGATATTTTATCCGGCATAGTGGTTATACTACGTATAGTCAGGTAGAGTATTGAGACTAGTATGGGTAGTTAGACTCGCTAGGTGTGCACATTAGATGAGAGGTGAGCATCTCAAGTGAGTACACTGAGTTAACATGAATAATATTTGTGCTAATTAATTCAATTCAAGCACTTGCTATATTTAAACTGTTTTCAACTTGGGCTCTGACCCGTTTTTTGCATATATTTCTTTTGTTCCTTTATTTTAGGTGTCCAGCCACAGGGGCACCAGCCTTAGGAAATTCTATTCAGTTACTGAGCTGTAGCTGTAGGACCCTTGATAGTAGACGTTTCAGTCTATTCTTCCTTTACCAGTTACTCATTCTTGTTGGACATGTCATTGTTGATACCAAATTTAGTCTGCTGATATGGCACAATTAAGTGGAGACACGTGGCAATCTGCGTGGCAATAACAAGCATTTTCGAACAACACTTTGAATTCGAGGAGCTCTATTTCCACGACCAACTCGGAATATCCCGAGCAGTATATACTCTCCGAGGAACCATACTGCAACGAGGAACTCTGCCTCCCCGATCAACTCAAACGCTCTGACCTGCAAGAGTTCTCCGACGAATTTCAGTACACCGAGCAACTCATGGATGACGAGTAACTTAGGCGGTCCGAGCTTCACCTCGATCAAAGCATTTATTATCAGACAATTAAGAGGATTAAATACGCTTTAAATGCTGATTATCATCATACAGATGTATACGCTTAAGGGGCATTAATGTATTACCCTTTCACATGTACAACCTGAAGGCTATAAATACATTGTATCATCCTCATTGTGGGGGGACCGGAATTTCTTAACTAAACCTATAATCGAGAATTCCCAAACACTCATTAATAACAAAAACAGTGGACGTAGGCCATTCTTATAAGGCTGAACCACTTTAAAATTTCTTTGTCTCATTTAAATTTATCCGTGATTAAATAATTAGACACAATCTAATTTTTTACATCAACAGATTGGCGCCGTCTGTGGGAAACGACTGTTAGTATCTTTTTTCACCAAAAATAATTCATCAACAATGGCTGATAATCCAGAATCCAATAATTGAAACGCTGGAAACCCTCCAAATCCATCTGCTCAGCCAAACGTTCCAGATCTGGTTGGAATAATGACAAATCTGGCCCAGGGCCAGACAACCATGCAAGAAACTATATGAAAACTCATACAAACCCTTCATGGCGGTGCACCAACTCATTCAGGACAACGCAGTGTTCAAAGAAACACCCGTTTGCTTCCTTCGCGTACTGGGCATACAGCTTCATATCGTGCTGAGGAATCTGATGATTTCTCTTATCAACCTGGGCGAACTTCATCAGTACGAGCCACAAATACTGAACAACGTATCACTCTCTCTCCAGAAAGGACCAGTGCATTGGAAAGATTAAGTAGGGTTTCTTCTTTCGATCGATTAGGCCCTAAGAGGAATAAAAGTCCTCCTAAGGCAGCATCGAGGAGTTTTCGACGATCAACCGACTTAAGGGAAGGATCTGCCCAGTCGCGACCAGCTGCTCGTCAAGATAGATCCCAGGAAGCCACATCAGCTCGATCAATAGCGCGAACCAACAAGCCCGAGGAAGGAAATGACGCATGGAAAGGGTCTATTCAAAGGTTGGAGGATAGATTAGGGGAAATGGCTAGGGCCAAGAATCCCCTAAAATGAACTTTTATTCAAGGGTCGCCTTTTGTCCAGGCTATTGTGGATTTTCCCACACCGTCAAAGTTCAAAGCACCTGTTGTGACTCCCAAATATGATGGAAAGACCGATCCTGTTCTTCATATAGAGAAATATCAAGCTGCCGTCGATATTTATACTGTCCCAGATGAGATGAGATGCAGAGCATTCTCGGAAACTCTTACCAGATCTGCTCAAATATGGTACAATAATCTTCCTCGGGGTAAGATCTCAACTTTCTTTCAACTGGCCGAGTTATTCATTGGGAATTTTTGTTTTGGGGTAAAGCCAGTTAAACAAGTAGCGCATTTGTTAAGTGTTAGACAAAAAGCTGGTGAGAGTACTAGAGATTATATAACTCGTTTTAATAACGAGAAACTCGAAGTCATAGATTATGAGGAAAAGACAACGATCACCGCCTTGATGAGTGGGTTGTTGCCCAACAAGTTGTATTATACTTTGGCCAAAGATCCACCCATAACCATGTCAGAACTGATGGGAAAAGCGGCCAAAATCATGAATGCTAAGGAGGCTATGGATGCGAAGAAGAATATGGATAAAGAAACCAAGGTGGAGGTTGATAAAGCCAAGAAGAAAGAGCATAAGAACAATGGTGGTGACAAATAATCCAAAAATAGGTCGTCATGGGAGATATTGAGGAAATTTGATAATTATACTCCTTTGAAGGTAGACATCAACCACGTCCTGGAAGAAATTAAGAACAATGAGGAGTTAAACTGGTCAGGGAAAATGAAGGCAGACCCTGACAGGAGGAATAAGGCAAAATATTACGAGTTTCACAAAGATCATGGCCATATGACCAAAAATTGCATAGCCCTTCAGAATGAGATTGAAACACTCATTAGACGAGGAAAGTTGGTAAAGTATGTTGATCGTAGAAATGAAAAAAGAAATAGCGATCGAACAAGAGAGAGGTCTAGATCTCCTCGTCGAGCAGAGGAGAACAAGAAAAGAGACCATGAAGATGATCCAGAAGATGACCCCGACCTTCCCAAAAGACCAAGACAGCCATAACGTGAAGTATTTTCAATACGTTTGGGGTCATTCGATTGTAATGTTATCACATGTGGAGATGCAGGAGGAGGAGACCTTATGGCAGAGAGAAAAGCTTACCTTTGTGAGGCCCAAGCTTGCTCATACATTCAACGAATAAATCTAGCTGAGGAGGATCGCCCGAGAAAGGTAAACAAAGAGAAATTGGTCATTAGTTTTTCAAAAAACGACCTCGCAGGTGTCCTATATCCTCATGATGACCCATTGGTGATCAAAATGAGGATGAAGGAAGTGATGATTTCAAGAGTACTAGTAGATAATGGTAGCTCGGTAGATATCATGTTCTACTCATGCTTCGATAGTTTAAACTTAAAGCTATCCCAACTGGAGCCTTATCACAGACCCCTTCTCGGTTTCGCTGGCGAGAAAGTTTTTCCACTTGTGACGATCAAGTTGGATATATTCATTGGTTCATGGCTTGCTTGTCGAACAGAAAGAATACGCCTTTTCGTGATGGATAAGAATGTTCAGTCGGCCTACAACATCATCATGGGAAGGGTCGGATTGAAGAAGTTCGAAGCAGTACCATCTACGGTACATCAATGCCTAAAGTTTCCAATAAATTTTAGAGTAGGAGTTGTGAAGGGTGATAAAAAAGTAGCCCGAGAATAATTCATCTGCCGAGCAAGAGGAGCTGGAGGAATCGAGAAAAAAAACTACTACCTATCAAGTGGATGAAGGTACAAAAATTGAAACATTGGATCCTAGAGATGAATCGCAACTCGTGAAAGGTCAGGTGGTGGAAGCTACAGAAAATATCATTCTGGACGACGAGCATCCTGAACGAACAACTCAAATAGGTTCGTCGTTGGATGCCTCATTAAAATAGGAACTGATAACTTTCCTAAGAAGCAGAAAGAAAACTTTTGCGTGGAGTCATGAGGATATGCCCGGAATAGACCCAAATTTCCTATGTCACGAGCTCAACGTGAATAAGGAGATCAAACCAGTGAAGCATAGAAGAAGAGTATTCAGTACCGAGAAGAATCAAGCTATACAAGAGGAGGTCGAGAAGCTCCAGAAAGCTTGCTTTATAGAAGATGTTAAATATCCAGACTGGTTAGCCAATGTAGTGATGGTAAAGAAGAAAAACAACAAATGGAGGATGTGTGCAGACTTCACCGACCTCAACAAAGCATGTCCAAAGGATCACTTTTCGTTGCCTCGTATTGATCAACTAGTTGATGCTACCTCGGGACACGAGCTGCTGAGCTTCATGGATGCTTATTCTGGTTACAATCAGATTAAAATGAAACCTGAAGACAGGGAGAGTACTTCTTTCATTACCCCCAGGGGAACTTATTGTTATAATGTTATGCCTTTTGGTTTGAAAAATGCAGTTGCAACCTATCAGCGGCTAATGAACAAGGTGTTTGCTGAACAAATCAGTTTCAATATGGAAGTCTATGTTGACGATATGCTGACAAAGAGCAAGAAAGCTGCTGATCATCTAGTTGACTTAGGCCAGACCTTTGATCAACTGGATAAATATCAAATGAAGTTGAACCCGACGAAGTGCATATTTGGAGTACGAGAAGGCATGTTTCTCGGGTACATTGTCAATCAATGAGGCATTGAGGTAAATCCTGAAAAGATCAAAGCTCTATTAGGTCTGCGATCTTCAACGACGAAGAAAGAAGTACAGAGTCTCACAGGATGAGTAGCAGCACTCAACAGATTTGTATCGCGAGCAACTGATAGATGTCTCCCATTCTTCAAAACGCTCCGAAAGACTTTTGAGTGGAATGATGAATGTGAGAAGGCTTTTCAAGACTTGAAGAAATATCTGAGAGCACCTCCACTGTTGTCCAGGCCGGTGATGGGAGAAAAATTGTACTTGTATCTGGCAGTATCGGAGAATGCAGTTAGCTCGGCGTTGATCAGAGTGGAGAATGGTGTGCAAAAACTAATTTATTACACGAGTAAGGCCTTCCGAGGAGCAGAGATCAGATATCCAAAACTGGAAAAGTTGGCACTTTCGTTGATTGAGGCAAGTAGGAGAATGAGGCCATACTTCCAGGCTCATACTATAGTAGTATATAATGATATGCCGTTGAGGCAAGCCCTTCATAAACCAAAAAAATCAGGGAGATTGATGTACTAGGCAATAGAGCTTGGTGAATATGATATAATTTATGAACCCAGATCATCGCTTAAAGGGCAAGCAGTAGCAGATTTTATAGCAGAGTTCACCTATCCTGATACCCCCGAGGAGCAAAAGCTGCTCACCGATCAACCTGTGGATGTTACAGGATCATCAAACACAAGCCCAAACCAACTTAGGTTGGTAAAAGGGCAAGTGGATGTTACAGGATCATCAAATTCGAGCCCAGACCAACTGAGGTTGGTAAAAGGGAAAGAAAATATGATCGACAAAGAGCAAGAAATATCAGGGGAGGGTGAAAGGAAGCTACAAATATTCCACCGAGGAACTCTGTCAGATCAGAAGTTAGAAGACGAGTTGCCTATATGGAGGCTCTATGTAGATGGCTCATCTTGCACTATAGGCTGTGGGGCAGGGATCATTTTGAACAGCCCGGACGAGGTCGACATGGAATACTCCCTACGATTCCAATTCAAAGCTTCCAATAATGAGGCTGAGTATGAGTCCATGATTGCAGGTCTTAATTTGGCAAAAACTGTGGAGGCACAGCAGGTTATTGTCTTCAGTGACTCTCAATTGATCGTAAATCAAATGTTGGGAACGTATGCGGCCAAAGGAGAATTAATGATCAAGTATCATGCAAAGGTGATGGAGTTGGTATCAGAATTTGTCACTGTTCAGCTGGTCAGAATACCGAGAATGGAGAATGCGAGAGCAGACGCCTTAGCTCGATTAGCATCAGCTACTCGTACCGAGCTACGAAGAAAAATCCCAATTGAAGTTTTAGCTAGTCGGAGTATAGATGAAGATCTGATGATGAACTTTATTACCCTTGAGTTAGGATCATCATGGATGGATCCCATCAGAGCATATATTGAGAAAGGGGAATTACTAACTGACAAACTTGCAGCAAAGAAATTGAAGTTTAAAGCTGCTCGTTATGTACTGACTAATGGTATTCTGTACAGACGAGGAATCATGGCAGGTTTGCAAAGATGTGTGCATCCCACCGAGGTGAAAGATTTGATTGAAGAGGTCCACGGAGGGTCCTGTGGAGCCCATGTAGCAGGTCGGACGCTTTTGCAAAGGATGATGGCGCAAGGATACTACTGGCCAACGATAAGGGCTGATTGTATAGCCTATGCCAAGAGATGTGACAAGTGTCAGCGTTTCTCATCCATCCGAAGAACTCCCCAAGCATTGTTAACACCCATTACTTCCCCTTGGCCATTTGCCATGTGGGGAATAGATTTAGTCGGGCCACTGCCAATGACCAGAGGAAGGTTCAAATATCTCGTCGTCGCAGTGGATTATTTTACTAAATGGGTAGAAGCTGAGCCTCTTGTCGACATGACGTGCGAGAAGGTATATCAATTTATTTAGAAAAATATCATCTGTAGATATGGTCTTCCGCATGCATTCATTACCGACCATGGAACACAATTTGATAATGAGGAGTTCGCTGCCTATTGCCATCAGTCTAATATTTTGAAGAGCCACTCGGCACCAGGTCATCCCCAAAGCAACGGATAGACTGAAGTGACAAACAAAACACTGTTAAATGGCTTGAAGAAAAGATTAAGTGATGGAAAAGAAAATTGGATCAACGAGTTACAGTCAGTACTATGGGCTTATCGTACTACTCCTTGAGTAGCAACTGGAGAATCACCATATATGCTGGCGTTTGGAAGTGAAGCTGTTATACCTGCCGAGTTGGGCCTCCCAATACACAGGGTACTGAATTTTAATTCCCTGGTCAGCAACTTAATGAGAAGATTGGATTTGGACATGCTCGAGGAAGTTAGAGAAGAAGCAACCATCAGGAATGCTGCTTACCAACAACGAACAACTTTAAGTGAGACCTGAAAGAAGGAGACTATGTTCTAAATAAAGTGATTCAAAAGTACAACAAACTGGAGGCAAACTGGCATGGACCATATCGAGTTATAGAAGTTGTTCGACCAGGAACCTACCGAATAGCAACTTTAGAGGGGGAGGAGTTTAAGAATGCATGGAACGCAGAGCACCTGCGCAAGTATTATCAGTGATGTAAATTCTCGTGTAACGCAGTTCCATCAGTATGAATAAAATGAAGATATTCTGCCAAATTCTCTCCTTTTATTGAAAATTTTTCGGGGAATACTAGTGCTACACACTACTCAGCAAAACTCAGACTACTCGGCAAAAATATTCCTAAAAATGCCAACTCAGGTTGGTTAGGAAGCAAAAATATTCCTAAAAATGCCAACTCAGGTTGGTTAGGAAGCAAAAATATTCCTAAAAATGCCAACTCGGTTTGGTTAGGAAGCAAAAATATTCCTAAAAATGCCAACTTAGGTTGGTTAGGAAGCAAAAATATTCCTAAAAATGCCAACTCGGTTTGGTTAGGAAGCAAAAATATTCCTAAAAATGACAAATTAGTTTGGTTAGGAAGCAAAAATATTCCTAAAAATGCCAACTCAGGTTGGTTAGGAAGTAAATCTATTCCCAAAAATGCCAACTAAGGTTGGTTGGGAAGAAAAACATTTTCCAAAAAATACCAGTTATGGTTGGTCGGGAATAAAAACCCACTAACTATAGTTAGTCGGAAAGAAAAATCTACCGACCTTGGTTGGTCGGAAACATTTTATAAATACGAGAAAGTGATCATGTAGAATATTTGATACTCGTAATTTTTTAAATTACTGCCAAGTTGGCCGAGAAACAAAACATCATTAAATTTGGTTAGTCAAATGATTACCATAAATTCAAGCTAGTCGACAATAAATTTTAATCAACTATAGTTGGTCGAAAAATTACACAATGTTGTTATCTTTTTAACAGATATACATATACATATATAAAGTGTTTTACAACCACAAGACAATGGCAATTGAGATTGCGAACAAAAATAAAAGTCTTTCATTAAATCCAAAAACAAAATACATTGAAAATGAAATGTATACTAACTATTACATCAAGATTCCTACTCTACTGGTTTCTTCCCCTCTGCTTTTGAAACAGGTTCCTCGCCAGCAGGTGGATTATCCAAAGCATAAGGGGAATTTATAAAGTTAAGATCTTTAAGCATCCTGATTTTCATCGCAGATGGTCTGTCGAGCAGGTGCTCGGGGCGAGATATCTCGGCATTAGAATGGAGATTGTAATCGCCGAGGTATTTAGAAATCAAACACCGAGGGATGGCCCGAGCAGGGATCTAACTCATGTCAAGCTTGAATGGTGGCACTGATAGGTCGAGCAGCCCAGGATTATGGTAATCCCACAGGTAATGACCCTGTTCCAGCTGCAGTACACCTAAGGCATTCAACCACCTTTGTTTGTAACCCTCATTATTTGCATTTTTGATACGATCATCCAAATGGTAGAGAGTCTCATTGTAGCCAGCAATCCAGAATTCTCTGGGCTGCTTATGGAATTGATATGTCAATCTTTCCAGTTGCTCATGAAGATTTTTTGCAAAGAGTTCCTTATTCTCCAAGGCAGACTTCTGGGAAGAAAGTTGCTCTTCGAGATTCATGATCTTCTTAGACATTTCAGCCAATGCCTGGTTCTTTGCCATTAATTGTAAGGCCTGATTCTCCAGAGCTGATTGGGTTCTTTGTTCCTCGATAGTAATCCAAGCAGCTCTTGCTCGTCCCCGAGCAGAGGTAGACGGACCAGTTTTCTTCAAGGTCTCCAATTCATCTTGAAGATTGGCATTTTCGACCTCTAAGAAAGAAAATCCCTCATCATTTACAGGGAATAAAGCGTTTGATGAAGAGGCAACAGACTTCAATTGAGCTACTTCCCTTTGCAGGTTATTATTTTCTTGCTCCAACAGCTCAGCTATTTGCCTGTGCTCCTCAACCTCAGTTTTCAAAGTTCTCTCTCTCACTTCATAAGCAACAAATATCTTATCGTATCCTTTATCAGCATTCAGTTGCTGATATCTCTTCTCGTACCCCTCGTGCAAAAGTGCAGTAGATTCCTTATATTGTTGTTGAAGCTCTTCAAGAGTACCTTGGAGATCTTCAATCATATCATAGTATGCTACTTTGTTAGCTACTGCACGGTCGAGTAAGCACTTTAAATATTGGTATGCTTCAATTGCTTGTTCTGAAGCATCTTGGACGAGGATGTCGACGATTTGTGCTGCACTCAGATCTGTGTGACCAGCTATGAAGTACTCATTACATTGCCTCAACAGCTTTGTATCATGAGCAGACAATAACTCCATTCTGGATATAAACTAATAAAGGAAAAGAAAGAAAGAATCAATAAGAATGCAAACAGAGTATGAAGAGGATAATCAACAGTATGCATAATCAAAAGCTCAAATTTTATTACATCATAGAGAATAATTACAAAGTTCAGAGTTACATTTGATAAAGAAAAAAGAGAACATAGAGAAAGATCCGAACAACTCTACAACTTTTCATTGTCTCCCAAAACTTTCTCGGGAGGTTGAGACGAGGAGGAGGGTTGCTCGGATGGAAGAGAGAGTTGCTTGGGGAGTTCAGGAAGTTGCTCGGATGAGATGAGAGGTAGTTGAGGTTGTTCGCCAGTAGACTGGATAACTGGGAGAGGAGGAATTTGATCTCCCATCACCATAGAGGATTCTTCAGAGGCGGCTTCGTCCTCTTCTTCTTCTTCTTCTTCAGGAGTTGGAGGGGGGCCCGGGATGTGTCGCTGGAACAAGTCAGAATTTTCATCGACTTTCATCTCCTGCAGAGCCGCGACCCAGCCATCTCTAAAGTATTTATGGCTGCCATATTCCACTTGCGACATCATGGCAGCCAAACCTTTATTCCACCCCTTATCACATCCGGCGCTGAAGGATTTTTTGACAGCCAATTTCCTTTTTGTCTTCTCCGAGGAAAGCTTCTCGGAAAAAAGATCATCAGCAGCCTTCAACTTATTCTCAACTTCTTCCTTCTGACGACTTACTTCCCGAAGTTGACCCAACTCCTCCTCAGCAGTTTTGAGCTTACTTTCAAGCTCCCCAACATTTTTGAGCTTCTCTTCAAGCTCTTTATTCTTCTCCTCCAAATCTTTTATTTTCTTCTCCAACCCCTTGGAGACCTCGACAACCTTATCCTTCTCCTGCTCGGTTGAAATGAGTTGTTTCTCCCAGGCAACTTTGCCATCATCATATTTTTGACGAGAATCTTTCAGAGACTGCGTTAGGCCCACCAAAGCTTCCTCCACACCAGATGAGGAGCTTGAAGCTTTAATAGCTTCATCTTTCTTCAGAATTGTGTTAAAACAGGTCACCAATTGGGAAAATAAAATAATATCATGTTAGTGCACAGATGTAACAAGGAAAAAAAATGAAAATGAAAATAAAAATACTTACAGAAGTAATGTGACGAGAAACTAGTGTGGTGACCATGTCCCGAGAGAGGTTTTCTTCAATACCTTGGATCTCGGGAATGATCCAAGTCTTTATCGAGCTCATGGCAGAGCTCTGGGCAACAAAAGTAGGAACACCACTTCCAGTACTCGGGGGCTGAGATATGGATTCAGCCAAATTGACAGAGGAGCTTTTCTTCAGCCTCCTCAGAGGAGTATCAACAGCTTCGACTAAAGATGTAGGTTTAGTCGGAGAGATGACAATCACCTCACTTGGAGCATCATCCTTGCTCGGAGCCACTGGGGCTTCTCGGCAACCTTCACAGGAACAACCGAAGGAGGTGCCTCAATTTTCTTTATCCCTTCTCCCGGGACATCAATCTTACTCTTCTTTGCCTCTCCAGCACCAGAGGCAAAATTTTCAAAGAGAGTAGGAGGTCTTCTTTTCTTCATCCTTTCACTCAGAGGTATATGGGATTCAGATGAAGAACTTACAGAAGCAGGTACTGGTTCAACCTCACTTACTACCGGACGAGCAGTAAAAGATGAGGTGTAACTCTTATACTGCAGTAAATACGAAGCTGACCTAATATGCTCGTCAGCAACAGTCTGATGCAAGCTCCAGATATGTTTCAAATGCTTTATATTAACTTCTGTCTCTTTTGGAGACTTTCTTTTGCTGTCAAGTGCAAATCAATGAACATGAAGATATCAGTGGCACATTTTATCAAACACAAAGAAAGCATAGTTTCAAAAATAAAATAAAAATTAAAATAACCTATCCCATTGACACAGGGAGGTCATCTGGGACCCTGATACACTTCATCTCCAGTTAAAGGAGCATGTTGCCAATTTTTTATAACAATCCCGTGCTCAAAGTAGTCCCTATTGGCATCCGGGAGATTGATCACTAAAGCCCTATTTAAAAATCTAGTTTTTAAATAAAAAGTATTATCACCAACAGCCCATCTATAACAAAACATGATTTCAAGAATTCCTATGCGAGTTCCATGAATTTGATTTAGTCTATGAACCCCATTAACTATTCTCCATGTATTGGGGGCTATTCTTGCAGGAACAACGTCAAAATATTGACAGAATTCCAGACATAATGGATTTGGCGGAAAGGAAAATCCACATTCAGCAACAAAAAGACTGGGGAACCAATGTCCCTCAGCCAAACGGAAATAATCTGAAGGTTCAGAAAGCTCCTCCAGAACAACCCATGAAGGAATAGAAAAATCAGAACGGAACTTATCAATCGACTCTACAGGGTAAACCATGATGAATAAAGGAAATAAATAAGGAGGAAGAAATTCTTACAGGAAAAGGATGGATCTGTTAACAACGAACGATGAAAAGGATGAACGTACAAGAGAGAAAGACAATGGAAAACTCAAAGATACAAATTCGAAAAAGTAGAAGACGATGGGACTGTCTGCAACGCTTAAATACTTTGCCTCGGGAAGGGGTAAAGATAATGATTACAAAAAGAGATGATTACGCTACCGGCGGCTAAAAAGACAAAAAGGGCGCGGGAACCAAAGCGATCATAGAAATTCAAAAAGTTTGATTCTACGAATGTGGAAAGAGAAATAAATACAAAAGAAAGTGCTCCTAAATTTCGGGATGATCATTTAAAACTGTAATATTTCGAGAAAGAATGTTCCACACTCCTTAAATCTCGAATTGTGAAACATTGGGGGCTTCTGTTGATACTAAATTTAGTCTGCTGACATGGCACAATTAAGTGGAGACACGTGGCAATCTGCATGGCAATAACAAGCATTTCCGAACAACACTTTGAATTCGAGGAGCTCTATTTCCACGACCAACTCATTATACCTCAAGCAGTATATACTCTCTGTGGAACCATACTGAAATGAGGAACTCTGCCTCCCCGATCAACTCAAACGCTCCGACCTGCAAGAGTTCTCCGCGTAACTTCAGTACACCGAGCAACTCATGGATGGCGATTAACTTAGGCGGTCCGAGCAGTTTTGGCGGTATGAGCTGCACCTCGATCAGAGCATTTATTATCAGACAATTAAGAGGATTAAATACGCTTTAAATGCTTATTATCATCATACAGATGTATACGCTTAAGGGGCATTAATGTATTACCCTTTCACATGTACAGCCTAAAGGCTATAAATACATTGTATCATCCTCATTGTGGGGGACCAGAATTTCTTGACTAAACCTGTAATCAAGAATTCCCAAACACTCATCAATAACAAAAACAGTGGACGTAGGCCATTCTTATAAGGCTGAACCACTTTAAAATTTCTTTGTCTCATTTAAATTTATTTGTGATTAAATAATTAGACACAATCTAATTTTTTACATCAATAGTCATTTTCTTATTTCATATTCAGAGACATAGATGTTAATCTTCTATTAGACATTGATTTCATTACATCTGGTTATTGTATGGGATTTTGTCTGGAAGTGTTTTACTCTAGCCATTTACTTTAATTTAGTTAGACTCTATTGATATTATTGTGATGAATGGTGATTGTTGGATTTCTTTATTGTTGGGTAATGACAAGATAAAATTTGGACACCAACCTTTTTAAATTATTAGGTGGTTAGCTTTCCATTATATTAAAACTTGAGTTTTTGACAGTGATGCATTAACTGAACTAACTTGATTTTCTGGAATTAATTAATTAAGGACTGATCACCCGGTAATTAATTAGGTGGGGTGTCACAGGTGGTATCAGAGCATCAGGTTCTAGTGTCCTTAAGATCTGTACGACTTATTATGTGTCCGTGGAGCGTCCTTTGATATAGAGCCTTATATTTTAGGATTGTTGTACACTTTATGTATTTTACGTTCTTCAACTACTTTGAGATAATAACTGTTGACTTATGAAACTTTTATCTCCTTTCAGAGGCCTCCTAAACGTTTAAAGAGAGTTCCCAGGGATGCTCAGCCTGAACCTCAGCCTGCACCAGCTCAGGGTATGATGAATGCTACTGAAGTTGTCGCCATTGTAGCTCAGGCGGTAAATGTCGCATTGGTAGTTATGCTGCAGGAACCACCTCAGGCACCGGTGGTGGCTCCAGTTCAGGCCCAGACCTTCCCATCTTCTTGGGAGCGTGTAAGGGACGCCTTTCAAAAGGCGCACCCTCCCGAGTTTACAGGGAGATCCGATGTGGTGGTAGAGAGCCAATGAAAAAAGGATATCCAGAGAAATTTAAGGATGCATGAGTGCACGAAGGTGCAGAGTCAGATACTGGCCACGTTCAAGTTAGTGGGAGCAGAACTACAGTGGTGGGAGTCTATTACCACCGCTGAGGGAGAGAGACACACTCACTATTCGAGAGTTTTGGGTGCGGTTCGATCGCAAGTATTTTCCCTCGTTCGTCCAGATAGAGATGAGATGGAAATTGGTGAACTTGAAATAGGAGGGGAAGACCGTGGTAGAATATGAGGCAAAGTTTATCAACCTTCTGAACATTGCACCGGATGAGATCTTAAATGAAGAGAAGAAGATTCAGCGTTTTATGGATGGGTTGATATGGAGGATCTGCCAGCATTTGATAGGCAATCTCTCTTTGGCCACCTATTCAGACGTGGTTAATGCAGCACTACTCCACTGCCAGGACCACCGTTTTTATCTAACCGAAGTTAAGCGAGTAGGAGAGTCCAGCCAGCAGGGTAAGACAGGAGGAAATAGTGCTAGTGGGGTCAACATAGACACAATGATCAGGGTTCCAATTAGGGTGATCCTAAGAGGTTCAGGACTAGAGGTTTTCGTCATGGGCAGGGAGGCTTTCTATATGGCCAATAGGCTCAACACGGCCATTAGGGCCAACAGCAGGTTCAGCAGGGCCAAAATGGCCAAGGGAGGGGTGGTAACGACCATCAGGGCTGGGGACAGCAAGGACATAGGGGAGGACCCTTCTCGGGGAGATGTTTCACCTGTGGAAACATTGGCCACAAGTGTCAGGACTGCCCTCAGAAGGGTAGAGTCCAGTAGCAGCAGGGTGCTCGTCAGGAGCCCCAGAGACCATTATTTCTTGTAACTCTCCCAGTACACCCACATATGACAACACTACCACCCATTCTAGCCGTTCCATTTCAGTATAGACAGCTCCAGTATGGACGCGTCTACAATCTACAGCAGGCCATAGTCCCACAGGACCCATCAGTGATAAAGGGAATGTTTTCTATCTAGGGGACTTTTGGGCGCATTTTATTTGACACGGGGGCCACACACTGTTTTATTGCCATGGGGTTTGCATGTACTACGGGACTATTAGTTACTACTGAAGGTACAGTCACTAGTGTGGATTCACCATTGAGTAGAGGGTCCGTGATTTCGTCTATATATCGGGGAGTGGGTATAGAGATAGGGAGATTTGTCTTACCCGCGGACATGCTTGTGTTGGATATGTTGGAGTACGACGCGATCATAGGTATGGATTGGCTAGTCAGATATAGAGCCATGATAGATTGTTTTAGTAGGAGTATAGTCTTTTCCATACCCGATTAGGAGATGTTCCTTGTGGTGATGCCTCACCCTGAGGGAGGATCATTCAAGCATTTATACTATATAGAGGAGGAGACCTCTAAAGAGGTGGTGGTACCACTTGACTCGATTCCTATTGTTCGAGAGTTTGCCGATGTGTTTCAGGAGATCCTAGGGTTACCACCGAGTAGAGAGATAAACTTTGTCATTGACTTAGCACCGGGCACTCGGTCGATAGCCCGCGCACCTTATCGTATGGCTCCAGCAGAGATGAGGGAGTTACATGACCAGAATGAGCAGTTGTTAGAGAAGGGGGCTAATCCGTAGGAATACTTCACCATGGGGTGCTCCCGTACTATTTGTGAAGAAGAAGGATGGATCGTTGAGGTTATGTGTCGATTATCGGGAGTTGAATAAAGTCACGATACAGAACAAGTATCCGTTGCCTCGAATCGATGACTTATTTGACCAGTTGAGAGGAGTTGCCTTCTTCTCAAAGATTGACTTGAGGTCAGGATACAATCAGCTGCGTATCAGGGAGAAAGACGTGTCGAAGACTGCCTTCTTGACTAGATATGGTTCCTACGAGTTCAAGGTTATGCCTTTTGGGCTAACCAATGCCCCAGCCGTATTTATGGACTTGATGAACAGGGTGTTCAGAGAGTTTCTGGACCAGTTCATCATCGTCTTCATTGATGACATTCTGGTTTACTCACATACCGAGGAGGAGCATGCCGAGCACTTGAGGCAAGTTTTGCAGACACTAAGACAACATGAGTTGTATGCGAAATACGAAAAATGTGGGTTTTGGCTGAAGGAGGTCCAATTTTTGGGACATATTATCTCTGATAGGGGGATATCCGTGGATTCGAGGAAAGTGTCGGAAGTGAGGGAGTGGGGACAGCCCACGACACCGACCGAGATACATAGTTTCTTGGGCCTTAACAGATACTACAGGAGGTTCATTAGAGGTTTTTCGAAGATAGTGGGTTCGTTGACACATTTGACTCACAAAGGGGTACCGTTCACCTAGAGTGATGCCTGTTAGTTGGACTTCGATGAGTTGAAAGATAAGCTTACCTCATCACCAGTGTTAGCGTTGCCTAGGTCGGGAGTGGAGTATCTATTCTACACTGATGCGTCCTTATTAGGACTTGGGGGTGTCCTTCAGCAGGAGAGTCGGGCTAGGGTTGTCAATGGGCCGGGTCTGGACCCGGACCCGACTCGGACCCGATCCGAATTAACGGATCTGAGCAAATTTTATAGACCCGATTATCCGATAACCCGATTAGTTAATGGACCGGATCTGGATATACATTACTCCGATCCGATAAGGACCCGACCCGAATGTGTATATATATAATATAATAAATATATATTTATATATAATATTATATATATATATATATATAACTATATATATATAAACTATAATAACGGTTAGCTATATATATAAAACTATATATATAAGTAATATATAACAGCTATTATTTAACTTATATATAATATATATATATATATATATATATATATATATATATATATATATATATATATATATATATATATATATATATATAGATAGATAATCGGGTCGGGTCTCCGGGTCCTTAACGGATCCGGGTCTGGATCCATTTTTTGAGACCCGATGGGTAATCGGGTAAGACTCAATCCGCTAAAAAAATACCCGGATCGAATCTGGATATATCCTTACCCAATCCAGACCCGACCCATTTACACCCCTAAGTCAGGCTATAGCATATGCCTCCCATAAGCTTAAGCCTCAGGAGAGGAATTACCCCACCCTCGACTTAGAGTTGGCAGCTATCGTGTTCGCACTACGGATTTGGAGACATTATCTACTGGGGGAGAAATTTTGCTTATTCACAGACCACGAGTCACTACAGTACCTCTTTACGCAGAAGGAGTTAAATATGCGCCAGCGTCGGTGGCTTAAGTTTGTGAAGGATTATCAATTTGATATCCAATACCACCTGAGAAATGCTAACGTGGTAGCAGATGCGTTGAGCCGTAGGCCGGTAGGTGAGGTGGCTGAGGTGTGGAAAATGAAATGGAAGAAGTTAGGGCACTAAGATGTGGTGACTCGATCGTTCATGTCTATGATGACCGTTACGCCTCAGATCGTTACGAGGGTGAAATAGGCTTAGGCCACTGATCCGTTCTTCCAGGGTCAGATAGTGTAGCTTTTAGCAGAAGGGGCCGAGTCTTATACCGTGGGATCAGATGGAGGGTTGCGTTTTAATGGACGACTAGTTATTCTTGAGGGTAAAGACTCGCGACACGAGGTGATGACCCAATCGCATGGTTCATGATTTACGGTACATCCCAGTGGGGATTAGATGTACCAGGATATGCATAGACAGTACTGGTGGAGCGGGATGAAGAGGGAAATTTCCAGGTTCGTCTCGAAATGTGCCACTTGTTAGTTCGTAAAAGTGAACCATCAGATATCGGCAGGACTTCTACAGCCATTAGAGGTTCCTATGTGGAAATGGGAGAGCCTTTCCATGGACTTCATCACGGGATTACCTACATCGCAGAAGGGTTATGATTCAATATGGGTGATAGTCGATCGGTTGACCAAGGTAGTCCACTTTTTGCCAGCCAAGACGGATTATAACACGGGATAGTACGCTCAGATATTCATAGTAGAGATAGTGAGACTTCACGAGGTGCCTCTTAATATTGTGTCTGACAGAGACAAGGTGTTTGTATCTCAATTTTGGGAGAGTTTCCAGGAGGCGATGGGTACGGAGTTGAGGTTGAGCACAACCTATCACCCGCAGATGGATGGACAAACTGAGCGGACCAATCAGATGTTAGAAGACACGTTGCGTATACGCATTATTGACTTTGGCGGAGGCTGTGAGCAGTACCTCCCACTGGTGGAGTTTGCCTATAACAACTCCTACTAGTTTACTATCGGTGTGGCTCCATTCGAGGCACTATACGGTAGACCTTTTCGTTCTCCAGCATGTTAGTTAGAGGTGGGGGAAAATAAATTACTTTGTCCAGAGGTAATTCAGGATACTTCAGCGAGAATAGAGTTGATACGGAGTCGTATTCGAGTTGCTCAGGATCGACAGAAGAGCTATGCTGACGCCAAGTGGTATTTTTGAGAGTTCAACATTGGGGATCAGGTGTTACTTCGGGTGTCTCCTACGAAGGGAGTTATGCATTTTGGGAAGAAGGTAAAGTTGGCACCTAGGTATGTAGGGCCGTTCCCCATTATCGAGAGGGTTGGGCCAGTTGCTTATAGACTTAGATTATCGAAACACTTACATAGGGTCCATGACGTGTTCCACATATCTTTGCTGAGGATATTTCTTCGAGATGAATTGGCCCACACTCACATTTCGTTGGAGGAGATAGACTTACAGCCTGATAGCTCCTATGAGGAGGGGCCGATTGCTATACTAGACCATAGCGAGAGAAAGTTGAGGTCGAAGATAGTACCACTAGTAAGTGTTCAGTGGCGGCACCATAATGTTGAGGAATCAACCTGGGAGTGAGAGGATGACATGTGTGAACGTTATCCAGAGTTATTCTTGCCAGGTATATATTCATTTCCGAATTTTGGGACGAAATGCTGTTATTAGGGGGGAAGTATGTAATACCCCGTATTTTTACGCATATTTATTTTATTATGAAAAATTATGGAAATTAGGATTAATCTAAGCGAGAAAATTTATTTTATAATTAATTCGACTTTATGGTAATAATTACTAGCATGATGAGAGTTAGTGGTTATCGAAAATAATATTATGGTCGGGGATGTGATACACGGCAGTTAGGTTATAATATATGGGACGCGCGTATGAGTCGCGTCATTGGTATATAATTGGGGGTTAAAAAGGTAAATTATTTTTATATAACTTGAATGACTAATTTGAGTGCTCCAGAGTGTCCGAAAGGTTCGAAATAGTCAGAAAACACTACTCGGGTATTTTATTTGGAGTCCGGGGCATTTTAGCCCATAATGACACCCCGGAGGGGTATTTTGGCCTTTTGGGATTTTCGGATAATTAAATGGATGAAAACAGGATTAAAATAAGAACATTGAGGGTTAGTGGTCTGTCAGTTCAACTTACGTGAGAAAGAGAGAGAAAGAGAGAGCGAACCAAGGAGGAAGAAGACTCCATTGGAGCACTAACCCAAGAACTCAAGCTTTCACACCAAAAATTACACCAGCGCGTAGATCGTGTCAAGAGGATCGTTCCCATACCAATTTCAACCCTAGAATCAGAAGTTCATTCGGAGGCAAGTGTTTATCTTGCTAGTTTATTTAGTATATATTGTTCTTGTTAAACTCTGTTGATGATTTAGACATAATATGATGGAAATTTGGGTTTCATTAGGTTTAATCGTAAAGTAACATTAGATTTTGGTGATGGGATGCATGTAGAGGATTTACCCCATTTTTGGACTATTAAATCTGGAAATTTTATGTACAAATCATGAATTGAATTAAGGGTTTGAAATAACTAAAGTGCTGGGTTCATTATATGAGGATTGTTAGAGATTTTAGAAATTATTGTTTTCCCTATTGAAAACTTAAATATTTGATTACTAATTTGTGTTAGAAATTGCCCCATAATGATTAGGGATAGTTTAGAAACATGTAAACTGATGTTGTACTGGATTGAGTTTGAGGTCTGGAATGTTGAGAAAAATCGAAGTTTGGAAGAACTGGGCCTGTTCGAAAATCTCGTTCGAAGACCTGCCCAAGTCGTTCGAACGACCTCGTTCGAAGTGGAAACTTCATTCAAACGAACTCGTTCGAACGACCTCATTCGAACGAGATTCTAATGAGATTCTAGAATGGGTTTTTAGGGTCTGTTTGGGTTGAAAAGCATCCTAGGGTTATCTAAGTGAGAGAATTAACCTACGTGAATGACGAGTGACCTAAATTCCAAATTAATATTGAATTAGGAGTGTGATTATGCTCGAGGTGTAAAATCGAGGAGAGCTAGGTTCAAGAGAGTATATACATATATATATAAGCTACGGAGAGGGTAGAGATGATAATATTACTTACGTACTATGGGAATTAGGTTGCGTGAATACCTATTAATGTATATAAGTTGTGTGCATGCTTATTACTTAGAATATCATGTGTATGACATACCTAGCTACTGGCTATCGAACGGGGGTTAGCGCGTTGTGGACGACCATATCTTGTGTGCCTTCGGGGGATTTTGAATCGTACCACTAGAGCATGGAACCTAGGTACGGGCTATCTGTGAGAATGATAGTGATGACGGTCGTATGGGTGAGTAGGTATGTGCGTAGCCCATCGGCTTGTGACTATGTTCGCCTCCAATATGTGCTTACATTTTATGGGTTCTCGAGAGATTGAACCTGTTGTCCTTTAATATTGAGCGTTGCAATGGGACTATATAGCCGAGTATGCCTAGCACCGGGGGTTTCTTAACCATGGGTGTAGTATTGCTATATATATTTGTATGTATACATATTGAGATTTATATATGTATACCGCGTTATTATTCTGTGTTTCATGTTGGTTACTTATTTAAAGTATATACTTACGGGGCCTCTAATTGAGAATTAAGAATTCTAGGTGAATGAGTTATAGTATCTTTACATCTATTCCTATATTATATAGATATATATTGTCTTTGGGTTATTTAGATATTTTATCCGGCATAGTGGTTATACTACGTATAGTCAGGTAGAGTATTGAGACTAGTATGGGTAGTTAGACTCGCTAGGTGTGCACATTAGATGAGAGGTGAGCATCTCAAGTGAGTACACTGAGTTAACATGAATACTATTTGTGTTAATTAATTCAATTTAAGCACTTGCTATATTTAAACTGTTTTCAACTCGAGCTCTGACCCGTTTTTCTGCATATATTTCTTTTGTTCCTTTATTTTAGGTGTCCAACCACAGGGGCACCAGCCTTAGGAGATTCTATTCAGTTGTCGAGCTGTAGCTGTTGTGGAAGCTGCAGGACCCTTAATAGTAGACATTTCAGTCTATTCTTCCTTTACCAGTTACTCATTCTGGTTGGAAATGTCGTTTTCTTATTTCATATTCAGAGACATAGATGTTAATCTTCTATTAGACATTGATTTCATTACATTTGGTTATTGTATGGTATTTTTCTGGAAGTGTTTTACTCCAGCCATTTACTTTAATTCAGTTAGACTCTATTGATATTATTGTGATGAATGGTGATTGTTGGATTTCTTTATTGTTGGGTAATGACAAGATAAAATTTGGACACCAACCTTTTTAAATTATTAGGTGGTTAGCTTTCCATTATATTAAAACTCGAGTTTTCGACAGTGATGCATTAGCTGAACCAACTTGATATTCTGGAATTAATTAATTAAGGACTGATCACCTGGTAATTAAGTAAGTAGGGTGTCACACTAATCAGGTGTGACTAAACAAACTCAATGCAATAAAAGATGTAATCAAATATGAATCTGCATAACAGAAACTCAGAAGCAACCAGCAGTACCAAGATATATAACCAAATAACCTAGGGTACTGAAACAGAATAACCCAAAAAACCATACTGGTCATTCAGACGAAGCTGATGTGTTGCTCAAACAATAAACCCTTGTCATTTGAACGACAGCTTCGTGCGATATACTGTTGTCGCTCGAATGAGAAAAGAAAAATCCCAGTTTTAACCAGCTAATACAACAGACTTGGGAGAGAACTAAGTTGTTTATAATTCTTTAATTTTTGTCTATTCTTGAACAAAAAGGGGGAGAATGATAGGGGGAGAAATGGTATCTAATCCTATTGTAATCCTAAATTTGGGGAAATGTAACTTAGGGGGAGTCGCGACCTTCTTAGGTAGATCATGATAAATGGGGAGAGTTAATTTAGGGGGAGTATTTATTTAATTTGCATTTAATGTTTTGATATTCCCTATGCATTTAATGGTTTGCTTAAATGTGCAGGAATTATCCTTTTAGCCGCATTCTTAGCGACAAAGCAAGCATATCCTTGGGTCGAGTCATCTTTTTATTTTTTTGTGGGATGTTATGTCTAAATGAGCTTGACGGCCCTATAGGATTTTTTAGTTCTGTTTTGTCCCAGAATAGCCAAAAGGGGAGATTTGTAAGGACATAAATTTCTAATTGAGTCCTATTGTAGTATTGGCTCAATTTTAGACAAAAAGTTTTGAGTCAGAGGATAGATGTTTGTTGTACCTATTAAGTCCATGACGTTTGAAGAAGTTGAATACGTAGCGGCCAAGATTTGAAGTGTCATCCTTGCCTGGTTTTTAGTGCCTCATTTTACGTCATCAATATGAGAATTCCAAAGGCTCCAAAAGGTATGAATGCGTTTATATATATATAAGAGCTTAGAATAGTGTATGAGTGTTTCTTAAGTTTTTCAGAAAATCTTTTTAAAACTTTTTCAAAAGTTTTTGGGTTTAAAATCGAAAATTTGAAGTTTCCATTTTTTCGTTTGAAAAGTCGTTCGAACATAGTCGTTCGATCTAGGATGTTCGAACGAGTTTCTACTGGTTTTTCGTTCAAAGTTTCGTTGGTAAACTCGTTCGAACATAGTCGTTCAAACGACCTCGTTTGAACGAGAAAACAGCGGGAACAATTTTTGACAGTTTTCCCCATGTTTCCACTTCTTTTCTCCACTAACTTTTGGCAGTCTTATATTGTGCGGGAAATAACTTTTTGAGATAACTTTTGAGAGATTTCTAACACATTTTGAGAGAGAAACTATATCTCCAAAAGTTCTTTTTGTGTTCTTGATTATAAATGAGTTAAACACTTTAAAAAACATAAAAATACACACCCATAGTTTAGTTTATCCAAGTTTCTAGTTATATATATCTATTGCTTGGAGTGTTTGGCACCGATTTTCTCTATACCATTGAAGAAGAGAGTTTGAGTTTTCTTTTCAACTCATAAAGGAGAAGAGCTTTGTTTGCTGCAGTGTTCTCACTCGGAGAAAGGATTTGTGTACGGGTTGACGGTTGTCCAAAAGCCTCATTGGTGGTTTCCAAGATTTCGGTCGACTTGGCGGAGGTATTTGCAAGAATACGCATCGGGACTTGAAGGGAGTCATGTTGAGTGTTGTAAGTCATCTGTCTTGTAATTGTAAAACCGTACTTAGTGGACTTAAGGCTAGGGCCGTCCGATATTTTTCCCATTTGGGTTTTCCTCGTACATCCAATGTAGTGCGATTGTGATTTATTTTATCTTGCTACCACCTAGAACGCATGCTTAGGACTAAAAGATAAAATTGGTTTAAAATCACAATCTATTTAATTTGGTACAATTTAATGTTTGGGTAATTAATTTAATTCAAGTGCAAAGTAATTTATCTTCATAATAAGCAAGTGTAACTGAAATTGGATTAATGTATGTTTAAGATGAAATTTAACATGTTTGGTTTTCATTTAAATTTCAATCTATGTTTAATTTAATTTTTGAAGAAATTAAAATTCGTTTGTGTTGGATTTAATTTTTCATTGAAAAGAAAATTAAACATTTAAAAAAAAAATATAATTGGGCATATAATCGAATCATCTCATTATTTGAACTTAAAAATTGGGGGCTTCCGTGTTTTTAAGGGGCCTATTGTGTGGGAACCTCACAGCCCTATCAGCATCACTTAAAGTCACTTCAAACAAAAACTTTCTCACTAGTCCGGCCATAGTCCCCTTCCACCTCAACGATGGTACTGCGTTCTTCCTTGCGATGTCCAAAATCGCTTGCGTTATCCCTAAACGACTTTCCTTTGGCATCCCCACTTGGTCGTAGAACCACGAGAACTTGGGCGACTGCGAAACAACTTGGTACTCTAACCTTTGGTCCACTTATTCCCCTTCCAGGTTGTATACCTCCTCCACATCCCTCGCACTTTCTTCATCGTTGGCTATAACCGCATTGGCCATGCCCCTTGTACAGTCTTCCAAAGTGTCCTTAAAGTATTCCGTTGGAACTTCAGTTCCCTTGCTTCTCGTTTGACCTCCTCATCATAGGCAACCGCCAGATTTGCCCCATGGGGTGGGAGGGGTTTAATGTTTACATTCTCTTAAGGGATCTGTAAAGTTCCCATCTTCATATGATTGCTGACGATTTTCCTCTGCGTGAAATAAGTCTCCGTTAGGTAACCCACCTTTTAATGGATCTGGGAGTATTTGGGACCAACTCTCATCGCCGCATCTAGTTCCATGGTCCTAATGCATTTGGGTTCATACACCGTTCCTCCCTGGACCATGGCGTTATAACAACTAACGTCCTTTTCGACTATGCAAGGCAGTAGTGGCGGGTCCTCTCTGTCTCTTCCAAACTTTCTCTTGTTATCTTTCTTGGGCTGATTTGCCCCTTCTCCTCCATCGGTACACCCCACCCGTCGGGGTTGGCCATGCACTATGACTGGTTGTATCAGTTGCCTAAACATCACGGGCACCACAACAGGATTTGGACGAATGACCAAGAATATATTTTTTATTGCTTTCACAAATGTTGCGAAAGTTCCTTCGCGTGTTTCATTAATTAGGTGACAAATATATTCCGGGAGCAAACGTTCAGCGCAAAGCTGCAACAATTGGGACTCTCTTGACTCCTCCCTCACATCGAGGGAGCTCTATCCAAATCTTTGAGTATAAGCCACCACGTCTTCCCCCGATCGTTACTTTTCCCTGCCTAATCGAGTCAACGTAAAAACATCTTCTACCAAAAAGAAATTCTGGACAAATAGCACGTGCATCTCTTCCCACGTTGAAACACTTTTGGGTGCCAAATGGGAGTACCAGGTATAGGCTTTATTAGTCATCGATTTGGAAAACTCACTTAACCTGAGCTTCTTGTTGTTACAATGAGCTCTCAAGTGTTCGATGAAGTGTTTAATATGTTCCTTCGAATTCCCCCACTTTCCAGTGTACTTTTCGAAGATGAGATGAATGTAGTCCTTTGAGTAGGGCTCGTCATTGTATTCCCGGGGATAGGGCGTACGAAAGTCATCATACACTTCCGCCACCTAATTACGAGGAAGATGCTGCCATTTTTAACATTTCCTTTTGCATCTCTTTCCTCATCTCTTCCAAAGCAGATGCTGGTGTTTTCTCGATCGTTAGAGGAATGGACTGAGGGACCACTGGTGGTACAGTTTCCACGTTTGGAGTGCCCACCACAGGTGGAATGCCCATTACACCTGGGGTTCCTATAGTTGGAATAGGAATGGGTGCCATGCTCGTGGGGACAATCCCCATTAGAGCTACGCTCGTTGGGGCTGTCGGGGCCAACATTAGCATCACGAAGGAACTTGGGTCAAAACTACCCATGATCATTGCAGCAATGGGAGTTTGCAAAAACTCAAAAAACTTACCCATGAGAAGGTACATCGGCGCTTAACCCATCCTAGAACTAGTGGAAGCTTGCGTTATCCCTGGGGCACCCGTTATCGTTTGAATTGGAGGCACCTCCACCCGAGGGACCCCATCCCTGGCTGCCTCAATCAAGGTAGCTTGTTCCTCCTGGCGTTGAATATCATCAAATTCTATAGCACGGTTAACATTATCCTGAGACATACTTCTAAAAGAATACTCCCTAGTGGAGTCGCCAAATGTAAGAGGGTAATCCCCTTGTAGCCTAGGAGCATGGTAATACTAGTTGAGGTGTAACCCCTATAGGTATCGTAATAATGATAACCCAGAAACTCCTCAAATGGACACAAGTAAACACAAAATATTATATTTAATGAACAGATAGATTGGATTCACAATACACTCGTGTATAAATCAAGCAATAACAAAGGAACTCAAACAGAGGGATAGAGGAGTAAGCACCCTAGATACACCTTAGTATGCCGCCAAAACACACCATCAACCCTTGAAATATATCTGGTTAGCTATTAAAAGCTTCACAATAAATGACAATGATGGGTGAGTAAATGCTGTGGTTCGCAATAACTTCTTCTCCCTGGCGATCTCTCTTTTTCCAATAAGTCTCTAGAAAAAGGTCCCTCTCTCAGAAGTGGTTGAGGTAAATAAATAGCCCCCCTTGCACCATTCCCGAGCTATCTCACTTTGTTACAGCTGTGATAAGGCATACCCCATACTTTACGTCACAAACATTAAATTCCTGATGGGCCAACCTTCCTACGTCATAAACATTAAATTCCAAGACATGCTTTTTGCCTAATCACTGTGCGTTAGAGGGCTATCACCATAGAGGTGGTTCACCAACTTTCTGACAGCCCCAAATACCACGGTGGTTTACTCAAGTGCATATTTGATAGTGCTTAGCTGGATAGTGACATCACCTAAAGTAGATGTGACATTAGGTAGAGGGATGTTTGGTTCACAACTCCACGCACGATGGAACTCAAGGCTGCTCCGCATAAGGTTCCATGATCAAAGGTCTTTTGGTGTTTTTACCAGGTGTATCTAAGATGCTCACGACAATCCATAATAGTGCCTTACATCTCAATCATCCAAACCAAGTCCCTCTGTAGTTCCCACGACAAGGTCATTCTATAGAGCATGAAGGCTCTCCCAGGTCTGGTCTCTCGCGAGTACCGTTTAACCTCACACTGAATAAGACTATAATCATTACAATCGTTATATCTTGTAGCCACTATAAAAAGATACAACATGGCTAAGTAAGATAAATAAAGCTAAATGATGAGCTCTCTCAGCCAGTTTCTTCACCGGAAGGTCTCCCTGGGCTGCCACGCTGAGTTGCCTCACTTGAGTTACTGCGCTGAGCTGCCTTGATGACATGCCTAGCTAACCTGCCTCACTGAGTTACCTCACTTGAGCTCCTACGATGCCTTATTCCCTTAAGTCTGTTGTATTAGCTGGGGAGGCTTATCTAATCCCAAGATTATCTTCAAGCCCCCTACAACCAGCTAATCATTGTCAGAACGATAATAAATTGTAGCTAGCAAACACTCACAAATAATGAAATCATCAATCTATGCAAAGATGTGACTAAACTAATCCATGTAGTATAAGAATCAACACATGAATAATCAATATCGATTGCATGCAAACTGTCCAAATGAACCAAGAAGTACCAAAACAGTAATATATAATCATATATATGAAGCAGGTAGTGAAAACATAATAGGGCTAAAAAAACAAGGCAGGTCGTTCGAACGACAGTGGCAAGTCATTTGAACGAGGTAAAAAATGACCCAAAACAGTAAGCTTTCATTTGATGCATCCTTCTAACGACCCTAAAAATGACCATCTAACGACCATGTCTGACGAAATCGATGCCTCGAAAAATGTGTCGTTAGTACCAGGCTTCGAACGACTTGGACTTATCGTTCGATCGAAGTCCATATGTCGTGTGAACAACTTCAACAAATGTTGTATTCCGGTTCCAAAAATGTTAAAGTTTCACCAAGTGAATTTTTTTCATGAAAATAGGTACTAGAGATACGAAACATTATCAAAACAGACTCAAAACTGAAAAATAAAATAAGTAAAACAATGTGAGTTTCATGCTAACACAGTATCAATGTGCTCAAACATGGATATGGAGTGAATGTGAGTGAACTAAAACAAATGAATCACAACAAGAACACATCGAAACGATCAAGAAGCTCTAATTGGTAGCTAAATGTCATCAAACTTAGTTTTAGCCAAACGTGACAATTAATATATTGAGCTTAATGAACTAAACAATCAACATGCACACAAATCCAGAATTTTGATGATTCTACAAACAATAACATCATGATACGATTTTCAACATTAAGGATTCGTGGTGCAAACCCGTTTAAATTTTCCATCTAAATACCCTCAAATATTTATTTTCTTTTTCAAGCTCTTTTGAGGTTTCTATTTTTTGTCAACTTAGAGAAATCCTATTGCACCTATTTTGGCATATGATTCTTTTTATTACCTTAATTTTTTCTCGAGCTCTTTTTAATGGTGGCTTTCACGATGAGTTAATTGTACTCTCGCAGTCCTTTCCCGTGAACACTCATCATTTTTCAATATCTGCAATATCAATCCTCACGGTAAACGGTTCTTACATGAACACTTCCTCCTAAGTCTTATTATGCATGGATGACAAAATTGAGATAAGAACGTCTCACCAAACTAAAATATTCATGAGATGTCAAACATTCATATAAACTCGTGCATGTGTGCAAAGATGGCATATATACAGAGTCGAATCCAAATGCATATCGACTTTGAAACAACCCCATTAAGACAATGGTTACGATCATTCAACGCATCAACAATTATGACCAAATGTCCTAGCCACATGGATAATGAAATGATGGGGGTTCAATCACACCAATATGCCACATCAAACATGAAAACTCAAGACATAAAAATAAACCGATTTTTTTTTTATGTTTTTCTAAAATATTTTTGACTCAAAAAGTAAAATCTTTTTATATTTTTCAAAAATATATGAAACCAAAAATCTTATTTTATTTTCAAAATTTTATATAAAAAACAAAATCTTTTTGCATTTTTCAAATAAGACTCAAATAAATGAAAAAAATATAATACAAAGAGATACACATGTCATAACACTAGCAATATATAAATCACGAAGAAAAGACTAGCGTATGATAAACATGGCAACACAATCATCCTTTAGATCTAGCATGGGAAGAATTAAGTGCACCCAAACAAGAACCATGAAGTTTAATTCCTAAAGTCTCTAAGTCAAATTTCCTAACCCAAGTAGGTCTGTAATGACGCATGAGGGTTTTGGGAACCGAAACGACTTTATTCCTCAACTTCCTAGGAGCGTTTTTTAAGGTCATCCCAAAAATTCCTAAGGTAACCCTTCCTACCACAATGAGAACAAGTGTAAACACGACGAGGAATGTGACCTAAATGTGGACCTCTCCTAACTTTCCTAGTACCCTATACCAAACTATCATCGTATTGGCTTTGGGAATGGGAACAACACTATCATCGTACCCTATACCAAAACTATCTCCCTTGATTTGGATGATGCCTAACATCCTATCCAACTTCTCCGATCTAGCCTCCAAATCAAACTCCTCCTTACTCGAGTCTCTCAATCTCTTCTCTAACTCACTAATTCTAGATTCAAGCAAACGCCTAGACTCCTCAAACTCTAGAATCTCCTTTTTCAAAGCCTCCATCAAACCACAAAGACTATCTATTTCTTTCTCAAAGTATTATAGTTTCTCCCTAAAAGTCTTCTCCCGTTCCCTAAGATCCTCAATCAAAGCATCATTATTTTCTACGACACGCTCATTCAACTTAGCTTGCAACTTTAAGTTTGCCTTTTTCACCTTTACCACTTACTTATACAAATCATTAAAGGCAACTTGTAACTCTCACACATCAATCTCCTCATCCTCACTAGCTTCACTCTTACTCACTTGGAATTCACACTCAACGGCCTCATAAGTGTCATTCACATGAGAATCTTCGTGAGAAGATTTATCATCATCGATCTCATGACATGCCATGAACGCTACAAAGTTGTGCTCAATAGGGGAACTCTATCCCTCTTCTGGTTCACCATCACTTAAGGTGGCATTATATGCTATTGATTTCTTGCCATCCTTTTTAAGTCTAGTGGGACACTCGGCTACCTTATGACCATACCCCTCACACCCAAAACACCTATCCAACTCATCCCTTTTAACATCTTCACTCTTATTCTTAGGGGAGGGATCAACCTTGTTATTCTTGGATTTCTCAAGTATTTTGGCATCTTTCGATTGCTTTTGGAACTTAAGAAACCTTTTGAACTTCTTTGCCAACAAGGGTACATCCTCTAAATCAGAATCAGAATTATAATCCAAAACTTTAGTCTCCTCCTTTAGGATTCCAAAGCAATGCCCTTTTCTTTTTTTGGCACTTGCTTTGAGGTAAACATGTCAAGCTCATAAGTTTTTAAGTCACCTACAAGCTCTTCTAGTTTCGTCGATTCAAGCATACCCAAGGAGTTTAAAAGAATCACTTTGGGATCAAATTTACTAGGCAACGACTTTAAGATTTTCTTTATGACTTGGTTGTCGGGTATTTCTCCCCCAAATTAAACGACGAGTTGACAATATTGTACAATATAGCATAAAACTCATCAAACGACTCACTCTCTAACATCTTAATTGTCTCAAACTGTGTAGTGAGATTTTGAAGTTTAGATGCCCTAATCGTGCTAGTGCCCTCGTGAGTAAGTGTAAGAATATCAAAAACCTCTTTTGAAGTTTCACACGTCATGATTGTATTATACTCTTCCGCTGTGACATATGAATAAATAACGCGAAGACCTTTAGAATTGTAAAGTACAAGTCTATGTTCAGCTTTGTTCCATGACTCAATGGGTTTCAAATTAGTGGCCCCTCCCTCTCGTGTGACCGGTGGAGTCCAACCCTTTTTGGCTACTAACCACACACGCTCATCAATTGATTTTAAAGCACTTATCATTCACATTTTCCAATAAGCATAATTTGTGCCATAAAAAATAGGAGCTCTTAAACTTTCAAAACTTTCAAAATTCATCCTTAAAAACACAAGGGATCAACACACAAAAAAAATATTTCTAGCTCTGATACCAATTTGTAGGCCACTTTTTATTTCAAATGTGCTTTAGGGATGTCAAAACAATTTTCTTTCAAAAACCTTTTCCAATTTTAACACGCATCAAATTTGTGAACCAATTTTAATTATGTCCAATTTTATCTTGTTTAATCCTAAACATGCACCTAGGTGATTAAAGCAAGTAAAAAAAATAAGTTCACAATGCCGGATGTATGAGGAAACCATAAAGGAAAAAAACTTGGACGGCCCAAGCTAGACAATCACTATGATGCGGAGTTTACAAAGGAAGACATACAGACTTACACAACGACTCGATCCCCATAAGCCTTGACTCTCTTCTTCTCTTTAACCACTCCTTCACAGTGCCCACACAGAACTCCTTCTACGATACCTGTCCACAACATAGGCGTCCATGAATGCCTCGGTGTCCATCGATACAGCTTGGCAAACTATCTACAACACGGACTCCTCCGTTGCTTCACCGTAAAACCCAATTGTCAATGTTCAAAGTGATGAACAAACCCTGATGGTGCAAAAAAGATCTCTATAGCAATAGTATATGAAAACTCAGATCTTTTAAACTCTAAGGATGGTTTTAGACTTTGAAAGACTTAGAAAACTTTTGTGCAGAAAAATGAAACTGTTAAACTGTATTTTTGTCCTGCACACTTGTGAAATTCCGAGAGAAAAACTCTTTAAATAAAAAGTCTAAGTTGACATGTCGTTCTAATGAGATGCACATGTCGTTTGAACCATCAAACTAAAAAATGGATGATTTTACACGACTCTAAACAATGTTTATCTCAGAATAAACGAAGTTAAAATCTTTTAAAATCATTTTAAACATTTTAAAACATTTATAAACAAAATATCCATCCTTTAAACATTTTTTGAATTCCATAAACATAATGCATTCATAACTGATGGATCGGAATGCAATGAAGACATGAAACGTGCATCACTAAAACTCGAGATGATAAATAATCTTTGAAGCTTGACTGCTACGTGTTATAAACATGTCACAGAGTTTATGGGAAGAAAATATGAAATATATTTATGACTCAAAAGAAGTTTTGTTCAGGGAATAAGTCAAATATATACAAACGGACTCAATTGGAAATTTTATCCTTACAATGAGGGAATCTTCAAAAGGTCTTCTCCACTCGTGTGTCGAATACGGGCCTTATTTGTTTTAGTTCTTGGATGTGTCCATCGATGAGGACTTCCAGTGTACTCGTGAATGTGTGTGATGTTCAGAGTTGCGAGTCTATTATTTATCCCTCATTAGGATATATGCAAGGTGTTGATCTATGTGTGAAACAAGAGTTCTGTGTACGCGGGCTATATTACAGAGACAAAAGGTTTTAGGCACCCACACTGCACTATCGGTCTCCATGTAAATACGACGTGTTTCAACCTTAATTAGGTGCATGCAATCTTAAACATGTTGATATGGAATAAATATGTTGTAAAGGTGTATATACAAAGTGTGCGTGTAGTGTATATGTAGACATCTATGCAAATAAGTGCAAGCATATGCGTGCGTATTTAGACATGCATGCAACATGGTAAATCTAGCGAGGGTGTCCATGTGTTTGACATAAGTTCAAATATGGAAAGGGTAAAAAATGTGTGCGTGTGGTTGACATTAGTGTGAATATGGCAGAGATAAAAAAAGTGTGTGTGTGTGTTTGGCATAAGTGCGAATATGTCAAAGATAGCAGAGAGTATGCATGTGTTTGACATAAGTTGGAATATGGTAAACATAAAAAAATGTGAGCATTTGTTTAATATAAGTGTGAATATGGTAAAGATAGTAAAATGTGCGCGTGTGTTGGACATAAGTGAAAATATGGAAAAGATAACAAAGTGTGTGCGTGTGTTTGACATATGTGTGAATATGTCAAAGATCGAAAACATCTTGATATAACAACATGTATGTGTTGGGCTTGTTTTGACTTGTGCTTTAGAGGTTGAATACTCTTAGTGCCTAAGTATTCGAGGGGACATAATCAAAGTCAATGTAGTTTGGACGAGCTTTAAATACACATTTCTAATTTGTGGAATGTGACAACCCGCCTAATAAAATACTGTGTGATCAGTCCTATATCAAATTAAAACAGGAATCTCATTTGGTTCATTCTTAGCATCACTGTTGAAAAACTTTTTAATTACTAACCACCTAAGTAATATTAAAACTGGTGCCAAATTTTACTTTCCAATTTAACATTCAACAACATGCGAAACAATATAGATCAAACACCACACAAAAGTCTGAATATAACAACTAATATAAATCAAAATCTTGCCGAATAAACCATCGGCTAAAACCAACAAATGATAAAAACTTCAATAAAGAAAGTACTGAAGGGCAACATGTCCCAGCTGACAACGGATATCCTACACTAGATCATAATAGGTAAAATGAGCGTCTAATCGAGGTCCTGCAACATCCACTTATGTTGCAGCTGTGTCCCCCTGGAAGAAAGTCATGCCCGACATCCCTGTGCCTGGACAGCTAAAAGGTTTTTAAAAATATTTACATAGCAAGAGTTAGTAATCAAAACATTTTGAAAATATTTAGCATGTGTTTATCATAACAAAGATTCAGTTAGTGATTACACATGTTCACGCACATCCTCACTTGAGTTCTCCTCACCTCTCAACTATAGTGCACGCCTAATGCCCTATACTTAGTCCACCTAGCTAAACTACCCAAGCCAACTAGACTAGAGTATTCAACTGAACTTATCTACTTGTCTAAGTTCCCATACCACCCGTACAGTACATTATTTCATTAACACTTCTCATATGTTAATTTATACCCGTATAACATTTCACATATGTTAGCTTTTCCATATTTTTAATTAAGCCTCACTGCTTAATTGATTTCTTAGATATCCACTATCTAACACTATGTATTTATAATTAAGTTTCTTTACTTATCTTTATCTTTTAGATGTAAGCACGTTATCTGACTATCTACTATCTCACTTAAGCAGATTATTCGTAAGGTATATATTTCATGCACAATATATGTTATAAGGATTTTTTTGGTCCTGATAAATCATCGACCCCAATTATCCTATCATTTACATTGGTCCGGACACCCCTCGACCCCAATTATAAATGTTATATAAATGTATATTGGTTCGGTTACTTCATCGACCCCAATATAATATCATAATTTGGTCTGGCTAATCATGGACCCCAAATCTGAGTATAAATGTATTGGTCTGGATAATCATCGACCCCAATACTATAAAATACTTTAAGCATTCACACCGCCTAAGTATTCATAATAATAGGTATTCACTCCACCTATAAATAATTCAGTAGGCATACACACAACCGAATCATTTATTTTAGTACGTAGTATATTTTTCTCTCATACCCCCCGTACTTAATAATTCATGATTTCTCTCACTATCATTTTTTATTTGAGCATTCCCACGAACTCTAAGGGTCCTAGTTAAACCCTTCTATTTATTTCAGTAGTTGAATAATTATTTATCCTACTGGTCTATTTATCATTCCCTCCGAAGTTCCCGTAATTCATTATCCCTCTCTTCGATAATTTACGACACAATATATACCAATTAATTTCCATCTCAATCCTTTCACTAAGACTAAACTACAAACCCCAATTATGTCTACTGTAGTATAAATAATTTCCCCATAATCTTCTAAAAATTCCTACAAAAACCGATATGGAGAACTAGGTCAAAAAGGGAAATTTTCAAAATTTCTAGGCAACCGAATTGATTCTCCCTGTTCGAATCGATTCGATTTTATACAGTTTTCTACTTCGTCTTCTTCATGCATTTTCTATGTTTTTCACCATTAAAACTCATCCCAACCTTCACGTTTCTTCACCAAAATCTTAACCCATAATATCACACATCATATGTAGGTACTAGGAAGATTTTAAACGTTTATAACACATTAAATCCATAGCAAATCATTCAAACATGAATTAAAACTAGAATTTCTTCAAGAATCCTAATTCTAGTGTTCTTCCCACATAATCATCCATATTTCCATATTTAATTCATTTTACCCATCAATTCTCTTCTGATTTATTGTCTCTACATGTGTAATTCATACTACATGTAAAACCTTAACCCACATGCATCAAATCTATTCTTTTTCTCCAAGAACATGGGTTTAATCATGGTTTTCATCAAATTTCTACGCATGGGCATTATTACTTCATTTAAATGCAATAAACAACTTGCCTTAATTATTGTAGGGTCTGATTTCATGGGTGAGGATGATGATTTGATGTTTCCTTCTTCAAATCTTCACTCCTTAGGTGCTTAGGATGCAAGAACTCCTTCAATCCTTCAAGAATCCTTCCTTAAGACTTGAGAATGTTTTCTCTCTTCCCTCTAATGGTGTCCATTTGTGTTTTGTGTTTCTAACCCTAGCTCAAATCTCTACTCATCATATATAAGGTTAAAAATTTCGTAGGTCCCTTAACCTCTAATTTTAAATTGACCAAATTACCCTCCAAAAGTGTCGGTTTGGTCCCAAAATGACCCGTGACTCAATTGACATTCTCGGGTATACTATTTTGACTTTTTCAACCCTTACGGACTCATCCGTGACCTCTAAATTATTATTTGAGTCACTTATCATATATTTCTCATTTCTCACCTCAAAATAGTCTACACGCGACTCCCGGTGAGATAATAGCAAATACGCCCATATCGCTCGCTATGAAGTATATCATATTAACTATAAATATTTACTATTCACACTTAGTAAATTTGAAGCATAATATTACTCAGTGTCTATCTCTCGATTAATATTTAATAACCACAATTATTATTCGATCACTTAATAATCATAATTATGATTAAATCTCATTAAATTACTTCACTCACGTAGTTTAAATATAAAAATCACATTAAATTACTCCACTCACATAATTTAAATTAAAACATATTTTCCTATTTAATTACTCAATTAATTATATTCTAAATACGTAGAAATACGGGGTATTACATGGAAGTAGTTGCAAAAGAGGGATGTTGTAACAATGATATTTGGGCACTGGTTTGTAGTGTTTATGTTTGTTCGTTGGCTTGGTTTGGGTGTTTTGTATGTATGCGAGCGTGCTGGGCAAAATTGTGGTCTTTGTAACTAATTGATTATCTTAGCCTTGTGATAATTAGGCAATTAAGAATCATTCAATGCTTAAATTAAGAAGACTTGTGCTTCTCTTGGGGAAGACTTTACCGTGAATGTTAAATAAGTTTACATAACTATAATATAAAGAAGAAAATTTCAAGTACGGAAGTAAAGATAGAGGAAAGCTTGAACTGGATAAAGTAGTAACTTAAGATAAACAAAGTAAAGGAAAACAGTTACGCTAAGAAAAGTAAAGCAAGTTACACTAGGAAATGTAAAACTAGTTTAAATGTAAAGGCAACAAAACTTTTCATAAAATGTAAAGAGAATTACTATAAATATACCTTATAAACTACTTCAAAGAAAAGAAAAACTATAAATAAATGAAAATAAAATAGATGAAAAGGAAATGAAATTAAAAAAGAGGTAAAACAGGTAGATGTAATTTTCTAGTTGAGGGAGTCCTCCTTTTGTCTTCATGAAGGGTAGAATTTATAGTTGTGTGGAGTAACTAACTCTTTTTTGTAAGAATAATTTTTCTAACACTGTTCATAGCATAACTTTAGGCTAGTTTGGCGTATCCCATTATAAATCGTCACGCACCAAGAAGACGAACCAAACTCAAGCATCTCCAAGTTTGAAGACTTCTAGACATTCCGATGAGGTATTAAACAATTTAGAGTTTGAATTAATTTACAAAATTATATTATTAAAAACGAACATGAACTTTTTATTTTCAAAAATATGTTTTCCACCTGTAGGCGTAGTTTTAAAAAAAAGTTTACGTTTACATCGTTCAAACGACATCCATATATTGTTCAAATGACATCCACAAGCCGTTAGATCCTCATTTGAAGTATGGTTAGATTTTGGATCAAATGACATGCTACTGGTTTGCTTTTTTATAGTTTGTTACTTTGGTCATTCAAACGAAATCTCTCTATCGTTCGAACGACATGCATAATTCGTTCCAACGACCTTCTTTGCCTCAAAGTTTTTTGTTAGCTTATAAATACCCGAAGAAGAAGAAGGCTAAGGCTGATTCGGAGGACTGCGATCATGTGATTCTTATGAGGATCATAGTTGTTCATTAGAGATTTTCAAAGAATACCGCTCTATACTTGTGGCGGATATCAAGTAATTTGGAAGTCGACTCTCTTGTAAATTTCTAAGTGAATAAAGGATTTTCCCTTTGGATTGCCTTGTCGTATTTGCTTATTGATTATTCTTTTTTATCACCATAGATGCATGATTAGGATAAAAAGATAAAATCTGATTAAAACTGGTGTTGCATGTTTGGATATTAAAATTGGAAGATTAAATCTTTGTGGGGAACCACCCTCGCAATTATTTGCGTTCTCAAATTGGTATCAGAGCGGGTTACACTAAGTTATTGTGTTTGATCTTGTTTACCTAATTTTTGGGTGGTTGTTTTTTCATCTCTGTTATTTGTTTGTCTCTCAATAGATTCTTCTAGTTTCGATGACTTAAATCGTTTGAATTTGGCGTTCGCTAAAAGAATTGTATTTCTTAAAAATCGTTTTAAAAACGTTATTGAATATTTGCAAATGGTTCAAAATAAAAGAGATTTTTTTCATGAGAAGTTTGTTGCCTTGGACCATGGATTTATAGATTTAACATTAGCCAAGAAGGAGAGTGATGATAGAGTCCTTGTTTTGGAGAAAGAATTAGAGGACTTAAAAAATTCTAGGGCTTGTGTTTGTGCCAGTGAGGAAAATGTTTCAATTAATGATTTTAAGGCATGTGAGAAGAATATTAAGGATAAGTTTGCTTTCATTGAGGGGGAGAGTGATAACCTTCTAGGTATGATTGAAAATATGAAGAAGGAGTCCCTAAAATTGGAAGAGTCTAATTATTTTCTTGAGTTTAATATTTTGAAGTTAAAAAATAATTTTGTAGACTCTAGTAGTGTTTGTAGTAATAGTACTGACTCATCTTGTTCTAATGTTTCCATTGCTAAAGCCAAGACCAGTGTTTGTTTTAGACGGTCAACTAAAACCAAGGACATTACTAAAGGTAAATCCACAGGTAACATTCCTCCCGTTGACACATGTTCACATTGTGGTAGGAAAGGTCACCTTAGGAGTTTTTTCTTTGATATTGGAAGAGGTCCTAGGAAGTTTAATGACAGTGTCCTGTAGGTTCCCATAACCCCTCGAGTTAGATATACACCTACTTGGGTTAGAAAATTTGTTTTCGAGACGCTAAATATTAGATTGGTTAACTCTCACATGCTTGCACATGATGCCACACTTGCTATATCTTATGGATGATTGCTTGCATGATTTTATTTGTCATACGCTAGTTGTGCTTCGTGATATATGTTTGCTAGTGTTATGACATGTATACCTTTTTGTATTATATTTTACTTTATTGAGTCATATTTGAAAAATATAAAAAGATTTTATTTTGAAAAAATACAAAAAGTTTTTTTTTTGTGTATTTTAGTTTTACACATTTTGTGCGACATATTAGTGTGTTTAAATTGAATTCATTCCATTATTTCCATGTGACTAGGACATTGGTTATGATTTTATATGCTTATATTGTTCTTAACCATGTTTATGGAGTTGTTTCGAACTTGATTTGCTTTATGGATACGACTTTGTATATGCCTCTGCACACACATGCACGAGATTTTTGAATGTTTAACTTCACATGTATATTTGAGCTTTGTGAGATGTTCTCCCATCAATCTTTTCATCTACATGTGTTATTTGACTATGGGGGATTTGCGCATGTAATAACCGTTGCCCATGAGAGTCTGTTTATTATTGAAAAAGATGAGGGTACACGGGAAAGGGCTGCGAGAGACAGGTTGACTCGTCATGAAAGCCACCGATTTAAAAGAGCCCAAGAAAAAATTAAAGCAATAAAAAGAACATATATGCCAAAAGGGGCTAAAATAGTTTAGTTTACTTGATCTTTCAAAATAAATTACTTCAAAAGAAAAGAAAAGAATAAAAAATATGAGATTTGGTTATCTTTTGAGGGTGTTTAGTTGAAGATCAACGGGTTTTCACAATGATACCTAGTTATGCTTATTTTATCATGACGCTATTGGTTTGTAGAATTGTCAATATTCTAGGCTAATGTGCATTGTGTGTGTTGTGTTAATTGAAGTTCACTTTATTTGTCACTTGAGGCTAACGCTTAGTTTGATAAAGTTTTGCAGTTAATTAGAACTTCTTGAACGTATTTGAGTGTTTGGGTTATAAGTCATTTGTAATACCCTGTAATACCCTGTAATTTTATTGATTTATATTTTATGGATTAATTGAATTAAATCAGAATTAATTAGAAATTAATCTGGGATTAAATACTAGCGAGACGTGATTTGGTATTTGAGTATGATGATACAAATTAAATATTACTGAGTATATATGGTAATATATGAGTATTGAAAGTATTAAAATTGTCGAGAGTTATAACTACGACAATTTGAGAAATTAAGTTGGGACGCGCATGTCAGTCACGCCAGGAATGAATTTAATGAGATTAAAAAGAAAATTATATTTTTATCGACTGAATAGTCATTTTGAGTGCGCCAACGTGTCCGAAAGGGTCGAGATAGTCAGAAAACTCTAGCCGGGGGTTTAGTTTGGGTCCTGGGCATTTTAGGCCAAACCGGCAACCCAAAAGGTTATTTTGGTAATTTTAAAAATATTGGAGTTAAAACCACGAATTTTAGAGTTTAATTATATATATTTAGAAAATCCACTAAGTACATTATCAGCATAAGGCGATATAGTGGGCTACGGGAGTTAGATAGGAGTTAGAAGAAGTTCCAAAAAGAAAACTTCCACCCTGCATCATCATTTTGGAAGAATTTGTGCCAAGAAAAGGAGAAAATCAACCTACAATCATCAACAACAAATCAGAAGAACAAACCTAAGGCAAGTGGTTTAGTTTCAAAAATTACAATGAATGTTTCCTCCATGCTTAGAATGGAAACTTTAATATGTTTTGAAAGTTTGATGAAAACCCAAAGGGATTTGAAGTAGAATCATAATTTGGTTAGGGATTTCATGAAGAATGGTTATGGAAGAATCTAGTATGCAAAACTTAGTGTTTGATGATTTAAAAATAGATTTTTGATGAGTATTTAGGTTCATTTAAATTCTGAATTCATGTTCATAGGGTTTTGGTGTAAAATTTAGGAAATTATGCTTATTACATGTCGATTTGTGAGATTTAACCCCAAAACTATGTTATGAAGTGATCTAGGGTGATTTAGAGTAGTTTAGTATCATTAAAACTTAATTGGTATGAACTTAGGATGGATTTAGAGAAGAGAAAATGATGAAAAATGAAGTTGGATAAAATTTGGGCACTCTCGAAAATTTCGTTAGAAGACCAACCCATGTCGTTCGAAAGAGCTTCTAACGATATTTCAGTAGCCCTTCTAACGAGTTGATGGTTCTTCCTAAGCCTTTCGTTTGAACGACCTCGTTCGAACGACATTTCAGTGCCTTCTAACGAGATGTCGGAATGGACTGTTTGGACCGATTTTGATTTCGAACTTTGCGTTGACTAATTAAATTGAGTGTTATTCTTCCCGTGTTGACCAGCAGGTGTATTTGTGAGACCGGAGTATACTTGAGGATTAAAAATAGTGGGAATTATATAAAAGACTTAAAAATTTTCATGGGTTAGACTTTAAGGGCTTGGAACTACGACGTGAGATGTGTAAATAGTGTATATTGTATATTACCCAGATGCGTATAAAATGTACAAACTTGAATGACGGTATAGAGATGTAGAATATACCTCTAATAATATTATAAAATATCTAAGATGTGTGAATGCTTAGTATATGGACTTTTGTGTATAACATATCTACCATACTTTCTATCACGGAGGTCGACGTTCGTATTGGGCCATCTAATCTTTGTGTGCCTACGGGGGGATCTAGATTGCTACCTTAAGAACATAGGGCTTTGAATGGCTTACTTGTGAGTTAATAAGTCAACTGACTATGGGAGCGTAGGTATGTGCGTGACCCATGGGTATGTGAACTATGTTCGCCTCCATTTTGTGTGATTGTTGCTTTCTGAAATGATTCCTGAGAGATTCGGAATGCGTAGTCCTTATGTACATGATGTATCGGAATTAGATAGCAGAGTATGTGCACCGCAACTTAGACTATGGGTGCCCTTATCGTATATCTATGATGAGATTAATATACTGGCAAATTTTCCATGAAATATTTAGTAAAGTAAAGATGTGCATTCTTGAGACATTTTTAGTAGAGATAAAAATGGGAATTTCTAATAATAAATATTATTAGTAGTGAATGAAGACACATGCATATTATATTTTAATGTCTTGAATAAACCCTTAAATTATAAAGTCAAGTCAGGTTATGATTTAGACTAGTTAGTTATCGGTATAACTAGAACGGGTTACGGATACGTTAGGAGTGCACAGTTAGTCGAGAGGTGAGGAACTCATGTGAGTGCACGTCCTAACATGTACTTTACATTCACTGTTTAATGTTATTAAACACTTGCTATATTTTAAAATGTTTTCACAATCGGGCTCTGACCCGTTTGCTTTCAAATATATTTTCTTATAAAAACCTTTTAGGTGCCCAGCCACAGGGATGCCAAGCTTAGGAGTTCCATTCCAGTGACGTGATGTAGCTGCTGTGGAAGTTACAGGACCTCAATAGTAGATGCCTCCATATTCTACTTGAATCTATTTAGTATTTCATCTAGTTGGGCATGTCGCCCCTTTTCCTTAGAGACAACTTATTGTATTCAGTTTCTATTTCAGTTTTGAACTTAATTAATCATAGTTCAGACTTGTATTTGATTTTATTCATTATTTGGATTATTCAGGGGAGTGTTACTCCAAACTCAATTTTATTCCAGTAATTTACATTGTGACTATTATGTGAATGTGATGTCTTCAGTTAATAAATTATTTGGTTGCATGTTAACTTAGTTTAATTAAAATTGATAACTCACTTTTTAAATATTAGGTGGCTAGTAATTGTTTAAAAATGTTTTCGACAGTGATGCTATGAACTGAACCAACTTGACATTTTGTATTAATTTGAATAAAGGAGTAGCTACCCGGTATTTAATTAGACGGGGTGTCACAGGTGGTATCAGAGCATCAGGTTCTTGTGTCCTTAGGATCTGTACGGCTTGTTATGTTTCCGCGTTGCGTCCTTTGATATAGAGCCCTATATTTTAGGATTGTTGTAATCTTTTGTGTATCATACGCTCTTAAGATATGTTGAGATAAAAAATTGTATACTTCTAAGAATTCTCTCTCATTTTAGATGCCTTCACGACGTGCACAATAAATTCCCAGGAATGCTCAGCTCGAGCCACATCCTGCAGCAGTTCAGGGTACCATGAATGCCGCAGAGGTTGCCGTTATTGTAGCCCAAGTGGTAAATGCCGCTCTAGCAATTGTGCAGTAGTCACCGCCTCAGGCGCCGGTGGAAGCACCAGTACAGGCTCATGCATTTCTATTTGCTTGGGAATGTGTTCGGGATGCTTTTCAGAAAGCACACCCTCCGGAGTTTGCAGGTAGCTCCGACGTTGTTGTGTCCAGTCAGTGGAAGACGGACATCCAGAGACACTTGATGATGTACGAGTGTACGGATGTACAGAGGCAGGTAATGACTACTTTTAAGTTGGTAGGGTCAACGCTACAGTGGTGGGAGTCTATTACCACTGAGGAGGAGAGAGATGTCCTGTCCATTCAGGAGTTCTTGGTGCGGTTCGACCGTAAGTATTTTCCCTCAGCCGTTCATACCGAGATAAGGAGAAAATTAATGAACCTCAAGTAGGAGGGGAGAACTGTAGTTGAGTATGAGGCCGAGTTCACTAATCTTCTGAATATCATCCCCGATGAGATTCCGACTGAAGAGAAGAAGATACAAAAGTTTATGGATGGGTTGACTTGGAGGATCCGCCAACACTTGCTAGGAAATCTCTCGTTAGCCACTTATTCAGATGTGGTTAATGCATCATTGCTTCACTGCCAGGACCACCGCTTCCACTTATAAGAAGGAAAACGATCAGGAGAGTCTAGCCATCAGGGCAGGAGAGTGGGAAATGGTGCCAACGAGGCACAACTAGCTAAGGGTCAGCACAGGTAGGGTGACCAGAGTTCCCAGCAGGGGGATTCTAAGAGATTTCGATCTGGAAGTTTCAGGAATGGGCAGGGAGGTTTTCGGCATGGCCAGCAGGGTCAGAACGACCATCAGGGTTAACAGGGCCAGCAACAACAGTTTCAGCAGGGCCAACATAGTCAGGGTAGGAATGGCAATGGTCATCAGGGCCGTGGGCAGTAGGGACAGAGAGGGGGAAATTTCCTGGGGAAATGTTTCATTTGTGGCAAGATTGGCCATAAACGCCAAGATTGTCCTGATAGGGGCAGAACCCCACAGCAGCAGCAGCAGGGTGCTCGACACAATCCTCAGAGGCCTATGTTTCCCGCCGCCCTCCCAGCACCACCACAGATGGCAGCCTTACCACCCATCCCAGTAGTCCCAGTCCAGTAGGGACAACTTCAGTATGGGAGAGTGTATCAGCTCCAGCAGGCCGCAGTCCCACAGGATCCACCCGCTATTGAGGGTATGTTTTCTATTAAGGGGACTTTGGGGAGTATTTTATTTGATACGGGGGCCACTTATTATTTCATTGCCATGAGTTTTGCACGCACTATTGGGTTGTTAGATACCTCTAAGAGCACGGTTACTTTCGTAGATTCACCATTGAGTAGGGGTTCTGTGATATCTTTTGTATGTACAGGTGTGGGTATAAAGATCGGGAGGTTTACTTTACCTGCTGATATGTTAGTGTTAGACATGATCGAGTACGATGCGATCATTGGTATGGATTGGCTAGTTGCGTATCGAGCCATGATTGACTGTTTTAGTAGGAGTATTATTTTTTCCATACCCGGGCAGGAAATGTTCCTGGTGGCTATGCCCCGCCCTGAGGGAGGATCGTCCACTCACTTGTATTATATAGAGGAGGAGACCTCTAAGGAAGTGGTATTACCACTCGATTCGATTCCCGTTGTTAGGGAGTTCGCTGATGTATTTCAGGAGATTTCGGGGTTACCTCCTAGTAGAGAGATAGAATTCGTTATAGATTTGACGTCGAGCACTCGGCCAATAGCCCGCGCACCTTACCGTATAGCTCCAGCAGAGATGAGGGAGTTACGGGATCAGATAGAACAACTGTTGGGGCAGGGGTTTATTCGTAGGAGTACTTCGCCGTGGGTGCCCCAGTGTTGTTTGTAAAGAAGAAGGATGGATCGTTGAGATTGTGTGTAGATTATCGAGAGTTGAATAAAGTCATGATACGGAACAAGTATCCGTTGCCTCGAATCGATGACTTATTCGACTAATTGAGAGGAGCGAATTTCTTCTCGAAGATTTATTTACGATCGGGATACCATTAGTTGCGTATCAGGGAGCTGGACCTCTCGAAGACTACTTTCTTGACGAGATATGGTTCCTACGAGTTTTGGGTTATGCCATTTGGCCTAACCAACGCCCCAGCCGTGTTTATGGACTTGATGAAAAGGGTGTTCAGAGAGTTCCAAGACCAATTCGTTATCGTCTTCATTGATGACATTCTGGTTTACTCCCAGAAAGAGGAGGAACATGCTGAGCACTTGAGACAGGTTTTGCAGACGCTGCGTCAGAACGAGTTATATGAAAAATATGAAAAATGTGGATTTTGGCTGAAGGAGGTACAGTTAGTGGGGCATATCATTTCAAACCGGGGGATATCTATTGATCCAGGGAAAGTATCGACGGTGAGTGAGTGGGGACAACCCACGACACCGACTAAAATACGTAGTTTCTTGGGCCTAGCAGGATACTACAGGAGATTTATTCGGGGTTTCTCTAAGATAGCGGGTCCTTTGACATATCTGACTCGCAAAGGTTTGCCATTCATCTGGAGCGATGCCTGTCAGTTGGGATTCGATGAGTTGAAGGACAAGTTAACCTCAGCACCAGTGTTAGCATTGCCCAAATCGGGAGTTGAGTATCTAGTCTACATCGATGCGTCCCTATAAGGACTTGGAGGTGTGCTGCAACAGGAGAGTCAGACTATAGCTTATGCTTCCCGTAAGCTTAAGGCTCACGAGAAGAACTACCCCACCCACAACTTCGAGTTAGCGGCAGTCGTGTTTGCTCTTAGAATTTGGAGACACTATCTCCTGGGGGAGAAATTTTATTTATTCACGGATCACAAGTCTCTACAGTACCTCTTCACGCAGAAGGAACTGAATATGCGTCAACGTAGGTGGCTTGAATTCGTGAAGGATTATCAGTTCGATATAAAATTTTAGCCAGGGAAGGCTAACGTGGTAGCAGACGCGTTGAGCCGTAGGCTAGTAGGTGAGGTGGCCGAAGTGTGGAGAGCAAAGTGGAAAGAGTTGGGACACCAGGATGTAGTGGCTCGATCATTCATGTCGGTTATGACCGTTACGTCCCAGATAGTCACGAGAGTGATATAGGCTCAGGCAAAAGACTCTTTCTGTCCGGAGAAGATAGTTAAATTGCTAGCAGAGGGAGCTGAGTCCTATTTTGTTAGTTCAGACGGAGGCTTACGTTTCAATGGGAGACTAGTCGTTCCTGAAAGGGAAGACTTGCGCCACGAGGTAATGACAGAGTCGCATGGTTCGCGGTTTGCAGTACATACTGGAGGGGATAAGATGTACCAGGATATGAGGCGATAGTACTGGTGGAGTGGGATGAAGAGAGATATTGTCGAGTTTGTTTCTAAATGCGCCACTTATCAGCTGGTAAAGGTGGACCATCAGAAACCGACATGACTGCTATAGCCGTTAGAGATTCCTATGTGGAAATTGGAGAGTATTTCCATGGACTTCATAACGAGATTACCTACATCGCATAGGGGTCATGACTCCATATGGGTAATCGTGGATAGGTTGATGAAAGTTGCTCATTTTCTGCCAGCCCGGACAAACTACACTACGGGTCAGTATGCCCAGATGTTCATAGCGGAGATAGTGAGACTCGGGGTACCTCTCAATATTGTGTCTGACCGGGACAAAATATTTGTTTCTCAATTTTGGGAGAGTTTCCAGGAAGCCATGGGTACGGAGTTGCGGCTGAGTACAACGTATCACCCGCAGACTGATGGGAAAACAGAGCGGACGAACCAGATGTTGGAAGATATGTTACGTATGTGCATCCTAGACTTTGGAGGTGGTTGGAAGCAGTACCTTCCACTGACGGAGTTTGCCTATAATAACTCCTACCAGTTCAATATATGCGTGGCTCCATTCGAGGCATTGTACGGTAGGCCTTGTCGTTCCCCAGCATATTGGCTAGAGGTGGGGGATAATAAGCTTCTTGGGCCAGAGGTGATTCAGGATACCTCGACAAGGATAGAGATGATACGGAACCGTATTCGGGTAGCTCAGGATCGACAAAAGAGTTATGCCAACGCCAAGAGGTTCTTTAGAGAGTTCAAGGTGGGAGATCAAGTGCTACTCAGAGTATCTCCGATGAAGGGGATTATGCGTTTCGGGAAGAAGGGAAACTGGCACCTAGATATGTGGGGCCATTTCCTATCATCGAGCGGGTTGGGCCAGTAGCATATAGACTTGGGTTACCGGAGCACTTGCATAGAATTCATGTTGTGTTCCATATTTCCTCGCTAAGGAGATATCTTAGGGACGATTTGGCCCGTACACACATTGCTTTGGAGGACATTGATCTTCAGTCTGATAGTTCCTACGAGGAAGGATCGATTGCAATTCTGGACCACAGCGAGAGGAAACTAAGGTCGAAGATAGTAGGTTAGTACGCGTTCAGTGGCGGCATCATAATGTCGACGAGTCCACATGGGAGCGTGAGGATGAGATGCGCCAGCGTTATCCGGAGTTGTTTTTTCCAGGTATGTTTTAAGTTTCGAATTTCGGGACGAAATTCAATTATTAGGGGGGAATTATGTAATACCTCGTAATTTTATTAATTTTTATTTTATGGATTAATTAAATTAAATAAGAATTAATTAGAAATTAATCCGGGATTAAATACTAGCGAGACGTGATTTGGTATTTGAGTATGATGATAAAAATTAAATATTACTGAGTATATATGGTAATATATGAGTATTGAATGTATTAAAATTGTCGAGAGTTATAAATACGACAATTTGAGAAATTAAGTTGGGACGCGCATGTCAGTCGCATTGTGACACCCCGCCTAATTAAATACCGGGCGATCACTCCTTTATTAAATCAAATCAAGGTGAACAGTGGGTTCATTCTCAGCATCACTGTCGAAAAATAACATTTCCAATTTAAACACCCTAATTAATTAAGCTAAGTGTCAAAACCATTAGTTTTTTATAACATTACTTTCCAAATTTTATTTTTGAAAACAAGATTTAATTACTTACAACAATTTAATATATAACGAATCACACCACAAGTATAATGGAACCCATCAATCCAATAATTTAACATTCAACAATCAAATCCCAACATTTGAAACTTAAAGTAAAACATCCATACAAAATAAATCCCAAAGAAACAGTACTAGAAATAACTGAATAAAAATGTCCAAGTAACAACTGAATAATGGAAAGGGCTACACATGCCCAACTAAAGAAATGTGCTAGGAGTGGATTAGAATGAATGAAGCCGTCTAATCAAGAGACCTGCAACTCCCACCTAAGCTGCAGCACGTTCCTCCCAAGGGATCCTAAGCAAGACGCCCCTGTGGCTGGGCACCTGTAATATATACATATATATACAAGAGAAAAGAGAAATAGAAACGCGTCAGAGCCCGATAGTGTGTATGACTTAAAATTCGTTTAGCAAGTATTTAAATTGATTACTGGCCAATGCAACAACATATTAGTGCGACACTCTCTTGAGGAATTCTCACCTCTCTTCTAATGTGCACGCCTATCGTACTAACCTTCCCAACGGATTATCTATCATATATCGCACTAATCTCCCCCAACGATTCATCTTATCTTAGGTTATTCATAAGATTTAAAACTGAACAACACAATTATTTAAAATGTAAGATTTCAATTTGTAATTAAAGTTCTCATTTTAACTTTATTAATCAATAACGTTTCCAGTGTCATATTATACTTTCTCAAAACAAGTATTTACAATTAGTGCCATCAACCATGTCCTACTTAACAAATCACAGTAGGCAGTTCCAAATTTCAGAATTCCATATATATATTAATTACTCGTATAATATATATATTATAACAGCACCCCAAATAAAATTATGGTGCGGGCATACTTTACTATCCAAACCCCGTATCACTTGTATTAAGGGGAATACAAATTCGGAATCACTCTCGAATTGTATTAACACATACACAAAAAACATTGAGGCGAAGCATAGATTCCAAGTCTCTAAGAGGAAAGCAAATACCCGCGTCTCTTAGGACCGTCTGAACTATCATTCCGATAGCCTGTACCAAGGATATCTATCTCCTAGGGTACGAATCAATATCCCCCATAAGGCAACACAGGATAAGATTGTCCCAGCGCGGTAACCTCAGGGATAGCAAGTAGCGTGGGCATGTTTTTCACACATAGATAGTATATGCATACACAATCATATAATTATACTAATATTACCATATCAATATTAGGTAAATCTCAACTTCCATCGTTACAACATTTATCCTTGTTTTCACATTATTAGTATCGCGTATAAGGGTTCGTCTCTAACCTTAATTCGAAGGATTTTTCCAACTTATTACGTAACTCTCATGGACTCTATCCTCCCAAGCATAAAATTCAGTAGGTGTCCTTTTTATGTTCCTACGTAACTCTCTTACGCGTCTCTCTCTTTAAAGCATAAATTCATTGACCCTTATGTAATTATCCGAAAATACAATCCTTGCCCGACATTAAAGGTCCCACAATTTATTCGTATGCCCTACTGGTCTTCCCTATCTCCCAAAACATTTTATTAAGGATGACCAAGAATTATTTCACAACAAATTGAATTTAACTCATTTAAAAAGGGAAATTAGGAGTCTGCCAGGAGGGGTCGATCGATCGAGGTCTGGGGCTCGATCGATCGAAACTCTGGGCTCGATCGATCGATCAAGCAGGTATGCGAAATCTGCAGATTTGCAGTTACGGGTTTCATCTTCTAACCTACACCAATTCCATAATTATCATACCCAGTCGACCCAAAATTCATACCACAAACATTATATCATCATACTAGGTATTTCTAACGTAAAGCATGTAGATTTCTAACACCAATCATGGATTAATGGCCAAAAAATTTATATAATTATCAAGAACCCTAGAATTCTCATAAACGGGGTTGTAACAAGTATTTCCTGAAAATTTCTTCTTATAAACATCATAATTTCGTGGGTAATTCCTCTACATGGCAAGGGTTTCCAGAATTATCATTTAAGCCATAACTACATGAATTTTCCTATCTCAAATTGGGTTTTTCTTCCCTATAATTCATTCTTAATCATTCCTAAACTAATATGAAAGATGCATCAATGAAATAAGAAAGATAAACACTTGCCTGGGATTTTCATAAGTCTGGTTTGGTGTCGAATTCGGTGTGGTTGCGTTCCCCGTCTCACGATCTACGCGTTGGTGGTGGCGGTGGTGCAAACGGGTAAGTTTTGAGCCTTGGAATGCCTTGAGAGCTCTCTCCTCTCTTCTCCAATGGCTGTTCTAGGGTTCTGAGTATTCTAACCCTAAATGACTAACCTAAATGGCTGATATAGGTTATTAATTTTCGTGGGTTTAATTACCCAAAAATGTGAAAAGTCCAAAATGCCCTCCCGGGGTACTAATTAGGCCTAAAAACGCCCCGAGACCCAAACTAAACCCCTGAGTACACTTTTCTGACTACCTCGACCCTTTCGAATGCATTGGCGCACTCAAAATGACCATACGAACAACTTATAAAATATTCACTTTTATTTATCAATATTTACTCCCGACGCGACACGAGCACGTCTCGACTTAAATTTCCGAAATTGTCATTTTATTCACTCGTGACATTCAATATAATCAATATTATATATTACTTTGCTCATTAGTAATATTCAACAAATTTCCCATAATTACTAACTCTCATTGCGTTAATAATTATAACATAATAAATTTTCGGATTTATATTAAATAATTAATTCACATTAAATTATATAAATCCCCAAATTAATATAGCATAAAAATACGGGGTATTACATACTTCCCCCCTAATAATGGAATTTCGTCCCGAAATTCAGAAAATAAGGCATACCTGGTAAGAACAAATCTGGATATCTCTCGCGCATATCTGCCTCGCGCTCCCAAGTGGATTCCTCCACATTATGGTGCTCCCACTGGACCCGTATAAGTGGAACTCTCTTCGACCTCAATCTCCTCTCACTAAAGTCTAGGATAGCCACCGGGCTCTCCTCGTAAGAGCTATCAGGCTGTAAGTTTATCTCATCAATCGCGATGTGAGTATGAGCCATATCATCTCGAAGATATCGTCTCAACGACGAGATGTGGAATACATCGTGAATGCGATGTAAATGCTCTGGCAGTCCCAACCTTTATGCAACCGCCCCAATCCTCTCGATGATGGGAAATGGTCCAACGTACCTCGGAGCCAATTTCCGCTTCTTCCGAACCTCATCACTCCCTTCATAGGAGATACACGTAGTAACACTTGGTCCCCCACATTAAACTCCCGGAAGAACCGTTTCGCATTGGCGTAGCTCTTCTGCCTATCCTGGGCTACTCGAATGCGACTCTTAATCATCTCAATCCTCGCGGAGGTTTCCTGAATCACCTTTGGTCCTAGAAACTTGTTATCCCCCACCTCGAGCCAACAAGCTGGGGAACTACAAGGCCTACCATACAAAGCCTCAAATGGAGCCATACCAATCGTGAACTGATAAGAGTTATTATAAGCAAACTCTACCAGTGGAAGATGTGGCTCCCAACTTCCTCCAAAATCAAGAACACACATGCGTAGCATATCCTCTAACATCTGATTAGTACGCTCTGTATGTCCATCTGTCTGTGGGTGATAAGCTGAACTCAACCTCAACTCAGTACCCATAGCCTCCTGAAAGCTTTCCCAAAAACGTGACACAAAAATCTTGTCTCTATCTGACACAATATTCAGGGGCACCCCGTGTAATCTGACGATCTCAGCAATAAACAACTGAGCATACTGACCCGTGGTATAATCTATCCGCACCGGTAGAAAATGAGCCACCTTGGTCAAACGGTCTACAATCACCCAGATAGAGTCGTGGCCCCGCTGTGATGTAGGTAACCCCGTAATAAAATCCATGGAAATACTCTCCCACTTCCACGCGGGTACTTCCAATGGTTGAAGCAATCCTGACGGTTTTTGATGGTCCACCTTTACCAGCTGGCAGGTAGAACACTTGGACACGAACTCAGCGATGTCCCTCTTCATCCCACTCCACCAGTATTGTCGCCTCATATCCTGGTACATCTTATCTCCTCCAGGATGTACTGCAAATCGGGACCCGTGAGACTGGGTCATCACAACATGACGTAATTCTGCTCCTTCTGGAACCACCAATCTCCCATTAAACCTCAAACCCCCATCAGAACCAACAGAATAGGACTCAGCACCCTCGGCTAAGAGTCGTACAATCTGCTCCTGGCAAAACGGGTCTGTGGTCTGTGCCTGTATCACCCTCGTAACAATCTCGGGTGTAACTGTCATAATGGATATGAAAGAACGGGCTACTGCATCCTGGTGACCCAACTCCTTCCACTTTGCTTTCCAAACGTCCGCTACCTCGTCTACCGGTCTACGACTCAACGCATCAGCAACTACGTTGGCCTTCCCCGGATGATACTGTATATCGAACTGGTAGTCCTTCACAAACTCTAACCATTTGCGTTGACGCATATTCAGCTCTCGCTGAGTGAACAGGTACTGCAATGACTTGTGGTCTGTGAACAAGAGGAATTTATCCCCCAATAAGTAGTGTCTCCATATCCTCAATGCAAAAACGACCGCTGCTAACTCCAGGTCATGGGTGGGGTAATTTTTCTCATGAGGCTTAAGCTTGCGGGAGGCAAAAGCTATAGCCTTCTCCTCCTGCTGAAGTACTCCCCCAAGTCCCCGTAAAGACGCATCGGTGTAAACCAGGTACTCTACACCCGACTTTGGTAAAGCAAGGACTGGTGCTGAAGTAAGCTTGTCTTTCAGCTCGTCGAAAGCCAACTGACAATCATCATCCCAAACATATGGTACCCCCTTGCGAGTCAGATTCGTCAATGGACCCGCTATCTTGGAGAATCACCGAATGAATCTCCCATAGTATCCGGCTAATCCCAAGAAACTACGCACTTCCGTCGGTGTCGTGGGCTGTCCCCACTCCCTCACCGCTGACACTTTACTCGGGTCAACTGCTATCCCCTGCTCAGAAACAACATGCCCCAAGAACTGTACCTCTCACAATCAGAATTCGCACTTCTCGTACTTAGCATACAACTGATGCTCTCGTAGAGTCTGAAGAACTTGCCTTAAGTGCTCGGCATGCTCCTCCTCGGAATGTGAATATATCAAAATGTCATCTATGAATACGATGACAAACTAATCCAAGAACTCTCTGAATACTCGGTTCATCAAGTCCATGAATACGGCCGGAGCATTGGTGAGTCCGAATGGCATCACCCTGAACTCATAAGACCCATATCTCGTCAAGAAGGCAGTCTTTGAAACATCTTGCTCCCTAATACGTAACTGATGGTACCCCGACCTCAGCTATATATTCGAAACGAAAGATTCTCCCCTTAGATGGTCGAACAGATCATCGATTCGAGGCAACAGATACTTATTCCGTATCGTGACCTTATTCAACTCCCGGTAGTCCACACACAACCACAGTGAACCATCTCTCTTCTTCACAAACAAGACTGGAGCGCCCCAAGGTGAGGTACTCCTGCGAATGAAGCCCTGTCCTAACAGCTGCTCTATCTGATCTCGTAACTCTAGCATCTCTGCCGGAGCCATACGGTATGGAGCACGCGCTATCGGTCTAGTATCCGGTAATAAGTCTATGATAAAGTCTATCTCTCGACTGTGGGGTAGGCCCGGTATCTCCTGGAATACATCGGAATACTCACGAACGACTGGGATCGAGTCCAAGGGAATAATAACCTCCTTAGAGGTATCCTCCTCTATATAATATAAATGAGCGGTCGAACCTCCCTCTGGGCGAGGCATCGCCACTACAAACATCTCTTGCCCCGGAATGTCAAAAACAATGCTCCCACCGAAGCAATCAATTATGGCTCTATAAGCTGCGAGCCAATCCACACCAATAATCACATTGTGCTCATGCATATCTAAGACTAACATGTCTGCAGGTAATACCAAGCTACCAATCTCTACCCCCACTCCCCGTCATATAAAGAAAATAAGCGACCCACTCCCAAGTGGTGAGTCTACACACGTCACTGTGCTCTCTGCAGTGGCTAACAATCCTAAGGCCTTCACAAAATGCATAGCTATAAAACAATGCGTCGCCCCAGTATCAAACAAAACCCGACCCATAGTACCATGGATAGGAAACATACCCTCAATCGCGGGTGGTGCCTGTGGAGCTGCTGCCTGGTGGACGTTATAGACACGTCCATACTGTAACTGCCCCTGCTGCACCGGAGCTGCTGGAATGGCTGGTAGGGCTGGCACCTGGGCTGGAGCTGGGAGGGCAGGTGGAAAAAGTGGCCTCTGTGGCTCATTACGGGCTCCCTGCTGTTGTGGGGCCCTCTCTCCCTCTGGAAAATCTTGGCACCTATGGCCATGTTTACCGCACCCAAAACATCAGCCTCTGAAGTTACCTCCCCTCTATCCCTGCTGACCACGGCCCTGCTGGCCGTTACCTCCCCGCCACTGGCCCTAGTGATTACGCTGTTGGCCCTGTTGCTGACCCTGCTGTCGGTGTTGGCCTTGCTAGCCCTGCTGATTAGGCTGGCCCTGCCTAAAACCCCCAAATCCCTGCCTGGAATCACCTGAATGGAATCGCTTAGCAGGGTCCCCCTGATGGGAACTCTGCTCGTGCTGACGAGTCTGTCCTTGAGAAGGTGCCCCACTAGCACTACTACCCCTGGTCCTGCCCTGCTGGCTGGACTCTCCTACTCTTTTGCTTCCCTAAAGATGGAAGCGGTGATCCTGGCAATGTATTAACGCAACATTGAGTACATCAGTGAAAGTACTCAGGGATAAGTTCCCTATAAGGTGCTGACGGATCCTTCAAGCTAACCCGTCTACAAACAACATAATCTTCTTGCTCTCAGTGGGTGCCTCATCTGGCACGATGGTGAGAAATCTCGTGAACTCCTCCTCATACTCAGCTACGGTATAATTCTCCTCCTTCAAATTCAATAATTTCCTCCTCATCTCAGTCTGCACGGCGGGTGGAAAATACTTGTGATCAAACCGTTCCCAAAATTCCTGAATCGGGATCGTGTCCCTCTCCTCCAAGTTGGTAGTGGACTCCCACCACTACAAAGCGCCCCCCACCAGCTTAAAGGAAGCCAATAACTGTTTTTGCACGTCGGTTCACTCATACATACGAAGATGCCGCTGGATGTCCTTCTTCCATTGGCTGACTGTAACGATATCTGAGCTACCAGGGAACTTAAGGGGATGCGCCTTCTAAAAGGCATCCCTAACTCTCTCCCATACAGATGGAAGCTGTGCTGGTACTGGCACCACTGCCTGAATCTGGGGTGGAGCCTGCTGAACCACTGCTATCACGACATTCACCGCCTGAGCAACAATGGCGGCTACCTCGTTAGCATTCATAGTGCCTTGTGCCGGAGCTGCTGGCTGCTCGGCCTGGGCACGCCTATCCTTCGGTGCACGTCTCGGAGGCATCTGAAACGTGAAGAAGTTTATTAGTCTACAGTCATTATCAAATATCTAAAGACTTAAACGTAAAAGCAGGAATACAACAATCCTAAAAATAGGGCTCTATAGCAAAAACGTTAAGCTGAAAGCGAAATAAGCCGTACAGATCCTATGGACACTAGAACCCGATGCTCTGATACCACCTGTGACACCCCACCTAATTAAATACCGGGCGATCACTCCATTATTAAATTAAATCAAGGTGAACAGTTGGTTCATTCTCAGCATCACTGTCGAAAAATAACATTTCCAATTTAAACACCCTAATTAATTAAGCTAAGTGTCAAAACCATTTTTTTTATAACATTACTTTCCAAATTTTATTTTTGAAAACAAGATTTAATTACTTACAATAATTTAATATATAACGAATCACACCACAAGTATAATGGAACCCATCAATCCAATAATTTAACATTCAACAATCGATTCCCAACATTTTAAACTTAAAGTAAAACATCCATACAAAATAAATCCCAAAGAAACAGTACTAGAAATAACTGAATAAAAATGTCCAAGTAACAACTGAATAATGGAAAGGGCTACACATGCCCAACTAAAGAAATGTGCTAGGAGTGGATTAGAATGAATGAAGCCGTCTAATCAAGAGACCTGCAACTCCCACCTAAGCTGCAGCACGTTCCTCCCAAGGGATCCTAAGCAAGACGCCCCTGTGGCTGGGCACCTGTAATATATACATATATATACAAGAGAAAAGAGAAATAGAAACGCGTTAGAGCCCGATAGTGTGTATGACTTAAAATTCGTTTAGCAAGTATTTAAATTGATTACTGGCCAATGCAACAACATATTAGTGCGACACTCTCTTGAGGAATTCTCACCTCTCTTCTAATGTGCACGCCTATCGTACTAACCTTCCCAACGGATTATCTATCATATATCGCACTAATCTCCCCCAACGATTCATCTTATCTTAGGTTATTCATAAGATTTAAAACTGAACAACACAATTATTTAAAACGTAAGATTTCAATTTGTAACCAAAGTTCTCATTTTAACTTTATTTATCAATAACGTTTCCAGTGTCATATTATACTTTCTCAAAACAAGTATTTACAATTAGTGCCATCAACCATGTCCTACTTAACAAGTCACAATAGGCAGTTCCAAATTTCAGAATTCCATATATATATTAACTACTCGTATAATATATATATTATAACAGCACCCCAAATAAAATTATGGTGCGGGCATACTCTACTATCCAAACCCCGTATCACTCGTATTAAGGGGAATACAAATTCGGAATCACTCTCGAATTGTATTAACACATACACAAATAACATTGAGGCGAAGCATATATTCCAAGTCTCTAAGAGGAAAGCACATACCCGCGACTCTTAGGACCGTCTGAACTATCATTCCAATAGCTTGTACCAAGGATATCTATCTCCTAGGGTATGAATCAATATCCCCCATAAGGCAACACAGGATAAGATCGTCCCAGCGCGGTAACCTCAGGGATAGCAAGTAGCGTGGGCATGTTTTTCACACATAGATAGTATATGCATACACAATCATATAATTATACTAATATTACCATATCAATATTAGGTAAATCTCAACTTCCATCGTTACAACATTTATCCTTGTTTTCACATTATTAGTATCGCGTATAAGGGTTCGTCTCTAACCTTAATTCGAAGGATTTTTCCAACTTATTATGTAACTCTCATGGACTCTATCCTCCCAAGTATAAAATTCAGTAGGTGTCCTTTTTATGTTCCTACGTAACTCTCTTACGCGTCTCTCTCTTTAAAGCATAAATTCATCGACCCTTATGTAATTATCCCAAAATACAATCCTTGCCCGACATTAAAGGTCCCACAATTTATTCGTATGCCCTACTGGTCTTCCCTATCTCCCAAAACATTTTATTAAGGATGCCCAAGAATTATTTCACAACAAATTGAATTTAACTCATTTAAAAAGGGAAATTAGGAGTCTTCCAGGAGGGGTCGATCGATCGAAACTCTGGTCTCGATCGATCGATCAAGCAGGTATGCGAAATCTGCAGATATGCAGTTACGAGTTTCATCTTCTAACCTTCACCAATTCCATAATTATCATACCCAATCGACCCAAAATTCATACCACAAACATTATATCATCATACTAGGTATTTCTAACGTAAAGCATGTAGATTTCTAACACTAATCATGGATTAATGGTCCAAAAATTTATATAATTATCAAGAACCCTAGAATTCTCATAAACAGGGTTCTAACAAGTATTTCTAGAAAATTTCTTCTTATAAACATCATAATTTCATGGGTAATTCCTCTACATGGCAAGGGTTTCCTGAATTATCATTTAAGCCACAACTACATGAATTTTCCTATCTCAAATTGGGTTTTTCTTCCCTATAATTCATTCTAAATTATTCCTAAACTAATATGAAAGATGCATCAACGAAATAAGCAAGATAAACACTTTCCTGGGATTTTCAGAAGTCTGGTTTGGTGTCGAATTCGGTGTGGTTGCGTTCCCCGTCTCGCGATCTACGCGTTGGTGGTGGCGGCGGTGCAAACGGGTGAGTTTTGAGCCTTGGAATGCCTTGAGAGCTCTCTCCTCTCTTCTCCAATGGCCGTTCTAGGGTTCTGAGTATTCTAACCCTAAATGACTAACCTAAATGGCTGATATAGGTTATTAATTTTCGTGGGTTTAATTACCCAAAAATGTGAAAAGTCCAAAATGCCCTCCCGGGGTACTAATTAGGCCTAAAAACGCCTCGAGACCCAAACTAAACCCCCGGGTACACTTTTTTGACTATCTCGACCCTTCCGGACGCGTTGACGCACTCAAAATGACCATACGAACAACTTATAAAATATTCACTTTTATTTATCAATATTTACTCCCGACGCGACACGAGCACGTCCCGACTTAAATTTCCGAAATTGTCATTTTATTCACTCGTGACATTCAATATAATCAATATTATATATTACTTTGCTCATTAGTAATATTTAGAAAATTTCCCATAATTACTAACTGTCATCGCGTTAATAATTATAACATAATAAATTTCCGGATTTATATTAAATAATTAATTCACATTAAATTATATAAATCCCCAAATTAATATAGCATAAAAATACGGGCTATTACACGCGTCAGGAATGAATTTAATGAGATTAAAAATAAAATTATATTTTTATCGACCGAATAGTCATTTTGAGTGCGCCAACGTATCTGAAAGGGTCGAGATAGTCAGAAAACACTAGCCGGGGGTTTAGTTTGGGTGCAGGGGCATTTTTAGGCCAAACCGGCAACCCAAAAGGATTTTTTGGTAATTTTAAAAATATAGGAGATAAAACCCACGAATTTTAGAGTTTAATTATATATATTTAGAAAAGCCACTAAGTCGATTATCAGCATAAGGCAATATAGTGGGCTACGGGAGTTAGAGAGGAGTTAGAAGAAGTTCCAAAAAGAAAACTTCCACCCTCCATCATCATTTTGGAAGAATTTGTGCCAAGAAAAGGAGAGAATCTACCTTCAATCATCAATAACAAATCAGAAGAACAAACCTAAGGCAAGTGGTTTAGTTTCATAAATTTCAATGAATGTTTCCTCCATGCTTAGAATAAAAACTTTAATATGTTTTGAAAGTTTGATGAAAACTCAAAGGGATTTGAAGTAGAACTCATAATTTGGTTAGGGATTGCATGTAGAATGGTTATGGAAGAATCTAGTATGCAAAACTTAGTGTTTGATGATTTAAAAACAGATTTTTGATGAGTATTTAGGTTCATTTAAATTCTGAATCCACGTTCATAGGGTTTAGGGAAAAATTTGGGAAATTATGGTTATTACATGTCGATTTGTGAGATTTAACCCCAAAACTATGTTAAGAAGTGATCTAGGGTGATTTAGAGTCGTTTAGTATCATTAAAACTGAATCGGTATGAACTTAGGATGGATTTAGAGAAGAGAAAATGGTGAAAAATGAAGTTGGGTAAAATCTGGGCACTCTCGGAAATTTCGTTAGATGACCAACCCACGTCGTTCGAACGAGCTTCTAACGATATTCCAGTAGCCCTTCTAACGAGTTGATGGTTCATCCTAAGCCTTTCATTCGAACGACGTCGTTCGAACGAGATTTCAGTGCCTTCTAACGAGATGTCAGAATGGACTGTTTGGACCGATTTTGGTTTCGAACTTCGTGTAGACTAATTAAATTGAGTGTTATTCTTCCCGTGTTGACCAGAAGGTGTATTTGTGAGACCGGAGTATACTTGAGGATTAAAAATAGTGGGAATTATATAAAAGACTTAAAAAATTTCATGGGTTAGACTTTAAGGGCTTGGAACTACGACGTGAGATGTGTAAATAGTTTATATTGTATATTACCCAGATGCGTATAAAATGTACAAACTTGAATGACGGTATAGAGATGTAGAATATACCTCTAATAATATTATAAAATATCTAAGATGTGTGAATGCTTAGTATATGGACTTTTGTGTATAACATATCTACCATACTTTCTATCACGGAGGTCGACGTTCGTATTGGGCCATCTAATCTCTGTGTGCCTACGGGGGGATCTAGATTGGTACCTTAAGAGCATAGGGCTTTAAATGGCTTATTTGTGAGTTAATAAGTCAGCTGACTATGGGAGCGTAGGTATGTGCATGACCCATGGGTATGTGAATTATGTTTGCCTCCATTTTGTGTGATTGTTGCTTTTTGAAACGATTCCTGAGAGATTCGGAATGCGTAGTCCTTATGTACATGATGTATCGAAATTAGATAACAGAGTATGTGCACCGCAACTTAGACTATGGGTGCCCTTATCGTATATCTATGATGAGATTAATATACTGGCAAATTTTCCATGAAATAATTAGTAAATTAAAGATGTGCATTCTTGAGACATTTTTAGTAGAGATAAAAATGGGAATTTCTAATAATAAATATTATTAGTAGTGAATGAAGACACATGCAAATTGTATTTTAATGTCTTGAATAAACCCTTAAATTATAAAGTCAAGTCAGGTTATGATTTAGACTAGTTAGTTATCGGTATAACTAGAACGGGTTACGGATACGTTAGGAGTGCACAGTTAGTCGAGAGGTGAGGAACTCATGTGAGTGTACGTCCTAACATGTACTTTACATTCACTGTTTAATGTTATTAAACACTTGCTATATTTTAAACTGTTTTCACAATCGGGCTCTGACCCGTTTGCTTTCAAATATATTTTCTTATAAAAACCTTTTAGGTGCCCAGCCACAGGGATGCCAAGCTTAGGAGTTCCATTCCAGTGACGTGATGTAGCTGCTGTGGAAGTTACAGGACCTCGATAGTAGATGCCTCCATATTCTACTTGAATCTATTTAGTATTTCATCTAGTTGGGCATGTCGCCCCTTTTCCTTAGAGACAACTTATTGTATTCAGTTTCTATTTCAGTTTTGAACTTAATTAATCATCGTTCAGACTTGTATTTGGTTTTATTCATTATTTGGATTATTCAGGGGAGTGTTACTCCAATCCCAATTTTATTCCAGTAATTTACATTGTGACTATTATGTGAATGTGATGTCTTCAGTTAATAAATTATTTGGTTGCATGTTAACTTGGTTTAATTAAAATTGATAACTCCCTTTTTAAATATTAGGTGGCTAGTAATTGTTTAAAAATGTTTTCGAAAGTGATGCTATGAACTGAACCAACTTGACATTTTGTATTAATTTGAATAAAGGAGTAGCTACCCGGTATTTAATTAGACGGGGTGTCACAGCTAGTTCACACTCATTCATTCCATCCCACACGTTTGGACACATCGATACTATGTTAGTGTGTAAAGATTATGAGTTCTGTGTCGTATTTTTGTGATTGTTTATACCTATATATGTGTGTCGGATTTTCTTGGTGTATTTTGCATATATTATATATGGTATTGTGTTATATTTGTGAAATTCATTTTTTTGAAAAAATTGAAAATTTTCAAAAATAGTTGTTGTTAGTTTACCTTTGGGATGATCATTACATGTGCTTGGTTTATATATTTTGTAATGATATATTATCTTCACCGTGATGCTTCGTATTTCATGTTTATGTTCATACTTCTTTGTCTATTTGTCTATTTCAATAAAAACAAAGTTGGAGAGCAAATTAAAATGGAGCTTTAATGAGTTTGAATTATGGGGGAGAGTTTATTTATTTATGAATTTTACCTTGTTTCAAACTTGATGCATCACGAGGGTATATATTTCTTGTCTCATGTGTGTAGGTACTTAAAATTGAATTCAAGACATACGGATGAAGACAAAGTTTAAAAGGGAAGAAGAAGTTTGAAGACGAAATTACTTATGTCATCCTCTTCTAGGGTTAGGAAGGGTGTTAGGATTTTTATTATATGTCATAGGAGATTTTATTTTTAATTTGGTGTTCGGTCATTTTGTTTGTTTTGTATCGGAATGGCCAATGGGGGAGATTTGTAAGAACATTTTTTCTAAAATTGTTCATAGCATAACTTTAGGTTAGTTTGGCTTATCTCGTTACAAATCGTCACGCACCGAGAAGACGAACCGAACTCAAGCATCTCTAAGTTTGAAGACTTCCCGACATACTGATGATTAAAATATTTAGAGTTTTACAGAATTATATTTCGGGATGTTTATATTTATTAAAAACGAACAAGAACTTTTTGTTTTCAAAAATATATTTTCTGAGTACTTGTAGGCGAAGTTTAAAACAAAATAAAATTTTATGTTTATATCGTTCAAACGACATCCATATGTCGCTCAAAGGACATCCACAAGTCTTTAGATCCTTGTTTGAAGTATGAATCGATTTTGGATCAAACGACTTGCTACTGGTTTGCTTTTTTATAGGTTGTTACTTTGGCCGTTCAAACGACAGCTCTCTATCGTTCGAACGACATGCATAAGTCGTTCTAACGACCTTCGCCACCTCAAAGTTTTTTTTAGCTTATAAATACCTGTTTCGTGTTTAAGACGTTTGAGACTTTTGTGAAAACATATCTGCATATCTGATACAAAGTTCTTCACTTTTTGTGTTGAAAAACACTTGTTTAATTCACAACAAAGCATCCTTGAATATTGTTCTTGTGAATTAGTTTAGAACCCTAAAAAGTTTTGTATCCTTCCATACACCTTTCATGGAGAGGATCTCCATTAAAAACTTATGATACCTGCGGGGATTCATTGCTAAAGACGAAGGCTGAGGCTGATTCAGAGGACTGCGATCATGTGATTCTTATGAGGATCATAGTTTTTCATTAGAGAATTTCAAAGAATAAAAATCTATACTTGTCGTGGGTATCAAGTAGTTTGTAAGTCGACTCTCTTATAAATTTCTAAGTGAATAAAGGTTTTTCCCATCGGATTTTTTTTCCTGAAACTTGTCCTTGTCGTATTTGCTTGTTTGATTTGTCTGTTTTATCACCATAGATGCATGATTAGGATAAAAAGATAAAATCTGATTAAAATTGGTGTTGCATGTTTGGATATTAAAATGGGAAGATTAAATCTTTGTTTGGAACCATCCTCGCAATTATTTGTGTTCTCAGCTCCAAGTAACTTACGATTTGAATTTTGGCTCCCAGTAACTTATGGTTTGAATTCAAATTAATTATCTGCAATAACCACTCATATTTGCCTCCAAATAACCTCTAATTTAAATTCAAATAATAACCACTTTAAACTACCCATTACTACCATAAAAAATATCTGCAATAACCATCATATAACCACCCACTAATTTCCCCCGTTATCTAATCACGTGTCAAATAATGTTACGAGATAAACCCGATAAAATATGGTGTAAACAGTTTAAATATATTTCTAATGGTCTCTAAAAGCATACTACCATTGAGAAATAAGCTTATGTCGTACGACATGGGCTTGTGCTTTTAGGTGGTGTCCTTTTAGGGACAATTGAGCATGGTCATGTAACTCATATAAAAGATAATTGTCTTACAGTTTTATGAAATACAATAGTTTTACTCTTGAAAAGACTGTTTCTCATAAGCAAGCTAATAATGATTTGTAGGGGTAAAAAAATGATGTTAACCTAGGAAAAAATTCTTAGGGATGAGAACCCTAATGCCAAACAAAGGTTCATTGTCGAGTGTCGAAAGATATTTCCCTCATGCGAACATTAATAATTTGAATCGTGATTGAGAGCATGTGGTCTTATGTTTGTATACTGACTTGTAGTGTTCCTACATACTTGTGAAGTATCTACAAATTCACTGCCTTTTAGCAACAAGCTCATGTTGTACGATATGGACTTGTGGTGCCGGGTAATGTCCTTGTAGGGACTGCTTAGACTTGTTTTGTGTATCATAAAATGGGAGATAACTTTATTTGTATGAAATATAGTAAGTTGGTTTTGAAAAAGGGTTATTTTGGTAAAAATTCCTAAAATGGATACTATGCATTATAACCCTATTTTTGTGTTATCCTATAAGACTCCTTACCAAGTTTACTTAGAGTAAAGTCGAGGTAGGTAGGTTTAGGGTGCCCTGGGAGAGTCATAAATGGATAATATGAAGTGCGATGTGATGTGTGTAAAAAAGTGTGTGATAAGTGGTATAACCATACTCGAGGAGAGGTGTTGCATTTAATAATCACTCAAAAGGAATAAGGAGTGTACCAAGAGGAGTTAACTACCTATATAAGGTATGCATGTTAGTCCAGGATGGTTAGATTGTCATTTTAATCAGACATCACTTTCATATCTATTTTTCCTTCGTATGAAGTTTTTAGTATTTGGGCAGGGGTTTCTCTTATTAGAGGGTCAAAGAGGTTTTTCCAAACATAGTGTTTTTTAAACTACAAAGGTTATTTGAGGTTGTGAAGAATTAGAGTCAAGTTTTGTTAATCGATCATATGAAGGTTTGATGATCTTTTTGGAGTGTGGAAGAAATAAGAAAGTGTTGGCCATGTATTCTCCCCTAATAATGAGAGCCAAAGGCCTCTATTTATAGGGGAGAGGGATAGTAAGAAAGATTCACGACTCCTCTTACCTCCATGTTGTATGACCATAAAATTATCAATTTGGTACACTCATTTGTCCCCAGTCTAACACGATGATGGAAATCTTTAAAAATACTATTTGATCATCATATTAAATGCGACAAATATGTGATGGTCCTGTATAGAACAATCCAGACTACATGCCATATGATGTGGTTCGTGACGAATAAATGTACATTTATCTGTCAAACTACTACGGTTAATCTTGGATAAATATAAGGGTTTAACTTGTGTTCAACATGAGAATAATTTTTACATTATGCCCGCATCTGGGATAAAGGAGTTGGTGTTGATTTTTCTCATAAGAGGACATGTCATCAATCCAAGTGAGGCAAATGGATGAGAGGAGATGAAAAATCATGGTTTGACATGAGCATGAGTGATGGTATTATCGTACGACATGACTTAGGGACCAATGAGTGTCATATGGGACTCAAGTTGTTCTGGTTGATGCGTTAAGTGGACTACAAATCTGCAGAGGAGACATGGTATAAGAATAGGTCTGTTTGGCACCCTTTCCTAAGAAAGGCATATCGAACGACAAGGGAGTTAAAGGGATAGGTGCTGGATAACACAGGACAAGGAGTCATATAAATACATAAGGAGTAAACAGTTTAAACCTACACATTTTGTGAGAACATTAATCATCTTCTGAAAAACTCCTTCTAGACCCTAAGAAACAAGTGCTTTTTTTCATTTTTTTTCTAATGGAGATTCTCACTAGTAGTATTGTCACAGGACAGGGAGGTTAGGGTTATACACCGAGATTTACTGGAGCCTATGCCTAATGGGAATAACTAGGCAACCTTCGAGGATACTTTGGGACATCCAATAACTTAGGGGAAGTGTCTTGCCATCCTGACACTGAGAAGAATGAAGATGCGACCATAATGCATCTAGAACCTTGGAACCATGTGTAGAAGCACCCCGTAAGTTATTTGTTTTAGTTTGAGTAGAATTTATATTTTCCCCTCTTGCAAGACTAGAAGTAAACATAGATAATAGGGTTTTATATAGAGTACAAGAGTGAACTTTATTATGCGTACAATCCATCGAGTCTATATGGGGGTAAATCACATAAGAGGGTGTCATACGACACCTGGTTTGCCGTTTCAGATAATACGCTAAAGACGATCCTCCTCCTCAAGTTTTAAGGGTGAGTTCCCGTGTTGATTGCCTCTCGAATCGTATTGTTAGATTCATTTTTTATAGGAGGGTGGTGATGGGATGCGAATGGGGAGTTATGGGTTGTCCTAATGTATAAGACAAAAAATACACTAATGTTGGATGACACAAAACTATGTCGGGCAACATATAATGTTTCCCATACAGGTTTGGGTTGTTTGGGGGGTACCCAAAGGTCAATTGGTTGGAGGACCACAATAGGAGTTGCAGTTTGGGGACTATGGAGATCCATAGGGGCAACCTCAAAATGATGTAATTTCGAACAACATGATGGAGTTTCATATGACACCAAACCTTATTTTTAAAGATAACTTATGATCTTTGTTGATTTATGAGATATTTCTTATTTACTAATAACTGCTATGGTATTTCCTTTTTAAGTGGATATCTCTATGAGTCAGGGATTAATTCATAACATATACACTCTCAAGGAGATATTGTTTACCTAGGGGTGGACAAAAGTGTGTGGCGAGGAGACGCTGGGACATCTAGGGGTGAAATACTTCATCGTAACGTATTATGGGGATATATATATATATATATATATATATATATATATATATATATATATATATATATATATATATATATATATATATATATATATATATATCATAAGGGCTATGTGCTCACAAGTGGGCATCGTTGTTGCGCCTATGTACCATTAGTATGCGAGGTCAAAGCCTATGTAGTTCATACGCGGGGGAAGTCTAAGAGACCGAGCATGAAAGTTACAAAGTTTTAGAATTTTAGACTTTCTCTCTTTAAGCAGCATTCCCGTTATGTTCGTACATTTGAAAAGACATAATCAAATGAAGTTTTGGTAAATACTCCATGAAAACATAGTTTTGCTTAGAGCATCCACAATGGGGACGGTAGATTTCAAGAAAAGTTGTTAATTTACAGATTTGTAGGACTGCAATGGTGGGTTGAAAGGGACGAATTCCGTAGAAGGATTTGCAAGGGTTCTCTAAAGTTGCGGAACGGATACAGAATTTGTAAAGGCTTCCTATGAACTTCATTTGTTCGTAGGAATTTTAACGAACAAATGAAGTTCGTAAGAACTATAAATAATCATTTTTATCATATATTTGGGTTCCTACGAACAATATTAGTTCGCACTATTTCTTACGAACAAATGTTGTTCGTAAGAAGTTAGACTTTCATTTTCTACGAACATCTATTATTCGTTGGAACTCTTAATACAAATTTTGTCCTTCCTCCGTTGTGAAAGTTTACTTTTCATGAAAGGTAAATACCGTTTTCAGTTTGCAATATAGCTTTCGTTGGCCTCTCTCCACTAAAGATGCTCTTATATCTATATTTGGGACGAGTAATGTTTGTTTGGAGAAAAGGTGCGGGTTATTCTGGTTACTTTGAGCCTATCAAAGAGCTTGGGATAATACTAAACACATGCTCTTCCATGAAAATAAGTTAAAATGTATGGAAAAGTATGTTTTAAAGTCATATTTCCTTTACGTGTCTTGATAGGTTATTTTAGTGTATAAACATAGTAACATGATCAAAATGAGAAATGATGGATGAGGAACAAGATTCTAAATTCTTAAATGCTGTAAAATGCAGGCCTGACCTCCTGGTGGTGGCGGGGTATAGAGTTACACTAGCATAAAGTATTCTTTAGTCCTAACATTTTTAATAGTTTAAGTTATGAATTTCAATGAATGTTTACCCTTAAAGAGTGAATAAATATTCGACATGGGAAAAACTTCGAGGAATGGGAGTGGTCGTACAATTTGGAAGAGGTTCAACCAGTGGTCTTTATATGGCCAATTATTTGCAGAGAAATAATACTTTCTCAACCTTCGGAAATTGCTTTCTCAGAAAGTCAAACTTTTACTTGAGATGCTCGGGACAAGACTCGGGAAGGAGGGTTTTAATAAAACTTAAATCAATGTTGGGTTTTGGGACTTTTTTTTCCTCGGGAAACATAAATTTATTCACACTAGAGATAAAAAAGACCTAACCCAGTAGCTTATAAGCAAAAAATAAGAGACATATTAAAATAAACTAGGCCTTTTATAAACTAAGCCCTTACAGGATATTTACTAAAATCAACTTTGGAAAGTCTTAAATATGATGGGAAGAGAATGAAGAATCATTAGAAGCACCATATTTAGCTAGGAAATCTGATGGATGGTTGGCTTATCTGAAAACATGAGCAAAAGATATAGATAGATCCTCAATAATATTCCGAATCTCCTCTACCACATCTCTGATCCTCTAAGGACAACTAGTTCTCTTATTTTGAAAGTCAATAAGCACTTTAGAGTCCGACTCTACAATTAAAGGGTAATCTTTTAAGTCATAGTAGAGCTTAAGACCATCCAAAATGGCCAAAGCCTCTTCTTCCATACTCGATTTTACCCCAAAATATGAAGTAAATGCCCAAATCAACTCTCCCTTAAAATTCCTCAAAATACCACCTCCTCCACTTTCACCCAGATTACCTCTCGAACAATCATCAGTATTTAATTTGATTATCTCTTTTGGGGGTAGTAATCAGTGCACAAGAATAAACTTTTTAGAAGGATGGGGGAAATCAAAAGCATTGTAGATATTACAATCTTTGGGAATATTTTGATTTTTCTTCACAATAAACTGACATAAATTGTTGATTTTCCCAACTAACATATGATCATTTGGAGTGGACCCATTGAACATGCTATCATTCCTTTGAACCCATATAAACCAACATATAAGCACTGGTATAATGATATGAAAATAGGCTGTAAAATTCTTTGGAGCATTAATCCACCATTGAACAAATATACATCTAACTGAAGACCTGTTTAAAGGCATTCCCAACACTCTGCTGTAGTGCTCCCAGATATTTAAAGCCAAATTGCCTTCCACAAAGAGATGATTAGTAGTTTCAATATGAGGTTGAGCACAACACATACATTTTGAGGGGCCCTTGTAATACCCCTTACTTTTGTGTATTTATTTTTATATAAATTGCCATGTGGGTTAGTCATTTAAAATAAATGAAAATAAAATTAAATATTAATCTAGGTGATTTAAGAGATAATATTTAAGAGCATTGCATTTTACGGGTACGTGAATGTATATAGTGAAATATTATATTATGTTGCGTCATTGTGACCTATATCCCAATGGAATTATTATTTTGGTAGGGTAATACGATGTTGGGAGAATATAATTAATGATATCTCGGATATGAGTTTAGAGGGCATGGTTAGTCCGGGAAGGGTCAAAATAGTCAAAATAAGTGTCGTGGGTGTTTTTGGGTTCTGGGGTACTTTTGGCTAATTATGACTTAAATATGAAGTTACGAGTCAATTTAATTATGTAGTAGCATTTAATGTTGGACTTAAGTGTATTTGAGTTATTTTGGGTATTCAGTCTTAGAAGAGCAATTAAAGCTAATTTGTGTTTTAAACCTAGAGAGCGAGAGAGGGAGGAGAAGAGCTTAAGAGAAAGAGGAGAAAAGAGAGGAATTGGTGATTTGAGCTTGGAATCACTTGAACGAGGAGGAATCCGAGACTCCAATCTTGAGGCAAGTTACTAAACTTGCATAAACCTATGATTGTGTTGAATAATTTTTATATATGGTTAGTATTCTTGAGTTTGAACCATTTATGGATTTTTGGGGTTTTGATGTTTAAATCCTTATGTATATAATATAAACTTGATTTTAATGGATCATACTAGTGAGATATCATATAGGATTAAGTTATGGATGATGTTGGGTTGATGATAGTTGGTTTAGACGGAAGAAGAAATAGTTGGGGGATTTAGGTTTTCATAACGCGTAACCCCATCTGGGCTGTTCGACCAGGGTGAATCGATTAGTCCCTTTGGCGAATCGATTCGGCAAAGTGGCAGGCTACAGGTCAAAGTTAGAGAATCGATTCGGCCAAAGGGCGAATCGATTCGTCGGTTAGCAAAAAGTTTGGTTCTCTCGAACGAATCGATTCGGCCAAAGGCGAATCGATTCGCTTCAAGGGAGAATCGATTCTCTTCAAGGGCGGATCGATTCGGCCAAAGGGAAAATCGATTCAGAAATATGGATGTCATACAAAATTTTTCTAATTTTATTTCTACCCTTTGTCTCTTGGGTTTAAAGTTTAGGGACCTTCTAATATGATGTATTATAGATTATTATGACCTCGCATAAAGGGATCGATACCCTAGGATAGTAAGGGGGCGTCCGGGCATATTTCGAGGATTAGTCACGAAAGCATAATGCCTCATTTCATTAAGTAAATGATTATAGGACTAATGTATAGTCGGGTAGTGTCGTTTTGACTTTCAGGGGCTAGTATGGGAATGTTTATACTTTATAGCCAAATTTTTTATGCACATATGGTTTCAGATATAATAATTGTATGTTTAATTAATATATCTTGTATGGCGTATATGTACATACCTCTCTAAATGATATCATACGGGAAGTTACGCGAATGAGGTGAATCCCCTAGCTAATGAATATAGGGAGAGTATAGTCCTCAGGCCATAGCACCATTTGTTACATTGTGATTGTTTTATTCGAAGTGAAGTAATTCCGGGTGTGGTTACTCCTCACTATCGAAGGCATATGGTCGCTTCCCATGCGTTGTGATTTAGGATTTCCCAAACAGTGAAATATCGACTGTGGGTACCCAGGTGGTCATGTAGTAGGCCCTGGAGGATGATAGCAAATAGGGAACGCATCCAGTGGGGTAATTCTCGGAAGGATGGTCTTAGAAAGGTTATTGTATGATTATAACTGTCTTCATCAAAATTGTGTTTTAACGCAAAGGATTTAATGGCATTGGGAACCAACTCTATTATATGTGATCCTCCATGATTCATTTGACTTGAGAGGATGAATAAATGATAAGTGGTAAACTAGGTATAGTGTAGATAGTTAGGTTATTCTTCTTAGTAAGTCGGGTAGCTTAGCTTAAGATAAAATGTGTGTGTTAGGTTGTGCATTTTAGAGGAGGGGCGAGCATAATTTCTTAAATAAAGAGTGAGTCTAACCTATCTATGACATCTTGTATTCATAGCTGTTATGCATTTTATTCACTTACAAATCATATCAAATCGGGCCCTGACCCGTTTATATTGCGTTCTATTATGTGGTTCTTGCTTATGTTCAGGTGTCCCGCCACAAGGGCACCCACTCTAACTTTCCTTCCAGTGTTTAAGGATCTGCAACATATTGTGGATGTTGTAGGATTTTTGTACTAGACGCATCAATTCTTTTTGGATATTCTAGTTATGATTCGTCGGTTATATTCGTGCGTGTTGCCCAAGTTCATTGCTTTAGTTACTGTTATGCATGGTTTAACTTTTTGTATCTGTTTGTTAACTGACAGCTTATTCGGTTATGTCTTGTATAATTTTTATTAAACTGTTAATCGTATATAGTAACCCTTTTGTTATGTAAATTGGATGACTGAAATTGCTTTTATAAAAAATTGAGAATATATTTGACATCCGTTTTTAAAATGTTGGGTGGTTGTATCGTATTATCTTTTTTGCGACAGTGATGCTAAGAATGGACCATTTAAGATTCCTATTTTTATTGGAGTAGCGGGGTGTCACAACCCTTCCATCTATAAGAATATAATTTATCCGCTAAAGGTAAGAATCCTTCAAGCAACTTCCACAAGAACACAACAATCTTCATAGGTATATCTTTATTCCACACAAATTTAGCAGCCCAAGAGGAGATATGCTGATCTCTTATAATGTTCCACGCTGAATGAGTAGAAAATTCCCCTGTAGCTGTCTCTGTCCAAACCATTTCATCCCTGTAGCACTGAAGTCTTATGTTGGTTTCCATTATTTTAGAGCAGATATTTGGAGAAAAAATGCCCCAAAGCTTTTCTATGTCCCAGTGACTGTGCGAATTCCACAGATCTTTGACAAGAGTTAGATCTCTTCAGGATGTATACTGATATAGAGGTAGGGGTGGTAAATGGATGGATACAGAGTGGATACCATGCTATCCATATCCGTATCCTCCATCTGGATGCACTATCCATATCCGTATACGTATCCTTCCGGATAGTAAAAATAACTATCCATATCCGTATCCTCTCGGATTTGTAGGATTTGTAGATATATTTTAATTCCAATGAAGCCTTATAATTTCTTTAAAAGATGGTTTTTGAGTCTAGAAATTAAGAAACTTAAATGGTTTTATAACCATCTCTGTAGAGTTCTTAATCACTATTAGGATAGGTGCATGGTCTGATTTTAATTTTTTCAGATGGTTAACAATTATTTAATGATAAAGATTAATCAGTTCTTAGTTAGCCAGACATCTGTCAAGCCTACACCAAATTCTAGACGTGCCTTCCCTCTTATTGAACCAGGCGTATGAAGAACCAAAGAAGCCTAAATCTTCTAGACCATTGCATTCCTTGAATTCTAAAAATTTCAAGGCTGATCCTAAATCAATCGAGTTTCCACATGCTTTCTCCCACGAGTGATCTACTGTGTTAAAATCCCCACAAACAACCCATGGATAATTGGAATCCAATGAAGATAAATGTTGTCACAACTCCCTTCTTTCAATCTTTGAACATTTAGCATAAACAAAGATGGAATTAATTTTCTTCCTAACTTCCTGAGTCTCTATAGCTACTGTAAGGCACTGGTCCATATCTGCCATTTGATGAAGACATATGCCCTCCTTAGCAAATATCCAAATCTTACTATTACTGTTAGACTCTGCATATCTAAATCCCAACTTTATCTTGTAATTATGAAGCTCCTGAATTTGTTGTTTTGGTTGTAGAACAGCTAAAATACTTACATTATATCTCCTAATTAACCTTCGTAACCTTCTCACAGCTCCTTGGTTTTCTATTCCCCTTATATTCCAAATAAGATAATTTATCATTGGGATTGATCATCAAGGGAAATTTTAGTGTTTGATCCTAGATTCCTCTTCTGCCCAGTAATTTGCCTATTAGGAGATACTGAGATAGACCTCTTCTGACCTTCATCTTGTTGAAAAAACACCTTACTGTTTACACCTTCAATAAATTTGTTATCTTTTCTCCTCCTTTATCTACTTCTAACTTCATGAAATTTATCTTCCACTAGCTCATCTATATCATTGTCAAATTCAACTAGTTCACCCTCTTTTGTGACATCTTATCGTTGATTTATTTGGTCCACCCCAATACCACCATTATCTTTGGCATGCCTATTAACATTAACTTCTTCAGGTATTATTTTAGTACCTTCTTCTTCTATCTGATTATCCTTTTGCTCCGTATTTTTAACCACTACAAAAACTGGTGTTTCCTTAATTCCCTCTAAATCTTCATTTACAACAGCTGCAAGATTACTTATACCTTCCTTCTTTACTGTATGATTCTTAAAGGTCCTTTAAACCCATTCCTTAGTATCTTCTTTTTTCTTTGGTGCATCTTCCTTGTGGATTATCTTCTTCTGACCCACATCATCCACATTAGTATTTTCTTCTTTCTTCTTGAAAATATAGTCTCTGGACTGATGTCCTTTCTTTGAACAAAATTTACAGTAAGCAGGTAAGTGTTCATAAACTATGTATTGCCAATAACCTACACCTCTGTCACTATTTCCAATCCATACCCTGTATGGATGTTCCTTAATCAGATCAACTTAGACACAAATCCTTATAAGACTTGGTCTAGATAAGGAGGCAGTGGCTAAATCCATCTTAAGAGGTGTTCCAACAACATTTGCAATGGAGAAGATGCTATCTTTATTATATAAATGAATAGGAAGCAAAGGCATATTAATCAATATAGGAGAAATTGTAGATTCAACATCTGGGTGAAACTCAGGTGTCCACTTGAAGACTCTCATAGGGTATTTAGATATAAACCAAGTCTCACCTAACCAAACCCTATGGAAGTCTTCCCCATGAAATAGATGGATAAGCACGTGTTTTTATGCAATAAGCCCTATGCCAATGTTGGATTTTTGGGCCCTTATTGCAATGGGCGGGTTCTTCTTTTAAAGGAAAATTTGGGTGCATTGTTTAATCGATCAGTAAAATAAGTAATCAACTGATGGGTTGATGGTGACGTTTAAGTGATTGGTTTGGTTGACTGCGATGTTTGGCCGATCAGTTGAAAAAATAGATACGTGTTTTTCTGATTAACGAATCGGTTAATAATTTTTTACTTTTCCCACACTTTGGGGGGTTTTATGTGTGACCCAATGTTAAAATATGGGATTTTCTAAGGTGTTCTATGTCAGATGGAGGACCTAGTGGATGTTGGGGTTGTACGTGCGTGTAGAAATGAAGTATATGATAATTTCACTGGGCATTTTGGAGATATTGGGGAATTTTTGGGTGATTCCCAACTATTGTCTGTGGACTTTTAGGGGGAGGCCTTAGCCTATTTGAGAGACTAATGAGTGGGTATCTTAGATGCACGCGTGATATTCAGGTACTGACCATTTGTCAAAATTGTACAAAATTGATGGGCAATTTATATGTGGTCCCTGGGATAGTCGTGCACGATCTGAAATTGGCTGCAGAATGAACGCCTGATATTTCAAAAACCTTAGGAGAATTATGGGTCTTCCCTGGGTGTTACTCGAGGAATTTAGGAGTTCGTCCTACGAGATACCAGATATTGCACATGTTGGTTGCACATACCAAAAATGGTTGTGGAATGAACACATGATAATTTGTAAATCTTAGGAGATTCATGTGTTTTCCTCGGGTGTTACCTGTGGAATTTTAGAAGTTTGTCCTAGATGTTCTAGGAGACCGAATATTGAGCAGGTTAGTTGTGCGCATGAAAAATTTGGTGCATAATGAACACATGATAATTTGAAAATCTTAAGATATTTATATGCGTTCCACGGGTGTTACTTAAGGATTTTTAGGAGTTCGTCTTAAGTGTTTCGAGAGACCATATATTGCACAGGTTGGTTGCACATATCGAAACTGAGCACATAATGAACACTTGCCAATTCGGATATCTTAGAAGATTTATGTATGTTCCTCGGGTGTTGCCATAGGATTTTTTGGAGTTTGTCTTAATTGTTATAAGAGACAGAATGCTGTGCAGGTTGGCTGCACATATAGAATTCGGGAATAGGATGAACATATAATAGTTCATAAATCTCTAGAGATTTATATGCGGTCAACGGGTGTTGAGGAAGGATTTTCAATAGTCTGTCCTAAGTGTTTTGGGAGACCAAATGTGTTGTAGGTTGGCAACGCAATCTAGAAACGGGCACAAAATGAACACCTAACGGTTTAGAAATCTTAGATGATTTATGTGTGTTTCTAGGGTGATGGCTGAGGAATTTTAGGAGTTCATCCTAAGTGTTCTAGGAGACCAGATGTTGTGTAGTTTGTCTGCCCGTACCATTAGAGATGATGCATTGTCATAATTTAAGGTGTCTACAACTTTTGTTCCCCCCAGTAGGGGAGAGTGGTGATCAGGATGAGATGATGTGTCCTTATTTTATACCTTTCTTGGAGGGAATATGGTGAGTGTGCACCTCTCCGTAAATGTGGGGGGAGTGAATGATCTTGGAATTCTCTGAGAGCTATTTACTCGAAAGGTAAATTATGTGCATTTTTTCTTTCTGTTTAGTGATTTCCACTTCTAGGTAGATATGACTTTTTTAATACTATTGCTTATATTTTGAACATGCTTTTGCAGCATGTGACTATGTGAGGCTCAAACTGAGGCGTACTGTTGTGACACACCGTAAAATTTATAAATAGATTGATCAGGTCTAATACAAAAATCGCGGGAATAAAAAACATTTGGTAACATTCTTCGCATAACAAAATAACTAAAACTGAACAAGTAATAAAATGAGATGATGCAATACTGAATAAAATAAACCAACTCTGATATTAATCACTGCCAATATAATAATCCAACTGTGAATAAAAATATCATATGTACAATTGTTGACTTGGGATAAACTGTATAAACATACAAGCATGATAAAATATAAAATAATCCAAGAAGTGAATAAGTGACACTGCTTAACTACTACATCCTAGGAATGAAGGACAAAATGCCACTAGAGGTCCTCCTCCAATGATCAACTCAGTCTATAATAGGAACTACGATCCAATATTTGTGAAAACACATATATAACAATAACAACGTAAACAACAAGTTAATTAAGAATAAGATTATAACTAAATTTGGGCCACATTATAACTACGCACATTTTTCTCGACCCGCAGTGGATTTTAAGTTATTAGTTACCTAACCCAAAAACCTAAAATAACACGCGATTCTATCCCCGAACACATATGTAGCCCATTTGATTAAAGTTTTACTTCTTGATCCTTTGTTCTTTACTTTCTCATTATTAAGTTAATCTTTTTCATTATAAATCATATGTTGTACGGTAGTCTGAAACCAACGGTACGTCTCACCAAATAACCAAGGTGCCACTCACAGGCTTAAATCATATATCTCAAGTCTATTCATTCAGGGCTAACTCAGTCCACATAATATACATTCCTAGTATATAAGATCCAAGAATACCGAGTCACAAAAATTTATACAAGAATCCCGAGTCACAAAAATTTAAGTATACATCTCTAGCATATGTTCTATACATCACCAGTATAACACAAAAGCAGGTACAACTATCTCTAGTATCGTAACACATAATCATACATAGTAGGAGAAAGACAATCTCAACGCCTAACATCCACATAAAGGAACATCCCTCGACATATACAAGTAAATGGGATACTCGCACAACTGCAAATAATGAAGGCCTATCCTTATTGCCTTCGGGGATCACTCGTACGTACTAGACATAGTTATAGGTAATACCACCTTATAAACCTCAAAGCATCAACACAGTACAATCACTACGATTTGTCGTCAACCGCATAGACTACCATACCCAAACTTATACGATGACCATCGGTTCCATATCCAAAGACTACGATAATAACCCCAATGTAATCCCCTTTTGGTACATGAGTAATTAGGCTGTAGTGTTCAGGGTAAAATGACCAAGGTAAAGCTCATCTCAATAACCAGGATACCAGCGCGGTTGACATTATACACTCCCCATAACAGATATCCCCTCTAGTACATCACCCTCGATCACTCACACGTGGTATGCATTGCACATAAAATATCCAATTAATTATAACCCTCGCTAATGGGTTGAATCAAATAAACATATACACATACTGACCCACTGCTACCCGGTCACATTTATAACTCTCCCCAACAGGTTAAATCAATATAAACATATATAGACCCATCACTATAGGGTCATACATAATAATCCTAACTATTAAAAGATAATACACATTTTACCCCTATCCGATTCTAGACGTTACTAGTCCTACTTCCCAAGGATCTCCAAATTCAAGTTATAGTCTCACACACAACTTATACTAGAAACACATACAATAACTATATTCAATATTATATAATACAAGCCCAATATTGCGAGGCTATACGTCTAGGTACCATCCCACACCTAACTTATATAATCACATCCAATATACCAATTACCCCCACTCTAGGGTTTTAACTATTTTTTATTCTCAACCAAAGGGTAAGCGACCCACTAGTTCATCATAATGACCCTAATAATCTCGGTAAAAAAGTCCAATTCTTTAAGCCCCAAAAATCCCAATTAACACCCTTTAAACTCTCAAATTTTCAAACTAACGCATTACACTCAAATTAACCCCTTCAAACCAACCGAGGTCAAAATACCCATTTAACCGAAACACAAATTTTCAAAACCTCAGAACATTATAATTCATTCTATTCTATAAGTATAATAAACATGAAGGCCAATCCATCTAAGTCTTAAGCCCCCAAACCAAATACTCCAACCAAACCAACAAAAGCCTAAATAGCACCAAACCCGAGACCGTCGATCGATCGATAATTTTGGTCGATCGATCGACCCTTCCTAAAAATTGGCAATTCCCTTGTTATGGGATTCATCATCTCCAACACCCAATTTATATTTCTAAAATTCCATCAATGACTTGAAAAGCTTCACCCAATCCCCCAATAAACATCTAAGACCACTTCATTTCAATGATTGGAACTGAATTCAAACAACAATATCACAAGTTTCTAATAAGATTTAAAGGGAAAATTCAATTTAAACACAAGAACCCTAGTTTTATATACTTCTTCAATTAACTTAGGATTTCCATGAATCAAAATATCAGAGGGTTTTTAAATGATTTACTATATAAAACAAGTTATAATCACTCTCTAACAATTTCAACTCTAGTTCATGGGGAAATAAATCAATATAGGATAGAAATTAACAAGATTATTATCTTAATTAGGTTAATTTAGAAATTACCAATTTAATCATCTAAAATCATATTCAATACATGATTAAGTTTAGATTTCAATGAATAGATATAGTCTAACACAAAATCAACTATAATCAAATTCTAGATAAACTTCCCTCAATCAATTTGTGTAGAAAACCATGCCAAGATCCCCCCAATTACTTCTATCTAGTTGAAGGTGTTTCCCAACTTGTGTTATGTGACTTATGAGATTCTCCAATCTATATAACTATATAAAAACTATAGACCCAAATCATGGGAGGATGACATGTGGCATTAACATAAATGTACATCTCTCCTCCTCAAATCATCTCTCCTCGCTTATCTTCCACCGTTTACATTTCCAAGACAGATTTTCAAGACTTATTTATTCCTCCTACCGAAATCCAACAGCATATTTCTCTACACTCCAATACAATGAATTTATTCCGTCTAACCGACTTCCTATTCAATGCACTCCATTTTTAGTTTTCCAAGAACAACCTCTTCCTTTTCCTTTTCCTCTTCCTCTTATCTCTCTTTCTCCCCCCTTTAATATATGAACCATCCATTAAAGGATTAGCCAAAAAAAAAACACAACCCAAAACAATCCATAATTTGTTGGTGGTGAAAGTAACTTTTTGTGACACCTCGACTAATTAAATACCGGGTAGCTACTCCTTTATTAAATTAATTCAAAATGCCAAGTTGGTCCAGTTAATAGCATCACTGTCGAAAACATTTTAATGATTACTAACCACCTAGTATTTAAAAAGTAAGTTGTCAAATTTTAATTTAAATTTGATTAACATGCAACAAGTGTAAAGAATAATAACACCATTCACCATAACGAAGTAAATAGAATAACCATCACATAAAGTAAATAAATCCCGAGGAAAAACTCCTCACAACAAATCCCACAACTGAAATAAGAAACGAAATACTGAATACTGAATCAATACATGCCAAAGTCTGAAAACTGAAATGGAAATGTCTCTAATAGAATTTGGGCAACATGCCCTACAACTGAAGAATACTGAATATGAAATCCAAATGATAGAAGCGTCTAAAAGCAAATCCATGTAGCTTCCACAAACAGCTACAGCTCGTCACCTGAATGAGTATCCTATGCATGGTGTCCTTGTGGCTGGGCACCTAAAATGGTTTTACAAGAAAAATAGATTTGAAAGCAAGCAGGTCAGAGCCCGAATGTGGAGATATTTTAAAAACCTGCAAGTGCTTTAAAAACATTTAAAACATTAAATGCAAAGTACATGTTAGGACGTGCACTCACATGAAATTCTCACCTCTCGTCTAACTGTGCACTCCTAACGTAAGTACCCGTCTAGAATGACACAAACTACTAGCTAAGTGACATCATATCTAGCTAGACTGTCATAGGTTCTACCCTTGTTACTCGGTTCCCATTAACATTATAACGATCTCAATTAAATAGCGGGCTTAACGTAAATTCAGATTCTCATATAAAAGTAATACAACTCGTTATAGATTATCCCTTTTGTTATTCCATAGTTACACACAATACCATATGAAAGTTCCCAGTTTATTAAGTGTATATTATTCACGTCATAAATATACAATACAAGCACCCCGAGAACTAGCTGCGGTGCACACATACTCTGCTATCCATCCCGGTACATCAAGTACATAAGGATCACATATTTCGAATCTCTCAGGAATAGTTCTCAGATAACAACATCACAAATAATGGAGGCGAACACAGTCACATCACATGGGTCACGCACATACCTACGCTCCCACGATCAGCAGACTTATTAACATCCCAATAAGTCCTTCTATGACCTATGTTCATCCAGGTAACCAGTCTAAATCCGGGCAACACAAGGATTAGAGGTCCCTAAGCGAACGCAAACCTCCCGTGATAGAAAGTATGGTAGGTATGTCATACACACAAATCATATACCAATACTAAGTAACACACATCTTAGTAATCACCTTAGTTTAATTGTAGTACATAACGCATTCTTGTACCAACTTAGAGTTACACAATTTATATAATCTCGGTTAATATAATATATAAAGCCGTCAGTAGCTCACATCGTATTGGACACTCACGTCCTACTTCATAGTCTCCCTTAGGTTCAAACTACACCACTAGGTTTGACTCCTCATTATATCCCAAACATCCAAAATATACCGATTAATCATCAAGGAAAGGTTATCTCTATGTATACACGAGGTTATGGGACTATCAGGATCAAAACAAGCTAAATAGCCTAAACTGTCAACTCGTTCGAAGTCTCGTTCGAACGAACTGAGACTTCTAACGAGATCTCGTTTGAACGAAGTGGGCTTTCTAACGAGATCTCATTCGAACGAACTCATCGAACGAACTTCACCCTCGTTAGAAGCGACTGGTCAACTCGTTAGAAGCTCGTTCGAACGAGCTCGTTCGAACGAACTGGGGAGGTCTTCTAACGAACGACCAGTTCCGTGCCCAGATTTCCCTAGTTTCGTTTTTCACCATTTTTATCTCTTCAAAACTCATCCAAATATCAAACCAACGATTGTTTAAGGTCTCTAATCAATCCTAAACATATCAAGGTTATAAACTAACGTATTTTAAGGAGTTAATTCATCCCAATCCTCATTAAATCTTCAAGTCTCATCACTTTCCCCCAATTTTTCAAGAACATAAACCCTAAAATTTTAAATCATGAATTAACCCAATTTAAATCCGTTTTAATTTCATCCAATCACTAATATCATCAGTATAATCATCTACCTACCATTCTACATGCAATTCTCCTCAAGATTTCAAGTTCTAAGTTCCAAAATACATGGGTTTTCATATTACACCAAGAACAAATCAATTTTATTGAATTCCTACGCATGGAAAGAGCATTCTATGAAATTAAACGGAATTAAATCACTTGCCTTGAGTTTATCTCTGATTTTGATGTTGATTTGCTGAAGTTATCTCTCTCTCTCTCTGCAGAATTCCCTCTTTACAAGCTTCCTTCTCCAAAGGTGGCTATGTTGGCTAGGGTTTTGGTTAGGAGACTTAGAAAACCTAATTCTAAAACTCCCCGTAGTCTTATGGGTCAATATGGTTGGTTAGTGGGTTTAGTGGGTTAATTCCCAATCAGATAAAGACTCTTAATTTTCGTCACTTTTAATTCCCAAAAATACAAGATTACCAAACTACCCTTTATGTTGCCGGTATGGCCTAAAAATACCCCGGGACCCAAACTAAACCCCCGGCTAGTGTTTTCTGACTATATCGACCCTTCCGGACGCGTTGGCGCACTCAAAACTACCATACGGTTAATAGAATTTAAATTCACTTTTATAATACAAATATATTATATCCTGACGCGACTGTCTCACGCGTCTCAACAAAATTTCCAAATTGCCGCATTTCAATCTCACGACAAATTTCATAATACAATATTCAATTATCAACATATATACTCAATGTAGTCAAATACCAACTCACATCTCGCTAGTATTTTATCCGGATTAATTCCCAATTAATTCTCATTTAATTAATTAATCCCAAATATAATTATCACAAAAATATAATTATCACAAAAATACGGGGTATTACACTTTTAACCTATGAACGCAAAGCATTCATGGCCGAAACACTACAGGTACCTATGATTTATTTTTATTTTTTGTCATTTTCATTATTTTAGTCATTTTTACAATCAAATTTATAATTTCAATAGCAATATATAATTTGTAAAGGAGTTGTTTTTTCAAATCATCTTTTACGACTTAGAGTTATTTGATTTTTTGTGTCGATTTTATTTTTTAAGTTGGGACAGCCATAGATGAAGCTCCAAAAATCAAGTATGTTACCTTTTTCATTTTAAATTAGTGGAGTGTATGAAAAAGAATACTATATAGTTTACATAAATTCGGCCACGCATCGCGTGGCCTTCATGCTAGTGACTCACTAAAACTGTTAATCCATGAAATTAGGCTTGGGCCTCACTTAAAAGATCCCAAAATCACCTTTAAATGACTTAAAACCTTATCTAAGCCTTATACCAACCCAATAGGCCTAAAACTCATAATTTTTAAGATAAAATGTACTTTCCACGCGTCCCAAGAGCCGATTACAAAATATGACAATTCAAGTAACTAACAACTCAGTTATTTAATATTCAGCCAATACGAGTCCAAGTATCAATTAATCAATTACTAGATTAACTTATAAAATAGGGTCAATTATTGAATAGTCCCTACTGTAAATGTATATTTTTTTTAAAAAGGACAAATATTTTAATTTAACGCATTTAGTCCCTCAAGCACTCAATATTCTCTTATTTTTAGAGGTCCGTGCCAGCGGCACTCCCTCTCCAAAATATGTGGCAAAGGACTTTTTGAGGCAAAATAAAAAAGTTTGGACTAAATGAGTATTAAAAAATATTCGAGGGACTATTTGGTATATGTCCCTATAAAATATGATTTCAAATCCGAATTAATTAAGCAAATAAAAATGTAAAAAATGACATCTCGATTCACGACAATCACAAATAATTAATTTTCTCATAATTAAATAATACATAGGAAAAATGAGAGGTATTACATTCTCCCCCCCTTAAATAAGGATTTTCGTCTTTGAAATTTGAATTAATTATAATCCCAGTTAAAAGTCTAAAAAACATCTCACCCGTAGCATCCTTACATTATCAGAACATAATCTGTCCAATCTATAACCTCGCGTACCCTATGGCCTCTCTAATCGGAATTGTGTTCGGCTATACTCTTAACCAAACTATTCTAACCATTGAAACACCAACTCGTCCCTTAGGAACTCCTTTCATCCTGTACTCGTAAAATATCATTCACACTTACGGTGAGAAGGTGAGGTCAAACTACACCAACCTCACCTTATCCAAGACTTCTAAGAGGAACTTTTCACTGGGTTGTGTACTCCCTATTAGAACCAGAACTCCACAATTCTCACACTGGAGAGATTATTAACAACACCTGATCTTTCCCTTGAAGCTCCAAACCACGCTTTTGCTTGTCTTCAAATTTCTTTGCCTGCTCCGGCAAAATCAACACATTATGCTATGAACACCCTGCCCTTAAGGTGTCTTGAACACATCTAAAAGCGAATAACTTACCACTTATAGTTCTAATAAATTTGGTCAACCTAACTCAGATGACCGTAAATGATCCCATGCTCGCCTTGGGACCCCTGAATCTTATCCCAATCATTTTTTTTACTCTCCAACTTCTACATTGGAATTGCACATACTAGAACTCTTCAAATGTCTCTGGTGTTCTACCATACTGACCGGAAGGAACACCATATCGACACAAACCATACCAATAATGAGTTCATCATATCAACACAACGTACGCCCCTAGATACTGTACATCCAATAGATTTTGGAATGTATATTGAATCCTAAAACACGCACCTCAGTCTAAATTACCTCTCATAGTTTGTGACCCCCCCGATAAAAATTTCCCCTGAAAAATGTAATCTTCTCTGATCATCGAACGGAGAAAGGAACCTCTACCCAAATACCTTGTACTGAACCACCCCTAACATGGATTTGGGTGTAGTAAACACCACTATTAGACCACTTCCTCTTCAACAAGATATTTCCACAATTCATAGCAAACCTCTCCTTTGTACGGTCAAAACTTACTAATGATGCACCCGATCTAAGTTGTGCTAAAAATTTTCCTTAAGGATATTCTCTCCTCGATTTCTCCATTGATGATAACTCTCTCATGTTTTAATCATCCGGAGGAAACACTCTCCTTGACTGGTTCAACCGGTCATTGATACGTAACAATAAACACTTTTCCCGTATCTTGACCTTATCATATTCCTAGTTATCCACACATCCTCTTTGTGACTGATGGGGCATAAACTTCGTATGCAAAATATGCGTCCTAGGGCGTTTACGCCTTATACAAAAAAGATACCACAACTTGACACACTATATACAGAAGTGTTATGGCAAGTAAGGATCGAATCCACAGGAAATGGTATTTATGATTAAATTCAATTAGTACTTAGAAAAAGGGGAAAGTGACAAGATGATATGGTGGGAATAAAATTAACACTAAGCAATAACTAAACTAAACTAAATGACAAAAATGGGATTAAGATCATTTTCCCACCATGGGTTAACAACATGTATGGATCAAAACGCATTTAACTAAGCATATCCAATTGATTTTAAACATCAAACATGAAGAAATTTAATTCGATAATGAAATATTAAAATTTCACTCGATTATGGTCATGAATGGATTAAAGTTGCAATATCGCTATACGCACTACCATTGCATGACAAAGGAATTTAAACGGATAACATTTCGACTTAAATACACAAGGTTTCAACCCAAAAACCTAGATTTTAAAGCTCAATACCCATCCATGGTGGAAATATTATCCCAACCTTTAAGTCGTTACCACACATGATTAAAACAATAAATAAAACTAATTAACAAATAAAAATAACAAATAAACCAACAAAAACTAATTATATTATAACAAAACTAGGTTACTATGACACCCCGCCTAATAAAATACCGGGTGATCAGTCCTATACCAAATTAAAACAAGTATCCCAGTTGGTTCATCCTTAGCATCACTGTCGAAAACTTTTTAAAACTTATTATCCACCTAGTATTCCAAAAGCTGGTGCCAAATTTTAACTTTTTAATTAACAAAACAATACATGCGGAGATAATTATAAACCATTCATACAACTGAATAATTAATTAAACAACTTGCCGAGTAAACCACCGACCACCAAAGTAAAGTAAATCAAGTATAAACATCCAACACCTGAATAAATACATCTGAAACTGTACTGAGAAGTCGAGGCAACAAGCCTTAAATAAAACTGAACTGAGAGAAGATTCCTACTCTAGGAATGAATGAATGATGCGTCTAATCCAAAATCCCGCTAGCATCCACATATTCTGCAGCTCCGTGTCCCTGGAATAGAATATCAATCCTGGCGTCCCTGTGATTGGACACCTAAAAGGTTTTGGAAAATAGTTTTATAGCAAGGGTTAGAACCCAAAATATTTTGAAAATATTTAGCAAGTGAATTAACTGCAGTAATTTAAAATGCATGAATGCGCTTCATATTAAAGTTACTGTCGCACTCTCTTGTGGACATTCTCACCCCTCCACTAATGTGCACACCTAACGGTTACCTTAACCCCACCTAGTTGTACTACCCCGTCCAACTAGTCCTGGTGTAACCTCCCCTTGCCATACTACTCTAACCCGAGTATAATTATTCATGAATTATAAGTTATCTCACTAATTAACTTAATTAATTCCTTCTTAATTAATAGCATATAACCGTAACACAAGTTATATAAATTAAATACATCACATACGGTATTATTCCCACAAATGATTAACTTAATTGATTTCTCATTAATTAACAGCATATAACTGGAACCCGAGTTATATAAAGTAAATACGTCACACACAGTATTATTAACTACATATAATATTTACTACCATATTATATGTACCTTTACTAAAGCATCCACGCATATATCATACGTATATCCATCCTTCCGAGTATACCCTCAATGGATGATTCCCTCTAAAGTGCTATCCCACTAGGTGTACTCACATAACCTAGTTACCCAAGTTGGAGTCGCTCACCAACCTGGCCCAAAACATAAACGAAGTGGAGGTGGTCATATTCCTTCCCTGAAAATGAGATAAGCCCCTCACCCATATAACGGACGCTATGACCTGGGGATATACTCACCCTACTCCTCAAGCTAGGGGATTCACCCACATCGCGCAACCTCCCTTAATAGCACTAGAGTATGTAAATTAAATAAATATCTAATCATTGATATTTAAAATCACACGCAATATATATATATATATAATATAATATAATCCCGGCACCCGTAAGCCTGAAATATCCAGAGTCTCTCGCCTGACTCAACTAAATAAGTTATCTCACTCATTATATTATTATTATTATCCCGAGTCTATGGTCCGACTCTAATTAAATTAATTCACACATTAATTAATATAATGCTTTCCCCGAGTCTATGGTCTGACTTTCATTTAATTAATTTTACCCAATTAATTTCTATAATGCTTGCCCGAGTCTATACCTCGACTCTTAGTTAATTTAATATCACCTAAATTAACTTATTACCTCCCCGAGTCTACCATCCGACTCTAATTAAATTAACTAGCCCACCCATTAATTTAATACCTTCTCGAGTTTACAATCCGACTCTAATTATATAATTAACACAACTATTAATTTAATACCAATCCGAGTCTGTGGTCCGACTCTACTTAAATTAATTTACACACTAATTAATTTATTACATTCCCGAACCTACAACCCAACTCTAGCTAATGAATTACACATTAATTAATTTACCAATTTTTCGAGTCTATAGTCCGACTCTACTTTAATTAATTACTCATTAATTAATTTAATACTTGGTGTCGCACAACCATTTTTACCCGAACTCGCTCACTTGGCCCGTAACTTAATATTTCCTGAGTCTAAGTTTCGACTCTAAATTTACCTATCCTCTCGATAATTAACTTAAATGCCTTGGTGTCACTTAACCAACATACCCGGACTCCCTCACTTGGTCCATATTTAAATCTCAGAATTTAATTCCCAAATATCCGCTCATAATGTGTCACGCATTTATCCCTCCCAAATATTTTCCCATAGGAACTAAGTCTCGTATTTAATTGACACTAAATAAATAAGTCCCCAAAGGAATATTTTTAGCTTTTTCCCAATTAAAATTATACTAAAAGAAAGATCCAAAAATAAAACAAGGGGTAACCCAACAGCCCAACCTGCCAAGATTTGGCCATCGTCGATCGATCGAAGGCCCCCGATAGATCGATAGATCCTCCCTGGACAGCCCTTCTTCCCCACTGAATTCCACCATTAACGAATTCCAAGATTTGCATACCAGAATTTCAACCTCTAATCGAGTCATCCCAACACATAAACATATTTAACTTTGATCCTATACACAATATACACCTTTTAGTATATAAATTTCTCAACTTATCTCACAATTTCAAAGATGGGTTTTTCCCATAAATCCCCATTAACTTTGTTCTAAAATCCCAAATTCCAGATTCAAATTCCACCCTTTTATATTCTGGATTTCTCATTTAAATCATATATACATATTCAGATATCAATCACCCATCTAAATCTTACTTTGAATCTCATTCAAGTGTTCCATAAACAAAAACCCCATTTTGCATCCATTTACACCCAAAAACGAATTTTAGTATACACATCACTAAAATATGAATTGGATATCACCATTTAGAAGTAAAAACAGTTATCCACTTGCCCGAAATTACTCGTAGGGTCTGATCCGTTGTTGATGTCCCTTAATTTGGCTCCAAGATCCCCAAATTGGCTTTTGATTTCTTTTCCCCAATCTCCCTCTCAAACCCTAGGTTAGAATTGTGTTGGCTGCTTATTTTCCTTTTTTTAGGTTTAGGTTTAAAAACACTAATCCCGTTTTTAGCCTAATGGGCTAAATTAAAATAGCCCAAATCATCCCGTGTGGGCCCGACTATGCCCAAAAATGTCCCGAGACCCAATTACTACCCCCGGGTACTCTTTTCTGACTATCTCGACCCATCCGAACTCAACCGCGCACTCAGAATTGGTATCTGATATAAAAATCCTTATCTCACACCCAATTTAGTCTATACCGACTCCCGGCTAAGATAAGTGCATACCCCGTCATTAATACCCGAAATGACGCAATTAAATTATTACTATTCACCTAGTGAATAAATTTACCTAAATATTAACGATTCACTCCCTGGTTAATATTTAAATATATATTGCCATAATTAATTCAATTAAAATTACAACACATAAGTAAATTTAGAATTCTCGAATTAATTAAATATTAAATGCACAAAAATACGGGGTGTTACATACTTCCCCCCTTACAAAGGAATTTCGTCCTCGAAATTAAGATAAGCCTAGTGTTCCAATATTCACATATTACTCACTAGTCAAGCGCCTATAAGCTAGTGATATCTATCTCTCCCGCTTTTCTTTAAGTTACCCAAATATGCATTTTATTAACCAGGGCGCCTATACACCCTATACCCGTGTTTTAACCGCACGAAAGTTGCCTTAGTTAACCCGGGTGCCCATACACCCTAACCCCATGCTTTACTGCACGAAAATTTTACCCGACTATGTTAGTCGTAACCCGTAATATAACTTCCAACCCGTAGTCATATCACACACACCTATGTATATATATATACTGGTTGGGGTACCCAACCCATGTACTAACGACCAAATATTTCCCACCCTGAGGATTAGACCATAGGGTAGAATGTAATAATTAATATTTATTATTATCAAGTCTACAAATCTCACACAGTAGCAATATTCACAAGTTTATATATGTATATATATATACTAATTCTGCACCCCTGGGCTAAGACCCATTAGTACACCTATTAAGAGAATCCTGCATCCCCGGGTTAGCACCCCTTAATGCACCTATCAAAATATTTTAGTACCCCCGGGTTATCACCCAATAACACACTTTAACAATAGTTTCTGCACCCCTGAGTTATCAATCATTAGTGTGCTTAACTATAAGTTCCTTACACCCCTGTGATACCCTCAAATACTTGACTCTTAATCACAATAGTATATACATTTACCGATAGGTTACCAAAGATCACATAAAGGCACCGCGCCCTTACTATCACTAGTTCTTGTGCTAAATAAACCCCGAGCTATCTCTCCCTACTCGTAAACAAATTTAACCACACTGATTTACTTCAGTAAACATCCCCACTTATCGGGATATAATGTGAGACACAAGACCTCACTAGGTGCCTCTCTCACCATGCAATACAACATATGTACACACATATATAGGCTAGACGCCCTCTCAGGTGATACCTAGTACCAACCATACCCTGGTGTCACGAACACCAAAACTTTACCCCACTATCCACAATAGTTCAAATCCATCGATATCCAGTTGATATTTGGGAAGAATAATCAACCCTACTCCTCTATCTCTCAAAAGTATTAATCTCTCGCATAATTCAAACCTTCACTTAGTGTACACCTCCACTCTCCCGTGAAGAACACTAAAAACTCTGCTACCCCACGAAAAGTTTATCCACATACTATGGCTGCTACCGCCAACGCACCCACTAAATCCGACTCATCTGTGAACTCTAGTGAAAATAAGTCTTATTTTGTGACACCCTCCTTGTCACTCAAAACATACCCCATGCCCATAGGATAAAAGATAATTACCTCCATACTCCAGCTGCAATGGCTGATCCTCGAGTGCCGGAGCATCTTCCCCTTACCCGAACACACCCATGACTTGCTATAGTGGCTGTACATCCAAGACTTCATCCTGTAGTTGACCCTTGTCTCACCGAGGGCACTCCCTCTTCATGTGTCCCTCTTCCCCACAAATGAAACACCTCCTAATAATTTCACCCTTCCACTGATCCCTTCCTTGTTGGCCATCCTATCGATAGCCTCCAGTTCTAAATCGTTTGGCATGATTTCCCTGCCGGAAACCCTGCCCCTGACCTCCCCCTGTTTGCAGTTGGGATACCCCACTGGTATTGTTCCCTCCTGCTTTATCCGACAGGTTGGTTTCCACTCCTCTCTTTCTTCCTTTCACGTGGAAGAGATATTCCTGACAGTGCAGGAGTGTTGCGTTAACGACATCAGTATAAGCTACTAATGCGGGATTCCCAATTAAATGTTGTCTGATTCTCTAGACTAACCCATCCATAAACCCTATTTCTCTCTCTCTTAATCACTTACCTCATCTGGTACAAAATTTTTCGTCCGAGTAAATTCTTCCTCGTAATCGGCCATTGAACGGTCCCCTGAGTCACTTCTCTAAATTTTCTCCTCATTTCGGTCTCAATCGCAGGAGGAAAAATACTTACGATCGAACCGCACCCAAAATACTGTAATAGCTAGTGTATTCCTTTTCTCATCTCTGGTAATCGACCCCCACCACTGTAGTGTTGCTCCCACTAAACTAGAAGTGACTAGCATTTGCTTCTGCACTTAGTTACCATCTATCATGCGTAGGTGACGCTGGATATCTCTCATCCACTGCCACGTTAGCACTATACCCGAACCCCCTCAAGGGTCTGGTGAAAACCTCACACACTTGCTGCCACCCCGACGGCCCCGGGTGGATTCGAACATCTGGTGCCACTAACACTTGTGGCTGATCCCGTGGAAAGTACCTTCCCATTGCGACCACCGTCGCTTCAATTTCCTACGCCACCAATTCAGTTACTTGCGTTGCCAAAATCATCTCTGGCAGTTGCTGCGGTAACTCTTGCTCCTCATGAGCCTCCCTAGTCTCAACTCCCCCTGCTGCCCTAGATGCTCCCCCTCTCCTGGGCGTCGTCTGGAATGAGAATCGAATCGTATGAGTTCACTCTCAAATAAGATTCAGCAGAAGAACGAAAACGCGCGTACGTATGAGAATACAACAATCCTATCATAAGGCTCTATATCAAAGATTGTTAAGCCAAAATGTGAAAAGTCGCACAGATCCTAAGGACACTAGAACCTGATGCTCTGATACCATCTATGACACCCCGCCTAATAAAATACCGGGTGATCAGTCCTATAGAAAATTGAAACAAGGATCCCAGTTGGTTCATCCTTAGCATCACTGTCGAAAACTTTTTAAAACTTATTATCCACCTAGTATTCCAAAAGCTGGTGCCAAATTTTAACTTTTTAATTAACAAAACAATACATGCGAAAATAATTATAAACCATTCATACAACTGAATAATTAATTAAACAACTTGCCGAGTGAACCACCGGCCACCAAAGTAAAGTAAATCAAGTATAAACATCCAACACCTGAATAAATACATCTGAAACTGTACTGAGAAGTCTGGACAACAAGCCCTAAATAAAACTGAACTGAGAGAAGATTCCTACTCTAGGAATGAATGAATGATGCGTCTAATCTAAACTCCTTCTAGCATCCACATATGCTGCAGCTCCGTGTCCCTGGAATAGAATATCAATCCTGGCGTTCCTGTGCTGAACACCTAAAAGGTTTTGGAAAATAGTTTTATAGCAAGGTTTAGAACCCAAAACATTTTGAAAATATTTAGCAAGTGAATTAACTGCAGTAATTTAAAATGAATGAATGCGCTTCATATTAAAGTTAGTGTCGCACTCTCTTGTGGACATTCTCACCCCTCCACAAATGTGCACACCTAACGGTTACCTTAACCCCACCTAGTTGTACTACCCCGTCCAACTAGTCCTGGTGTAACCTCCCCTTGCCATACTACTCTAACCCGAGTATAATTATTCATGAATTATAAGTTATCTTACTAATTAACTTAATTAATTCCTTCTTAATTAATAGCATATAACCGTAACACAAGTTATATAAATTAAATACATCACACACGGTATTATTCCCACAAATGATTAACTTAATTGATTTCTCATTAATTAACAGCATATAACTGGAACCCGAGTTATATAAAGTAAATACGTCACACACAGTATTATTAACTACATATAATATTTACTACCATATTATATGTACCTTTACTAAAGCATCCACGCATATATCATACGTATACCCATCCTTCCGAGTATACCCTCAATGGATGATTCCCTCTAAAGTGCTATCCCACTAGGTGTACTCACATAACCTAGTTACCCAAGTTGGAATCGCTCACCAACCTGGCCCAAAACATAAACGAAGTGGAGGTGGTCATATTCCTTCCCTGAAAGTGAGATAAGCCCCTCACCCATATAACGGACGCTATGACCTGGGGATATACTCACCCTACTCCTCAAGCTAGGGGATTCACCCACATCGCTTAACCTCCCTTAATAGAACGAGAGTATGTAAATTAAATAAATATCTAATCACTGATATTTAAAATCACACACAATAAATACACACACACATATATATATATATACTATCACTACACCGTATATATATATATAATATTATCCCGGCTTTACCGTGTACTCACAACTAGTAAGCCTGAAATATCCCGAGTCTCTCGCCTGACTCAACTAAATAAGTTATCTCACTCATTATATTATTATTATCCCGAGTCTATGGTCCGACTCTAATTAAATTAATTCACACATTAATTAATATAATACTTTCCCCGAGTCTATGGTCTGACTTTCATTTAATTAATTTTACCCAATTAATTTCTATAATGCTTGCCCGAGTCTATACCTCGACTCTTAGTTAATTTAATATCACCAAATTAACTTATTACCTCCCCGAGTCTACTATCCGACTCTAATTAAATTAACTAGCCCACCTATTAATTTAATACCTTCCCGAGTCTACAATCTGACTCTAATTATATAATTAACACAACTATTAATTTAATACCAATCCGAGTCTGTGGTCCGACTCTACTTAAATTAATTTACACACTAATTAATTTATTACATTCTCGAACCTACATCCCAACTCTAGCTAATTAATTACACAATAATTAATTTACCACTTTTCCGAATCTATAGTCCGACTCTACTTTAATTAATTGCTCATTAATTAATTTAATACTTGGTGTCGCACAACCATTTTTACCGGAACTCGCTCACTTGGCCCGTAACTTAATATTTCCTGAGTCTAAGTTTCGACTCTAAATTTACCTATCCTCTCGATAATTAACTTAAATGCCTTGGTGTCACTTAACCAACATACCCGGACTCCCTCACTTGGTCCATATTTAAATCTCAGAATTTAATTCCCAAATATCCGCTCATAATGTGTCACGCATTTATCCCTCCCAAATATTTTCCCATAGGAACTAAGTCTCGTATTTAATTGACACTAAATAAATAAGTCCCAAAAGGAATATTTTTAGCTTTTTCCCAATTAAAATTATACTAAAAGAAAAATCCAAAAATAAAACAAGGGGTAACCCAACAGCCTGACCTGCCAAGATTTGGCCATCGTCGATCGATCGAAGGCCCCCGATCGATCCTTCCTGGGTAGCCCTTCTTCCCCACTGAATTCCACCATTAACGAATTCTAAGATTTGCATACCAGAATTTCAACCTCTAATCGAGTCATCCCAACACATAAACATATTTAACTTTGATCCTATACATCATATACACCTCTTATAGTATATAAATTTCTCAACTTATCTCACAATTTCAAAGATGGGGTTTTCCCATAAATCCCCATTAACTTTGTTCTAAAATCCCAAATTCCAGATTCAAATTCCACCCTTTTATATTCTGGATTTCTCATTCAAATCATATATACATATTCAGATATCAATCACCCATCTAAATCTTACTTTGAATCTCATTTAAGTGTTCCATAAACAAAAACCCCATTTTGCACCCATTTACACCCAAAAACGAATTTTAGTCTACACATCACTAAAATATGAATTGGTTATCACCATTTAGAAGTAAAAACAGTTAACCACTTGCCTGGAATTACTCGTAGGGTCTGATCCATTGTTGATGTCCCTTAATTTGGCTCCAAGATCCCCAAATTGGCTTTTGATTTCTTTTCCCCAATCTCCCTCTCAAACCCTAGGTTAGAATTGTGTTGGCTGCTTATTTTCCTTTTTTTAGGTTTAGGTTTAAAAACACTAATCCCATTTTTAACCTAATGGGCTAAATTAAAATAGCCCAAATCACCCCGTGTGGGCCCGACTATGCCCAAAAATGTCCCGAGACCCAATTACTACACCCGGGTACTCTTTTCTGACTATCTCGACCCATCCGGACTCAACCGCGCACTCAGAATTGGCATCCGAATTAATTTATAAAAATCCTTATCTCACACCCAATTTAGTCTATACCGACTCCCGGCTAAGATAAGTGCATACCCCGTCATTAATACCCTAAATGATGCAATTAAATTATTACTATTCACCTAGTGAATAAATTTACCTAAATATTAACCATTCACTCCCCGATTAATATTTAAATATATATTGCCATAATTAATTCAATTAAAATTACAACACATAAGTAAATTTAGAATTCCCGAATTAATTAAATATTAAATGCACAAAAATACGGGGCGTTACAATTACAAAGCAACAAACTAAGCTATAAATCAAGAAAACAATGACGAAGATGATGAATAGTAGCATACACACCAAACCCTAGGAGAGAGAGAGGAAGCAAGCTCCCAAACACTAATTAGAACTAACCTAAGAATTAAAGATCTCTCAAACAAATGAGGGGAAAATATATTTATACAAAAATCCAAATGGAAAACTTGTAAAACAAAGGAGCCAATTCTACACGGGACGAATCGGTCCGGAGCAGGGGAATTTCGACACAGCCAGGGGCGAATCAATTCGGACCCTTTAGGTCTAATTTCTTTGTTGCTGTCTTGTTTGTTTCTTAGATTAACATACCAAAAATATCGTAACTTCTTCGTCATAGACCGGGATCATACGCGGTCAAAAGCTATGCAAATCTAACTTGAGGGCTTTACATCTATAAAGACTTTGGTCCAGATTCCCAAATGATTAAATGACTTAAATGCCCCTGAATGCGCGTTTTAAGATGAAACTTTCCCGAAATGCAATCAAACTTCACGCATAACGTATTAATACCTACAAAAGCTCGATTATACCTCGTAAAGCATATAAGCATACATAAAATAGATTGTTTAGTTAATGAGCATAAATAAAGGAATTAAGGTACCCGAGGGGGCTAAAATGCATAAGTATAAAGGGTAAGTAAATACAATAGTTGGGACGAATTACACTCCCTAACTTAGACATTACTAGTCCATAAAGATTAAATGTAAAGAAATAAGACTACAAGTAGCACCATAAGACGGGAAAGATGTACAAAGGAGATAAATTCCACTTTCGTGGGCGAATGATTGCATTTATTGTATGCAATAAGCTGTTAAATTCTTAGGTTACCTTAGTGGACGAGTGTTGTTTCGTGAGGGTTTTTAGGGATGAAATCCATAAACATTAAGTTTCCTAAAAAAGTATGCCCAATCAACAATACAAGACATGCTCAATAATAACGAAAAGGATTTCAGCATGTTATTAGAATAATGAATGAATGCACTCAAAAGTCCGTAATTATTAACATCGGATTAACTTATATCATAATTAAAACCTTCAGAGCGGGAGAAAGAGAGAGCACATGAACAGTAGTTTGATTTGGCAAATTTTTTATAAATCGGATATGTGTTAAAGTGTGAATATATATCAATCCTATCCGGTGTTTACACTCAAAAAATGAAATCACTATTAAATGGGGGTGAAACACACACATGACATGCGGGAATAAAGAGTAAATATAAATGGAAACTAAGATGCGCACATGTCATTAATTGAATAACGCTATATATAAAATGCAAAATATGTAATCTCAATGAAAGGATACTGTTCATTAAGGGAGGCAAAATGCATTTTTACTGATTATCACAATTATTAAAACAATTGAATCACACTCACCTTAGGGTTACATTGGATTTTGGATAAGGTTGTAATGTAGGTTTGGAGTTAAGGTTATGAAATGAAGGGAATATGTACAGATTCAGAGGTGTTTTGGGATGAAACACTCGGGATATTGAAAAATTATGGGCAATTTAAAAATTAAAACATGATTTTCATAACAAGTATTGGATATGAAATTGGAAAGTAATAAAGATTATTGAACACTATATACAAAAAGGAAATACTTTCTCTTTCTTTCTTTTTTTCTCATCCGTTTCTTTAGTTTTTCTTTTGTTTTCCTTTATTCTCCTTTCTCTTTTTCACTTTTTCTTTTCTTTCTTTTCTTTTCACTCTCGCATGCTCAATTGCAACCATATAACAAGAACATTATTCAATCCCAAGTATCATTCCAAACAAAGGTATGAAAGTTGATATATATGATTTATAATTCCAATTTGGAGTTGGGTTATGAAATGAAAGACTATATTTAGTCTCAAAGGGGTTGACGAGGGGAAACATACAAGGTGAGGTAAATGTCAGTATGGGATAAATAATTGTAAGGACATTTTTGTCATGTCCGTTATCTTACAGTTTTTTGTATGTCGTACGCCGCTACATTTGGCACGTCTCTGCACGATCACATATGACGGCCTCAATCCGAATTTTGGGAATCTAGCATTCATCATCTCCATCATGTGTACCACATCAGCCTCAACGACTTCACGTTCCATGATTTTAGGGACTACATGCAAGTGGTACGCAAGAGAAGTCAAAATAGTGAAAAAGGCTCGATATGGAAGTTCAAGGTCATTTTCGTAATTGCACAGCCACCGTTCGGAGGACCGGTCAACTAGAAAGTTGAAGATCTTGCCACAACAAAGATACTGGAAGAAAATGCACCTCAATCCGAGCTACAGTAAAGAAGTTATGGCCCTTTGAAAATGGAGAGAATTCCTCGAAAAAGACTTGGGAAAAATGCCAAGTGTTTAAGCCCCATATCCAGAGATTTTCTGCGAACCGAGGACCAAACCGGTTCGGGGGGCGAATCGATTCGTGGTACACCCGAACCGGTTCGGGGTACCTGTATGCTGGCAGAGTTTAAGTTTTTTAAAACTCTTCTTTGGTTTCCCTATATAAACCAACTTCGGGGGAGTTGTTTTACAAGACTTACATAGACGAATTTAAGAGTCCTATAAGCTCTAGTCTTCATCTTTTTGAGTCCCAAGACTCATGTTTTGATTCACACAACTTTGTCAAACCTTTGTGAATCTTTTTACAACCCAAGAACACAACCTTGTGTTTGTTCAACCTTTGTGGAGAAGCCGTCTTCCTTCTTCATTGCTGCTCACCTAGAGTTCTCGAGGGAGATTCTAGCCGACGACACTGGAACCGATGCCTGCGGGTATTTCTGTGTCACCCTTATTTTTCATTATAATCCGTGTAACTGTATATTACAAATTATAGTGAAAAATAAAAAGGTTTCCCCTTTGGGGGATTTTTCCTCACATGTGTGTGTTTGAATACTCTTGCATGATTTCATCTTAATTCAATCACACCTAGATGCATGTTTAGGATTTAATTGGGTAAACGGAGTTTAATTATATAATTTCTTAATTTGAACGCATGCGTACCTCTTCTAATTGGTATCAGAGCAGGTTACGCTAATTTATCGCGTATTCCTAATTTTTCGCAAAATTTTTCTAAGATATCAATTTTTGAAAAAAATTAATTTTTGAAGAAGAGCGTGTACAATGGAGAAATCATATAATAAAATGCCAGTTTTTGACGGGAAAAACAATGCGTACTGGAAAGCCCGCATGAGGTCTACATTAAAGGCCATAAATTAACGTGTCTGGATTTTAGTTGAAAGAGGGTGGACACCTCCCTCCGTCACTGTTGAAAACGTGACCAATTTAAAACCTGTCACTTCATGGACTGAAGGTGAATTTAAATGGTCTTCTTTTAATTCTAAGGGTTTAAGTGCTATTTCCAGATCCATCACTCCTGATGAGTTCCGACGTATCATGACGTGCACCACGTCAAAAGAGGCATGGGATTTTTTGCAACTTATCCATGAAGGAACTAATGTTATGAAAGAATCTAAATTGCAAAATTTAACAACTCAATTTGAGACCATCACCATGCTTGAAACTGAATGTTTTGATGATTTTTATGCTAGGTTATCAGATATTGTTAATACCAGCTTTAATCTTGGTGAACATATTCCTAATGCTAGAGTTGTGAAAAAGATTATTAGATCACTGCCTAAGCGTTTTATCCCTAAAGTCACTGTGCTAAATTCTATGGGTAATTTAAATACGCTAAAATTGGAGGAACTTGTAGGAGACTTGAAAACGTATGAAATTGATATGTATACTAAATCTGTCAAGCCTAAAGATAAGGGAATTGCACTTAATGCACAAGAGAGAAAAAGTGAAAGGTCGGCAAGAAAGAGAGTTGAGTCATCTAGAACGAGATATATTAAAACGTCTGATTCTAAGTATGATTTTGACTTAGATGATTTGGCTCTATTTGCTAAAAATTTCAAGAAATTCTCAAATTTAAGAAAAATGAAAATTTTAAAGATAAAAAGAATTTTCAGAAAAATAAGTTTGAAAAGAAAAATGAGAAAGATTTTAAAGACCCTCCTAAGAAAGACATTGAGAGAAGCTATGAGTGCGACGGTAGGGGCCATAGAGCTTTTGAGTGTGCTACTCGTCTGAATAGAGAAAAGGGCAAAGCTGTCCTTAATGCTACCCTTAGTGACGACAGTGAGGTCGAGTCGGTGGACTCGGGAGATGAGTCACCGCATGAGTGTAACTTCACCGCATTCATGGCTAGTCATGTGAGTACTTCTAGTACTCCTCACGATGATGAGTATGATGCTTCACATGGACACCTCGACAGTGAGAGAAATGTGAGTGAGGGGGAGGATGATGTATATGAGAGCGAGAGTAATCTTCAATGTTCCTACGCCGAGTTATATGATGAGTCATTTAAAACTAAAAAGCGTAACAAAGCATTAGTTTTTAGGATCACCGCGTTAGAAGAAGATTTAGAAGAAGCGTGAGAGAGAGAGAGTCCTCCACCTGCACCGTCATCAGAGAGAGGAAGTCTGCCGTGTTAAAAAAGAGAATTTGTTTAGACAGAGAGAGAGTTGTTTTGAGAAAGAGAAAGGGGACTTGACGAAACAAGTGTCTAGTCTTACGAGTGAGCTCCACTCCTCCCTAGAGACTCGAAAGAAACTTAAAGCCCTTGTAGCCCATCTTACTCATGATCTTGAGAGAGCACGGGAAGTCAAGGTACAAATCGAGGACAGATCTGGGAAGATGGGAAAGATGCTCCTCGGTCCCACTTTAGGTTTTGGTGATAGGCAGGGAATAGGTTTTGATGGTGCCTCCACGTCCCAAATTGCACCAGGACCAATTCCTGAGTTTACTACGACTTCATATGGCCATCGTCAAAAACCAAGAAGGAGAGTTCGACCAAGAAAAGCAAACCAAGGTCCGCCTGTTCTTTTGTACCCTTTGCAAAAGAAATGGCCACCTCGGGGAGTTTTGCTATAGTTTGGGTCGGACACGATGTACTACTGATCCACCACATCATACTGATGATTTTGTCAGTCTGAGAGAGCATGTTGAGTTTTTAGCTGCCACATCACAGAGTTTGATGGAGGAATTCCGACGGATGTCTTTGCCGTCAATGAATGCTTCCCACATTTCGGCTAAAACTAACAACAACAAGGTTAAATAAAAGGTTACCTCTTCTTGGGTACCTAAGAAAGATAAAAAGGCCATTGTTGTTCATGTCGCTCTCAAAGCTCATAATACCTCATAGTGGTATTTTGATAGTGGATGCTCCAGACACATGACAGGTGATGTCTCTTTTTTTACCCACCTTGAGGATTATAAGGATGGTATAGTCACCTTTGGAGATGGGAGCAAGTATAGCATTGTAGGACGAGGTACTGTAGAGTTATCAGGATTTCCTAAGCTAGAGAATGTTTTGTACGTCAAAGGTTTGAAAGCAAACCTTCTCAGCATTAGCCTGCTGTGCGATGACGACTTTGCTGTAAAGTTTGACTTGGAAGCATGTAAGGTCTATAATCAAGCCGGTAAACTTTTAGTGCAAGGGGTGAGGACAGAGGATAATTGCTATGGGACTGAGCCCACATCCTCACTTGTTTGCAATAGCGCCACGATCACTCCTATGGATCTGTGGCACCAACATTTAGGTCACGTGAACGTTTGAGATTTGTCTCATTTAGCTAAAAAGGACCTAGTACGTGGCTTACCATCTCTTGGAAAGCCAACTTCCACGGTTTGTGGACCCTGTCAGATGGGAAAGAAAATTCGTAGTCCTCATAGGAAGTTGAATTCTATTACCACCTCCCGTGTTCTTGAGCTGATTCACATGGATCTTATGGGTCCTACTCGTACGGAGAGTCTGGATGGTAAGAGGTATATTCTCGTGATAGTGGACGATTTCTTCAGATATTCTATTATAGGCTTTCTGAGAGAAAAATCAGATGCTGTAGAGTTTTTAACGACCAAGTGCCGTGTCCTGCAAAACCAACACGGAGTCACTATTAACAGGATGCGTAGTGACAAGGGCACTGAATTCACAGAAGCAAAGGTAGATCTTTACTGTGATAGCCTTGGGATCAAACATGAGTTTTCTGCTGTGAGAACTCCTCAGCAAAATGGGATTGTTGAGAGAAAGAATAGAACGATCCAGGAAATGGCTAGATCTATGCTTCTAGGTCGTAAGGTTTCTAGGAGACTTTGGGCAGAGGTAGTTTCAACTGCATGACACACGATGAATAGGGTTTACCTGCGTCCACACACACTTAAGACGCCTTATGAATTGTGGACTAGCAAGAAACCTAACCTTGCCTATTTTCATGTTTTTGGGAGTAAATGCTACATCCTACGAGATAGAGAGCAATTAGGAAAGTTTGACTCCCAGAGCGATGAGGGAATATTGCTAGGATATTTATCGAATAGTAGAGCATACCGAGTTTTTAACCTGAAGAACTCTTAGGTTATGGAATCAATAAACGTCACCGTGCAAGATGACGAACCTCCGACGGCTATTGATCCTAACCTTCAGTGTGAGGATGAGGACTTCTCTGGGAGTGACTTACTAGTTCCTCACCCACACTCTATGGACCCCACTCCTGTGTTAGGGGACACACCTGCTTGGGTTCGCAAGAGTCATGATCCTTCTGCCATTATTGGCGATCCCACTCTAGGGGTCAAGACTCGTGCTCAGCTAAAGAATGTTGGTAGCCATCTTTGCTACACGTCCAAAGTCGAGCCCAAGAATCACAAAGAAGCACTCAAGGATGAACACTGGATATCTGCCATGCAGGATGAGTTACTTCAGTTTAAAAAGAACAATGTCTAGGAACTTGTCCCCCGACCTAGTGATACTAATGTGATAGGTACCAGGTGGATTTTCAAGAATAAAATGGATGAATATGGTAATATAATCAGAAACAAGGCTAGGTTAGTCGCTCAAGGCTACACACAGATAGAGGGTGTAGACTTTGGGGAGACATTTGCTCCTGTTGCGAGGCTTGAGTCCGTCAGCTTACTACTCGCCATCGCATGTCATCTGCGCTTCAAGTTATATCAGATGGATGTCAAGAGTGCCTTTTTGAATGGCATTCTACAGGAGGAGGTTTATGTGGAACAACCAAAAGGGTTTGAAGACCCTAAGCACCCGGATAACTTCTACTATCTCAGGAAAGCCTTATATAGTTTGAAGCAAGCACTCCGTGCTTGGTACGAGATGTTTACTTCCTATCTCTTAGCCCGTGGCTTCAAGAGAGGGGAAGTTGATATGACGCTGTTCATTAGGAGAGATGACGGTGCTATTTTGGTTGCCTAGGTCTATGTGGATGACATAGTCTTTGGATCCACATTCTCCCAGCATGCTCACCATTTTGAGGAGGAGATGAAAAGTGAGTTTGAGATGAGCATGGTAGGAGAGCTTACTTTCTTCCTTGGTCTTTAGGTTCGTCAGTTAGAGGATGGGATGTTCATCTCCCAATCCAAGTATGCTAAAGACCCCGTGAAGAAATTTGGTTTAGAATCTGCTAAGCATGCACGTACACCTATGAGTACTTCTATCAAGCTTAGTAAGGAGACTTCAGGCAAGGACGTAGAGCAAACCTTATATCGGAGTATGATAGGTAGTTTTCTCTACTTGACTGCCAGTCATCCCGACATAGCCTTTAGTGTTGGAGTCTGTGCGCGATATTAGGTGTCCCTGAAAGAGTCACACTTACTCGCTCTAAAACATATTATCAAATACGTGAGTGGAACTCTCTCATATGGTATTTGGTATTCCTTTGATACTTATGACCGTTTGTACGCCTATTCGGATGCCGATTGGGCCGGGGATGCAGATGGTTGTAGGAGCACTTCAGGTGAGTGTTTCTATTTTGGTTCTGCTCTTGTCTCTTGGTTGAGCAAGAAGAAAAACTCTATCTCTTTATTCACTGCGGAGGCTGAGTACATCGCCACCGGGAGTTGTTGCACACAACTCTTGTGGATGAAGCAAATGTTGGAGGATTATGGGATTTCATAGGACACCATGATCATTTTCTATGAAAACACGAGCGCGATACACATATCCCGCAATCCCGTCCAACATTCGCGCACAAAGCACATCAGGTTACGCGAGCACTTTATACGTCAGTTAGTTGAGGAGAAAGTCGTATCCCTGAGTTTCGTACCCACCGACCGTCAGTTAGCCGATATTTTCACGAAACCTTTAGATGCCCTTATATTCGAGAGTCTTAGGAAGTCTTTGGGGATTTGCACAGTTGACTGAGGGGTTGGTCTGTGTCTAGCATAGGATGCATTGTTATTTTCATATCATCTGTTTCCTATTGCTAGTTTGTATCATTAGTTTGTTTTATTTTTTTTGCCTTTTACATTTCTTTAAAAAATCCAAAAAGATTTTCCTTTTAGAAAAATTTTAGAAAAGCTCAAAAACATTTTATTTTGATAAAATTTTGAAAAATCCAAAAAGATTTTTGTTTTTTTATTTGCACCTTTTATGGATGAGCATTTTAGATAGCCAAGTCACAATTTCATTCCATATATTCATGTGACTGTTTGATAGAGATTTGAGATGCTACATCATTTCATCCATGTGCTTTACATTGTTTGGAGTCTATGAGATGTGATTAGTGATATTTTCCTACATGTTTGATTCCTATATCCTTTACTGCACACATTCCCAATTTTATTTGATTATTGTACTTGTCTATCACATATTGGCTTGAGTGATTCCATCTCAATTCTGTCTATACAACGTACAATATGCGATAAAACTTCACACGATTGGAATGCATGTGAAAACCGTTTGGTGAGACTGTGTGTTTATTTAAAAACGGAGAAGGGCTGCGAAAGGTTCATTTAGCCTTTACGATTTCTAAGCCACCGTTAAAAAGGACCTAAAAAATTAAGGAATTTTACTATCCGGGGTCTAAAGAGATTAAAAGAGCCCGAAAAATTTAAAGGCAATAAAAAGCAATTAATGCCAATTATGGGCCATTAAGATTCACCATCAATTCTCCAAAGTTTGAGAATTTAGATTACCTCTATTCAAAATATAAATATGAGGGAGTTTGGTTGGAGAATTTAAATGGGTTTGCACTTCCTTGATAGTCCTGAAAAAACATGGAATCGTTCTGGACGTTATTGATGTGGAAATCACTTTGAGCTTTGATTTGTTGATTTGATTAAGTCAATGTCTCGTATTATTTTTTTTCACCAAAGGAAACATTTGAGTTCATTCGTTAGGAGTATCCAATATTCATCGTGCACATATGTCATGTTTGTATGCATTGATTTTCCTATCGAATTTGATCACACCACTGTATTTACGCTATCACCGACTTGGTTGTTTTGTGTTCGTTCATGGTGTGATGTTTTTATATATTTTGTGTGAAAAATTTTAAAAAATTCAAAAATAGAAATTTATTCCTTGTGACAGCCCGACTTTGCTCGTTTGATTTATTCTTCTCATCTGTCTATTTGGGGACATCATAAAAAGGGGGAGAAAGAATTATCATATTATGGGGGAGTTTCGAAGTTTTGAGTTTTTCTCATAAATTGGTATCTATGTTTATCTCATTTCAAACTCGATACGTCACTTGGTATTTTCTTTATCTCATGTGTGTAGGTACTACATTAATGATCACTGAATTGCACACCCTGATGAGAAAAGCCTTAGGAATCTTTGAAGACTTAAAGATCAATCGATGAAGACTTATTCATTTGTATCTTTCCAGTTTTGGGTTCATGGAAGGGTAGATTTGTATAGGCAATTTGCTATTTGATAATTCGGATTTTTTATGTATGTACTAGCATAGACATAGGGGGAGATTTGTAAGGAAATTATTATCATGTCCGTTATCTTACAGTTTTTTGTATGTCGTACGCCGCTACATTTGGCACGTCTCTGCACGATCACATATGACGGCCTCAATCCGAATTTTAGGAATCAAGCATTCATCATCTCCATCATGTGTACCACATCAACCTCAACTACTTCACGTTCCATGATTTTAGGGACTACATGCAAGTGGTACGCAAGAGAAGTCAAAACAGTGAAAAAAGGCTCGATATGGAAGTTCAAGGTCATTTTGGTAATTTTATAGCCACCGTCCATAGGACCGGTCAACTGGAAAGTTGAATATCTTGCCACAACAAAGATACTGGAAGAAAAGGCACCTCAATCCGAGCTACAGTAAAGAAGTTATGGCCCTTTGAAAATGGAGAGAATTCCTCGAAAAAGACTTGGGAAAAATGCTAAGTGTTTAAGCCCCAGATCCAGCGATTTTCTGCGAACCGAGGACCAAACTGGTTCGGGGGGGGGGGAATCAGTTCGCGGTACACCTGAACCGGTTCGAGGTACCTGTATGCTGGCAGAGTTTAAGTTTTTTAAAACTCTTCTTTGGTTTCCCTATATAAACCAACTCCGGGGGAGTTGTTTTACAAGACTTACATAGACGAATTTAAGAGTCCTATAAGCTCTAGTCTTCATCTTTTTGAGTCCCAAGACTCATGTTTTGATTCACACAACTTTGCTAAACCTTTGTGAATCTTTTTACAACCCAATAACACAACCTTGTGTTTGTTCAACCTTTATGGAGAAGCCAGCTTCCTTCTTCATTGCTGCTCACCTAGAGTTCCCGAGGGAGATTCTAGCCGACGACATTGGAACTGACGCCTGCGGGTATTTCTGTGATACCCTTATTTTTCATTATAATCCGTGTAACTGTATATTACAAATTAAAGTGAAAAATAAAAGGGTTTTCCCCTTTGGGGGATTTTTCCTCACATGTGTGTGTTTGAATACTCTTGCATGATTTCATCTTAATTCAATCACACCTAGATGCATGTTTAGGATTTAATTGGGTAAACGGAGTTTAATTATATAATTTCTTAATTTGAACGCATGCACACCTATTCAATAACAAAGAGGGCCTAAGATACTTTCCAAGAGTTTACGTAATTCTTGAGTCGAAATAACTTTGAAAATCATGCTCAAGTAACACATTTCATTTTTGAACTCAATTAGTTAATATCATTGAAAGATTAGTGAGATTATCTATGAATTTAACATTTTCAAGGAGGAAAGAGTAATGTATAAACACTCATAAATGAAGAAAAGCACAAACCTCACTTGGTGTAAGTATATAAAATGCAACAAGAGATTACCGAGTTATAAAGGACTTAAACCAAATCATTTAAACAAGAAAATTGCATGTGCTCATGGGTTTAAAGTTTAATTCATGAAGTTTTTCATAATATCAATGATTCGAGGACTAAAGTCTAATAACTTCTAAAATTGAGAACATGAATTATTAAATTATCTATTGCATCGGGCATTTATTTGAAATTTATTATCAGAAACAATGGCAAAATGCCCAACAAAGGGAAAAAAAGAAAATATTTTTGAAAATTTTAAATTTTTTACAACAAAGAATGCTTAGTAAGAACATATGATCAAATCATGGAACTAAAAAAGAAATGGGTCGAATATACCACACCCCTTAACTTAATACTTGCATTGTCCTAAATGTGAATTAAGAACTAAGTTAAAGAGAGGAAAATAGTGATATAAGCCAAAATGGAGTGATCTTTGAAAAGTACAAGTCCAAAGATTCTACAAAATATGTTAGCACCAAGCATAACAAAAAGGAATAACAAAAACTTAACTAATTACACTAGACAATAAGTAAAAAGAAAAATCAACCTAATATGTACAACCTACAATTTGAACTTCTAACTAACTATACACTAGAACTTGAAATTTTTGAGGGTTCACCCAAGTTATAATTTGACTTTGAGGAATCAAAGGTGTTCCCTTATTTGAGTGAATCCCTCCCGAAAAATAGGAATTTCATTTAAACAACGGAAGACATGTGTAAAGCGTAAGAAATGAACTATCACCAATTAAAAGTTTTTGGGGGATAATGGGGAGTTTAGATTGAACGGGTGCCGAGTACACATGGGATTCAATAAAAACTAAATTTTGTCCCAATGATTTTGCAATTTGAATGGGAGGTGGCACACATGGAGGCAAGATTGCCTTCATGGAAAGCGACTCGAGCTAGTAATCCTTATCGGTGAAAGGGTTAAACGTTTTAAAGTTTTGAACTGACTCACGGGATACTTGTAATGGTTCAATAATTGGGAATGAAGATGGTAAAGAAATAAATTAAACCCCGTGAGATGACTCATTATCACTCATGTGGTCATCCTGATCCCCAGAAATTCCCTCTCGGATGGGGGGGGAGAGAGGGGGGATATCTCGGTCCCGCGTTCCCTCTCGAGCGCGCTTCAGCCGTCATCGGTGTGGGGTGAAAATGTAGAGAGATAGAGTCTCCAGTCTATTTTACTCAAAATAGATAAAAGAAAAAGGATCCATCCTGAAAGACAACATTAAAGATAGACTGATACATACGAAACCAAATAATTCGAGGGGGTTCAAAGGTTAAGTTACTAAATGGGAAGGTGTTAGGCACCCGTCTGCCCTTGCGGTCTCTCATGGGCTAGTGTTGTTGTTTTCCTTTATTTCTCCGTGATATGTGTGCAGATGTATATATAATGGAGATAGGAATCGTCGACTCATATCACGGAATGGATAGAGCGAGTCATCCGTAGGAATGTGCACGAAAGTAATATTAAAAAATAGGATTTATGAGCTTATCATTGCATTGTTCGTTATGACAGAACGATAACACATGTGGGATAATGCGCTAACAAGAACAATGTGTATATATATAGGGGTGAGAGATTTAAAAAATTAAGGAAAAAAGGACTTAAGAATTTAGGAAATTAGGACTCGAGTCACGGGTTTTACCCCGAGATGCCTACGTAGCCTATAGAGGCATCAAAGTCCACGTTGTTTGCATATAAGACGAGGGGTGGGGTTTATCCCATTAATCCAATCGGGAAGTTCTCTTATGTGTGTGTAAGAAAAGTGTTTTAGTATGAGAAAAGTATGAGAATTTCAGTTTGGAATTTATAAGCAAACCCTTTTTTTATATGAAAAATAAGTATGTGCAATAATACTAATAAAATAATATGTTAAGATATGTCATTCGATAGAATAAAAGGAAAAGATAAGTAATGAAGTAATCTAGTGCGATATTAAGAGAATTTAGGATGAAAGTGAGAGATTTAGACCTTCTTGGAGATCTTGAGCTTGATCTTGGATGTTAAAGGGCTGCCCTTGCACTTGAATGAAGGTGATGAATGACTTGTTTACCAAATTTGGTAAAAAGGTTGATGAAAAGGAATGTTGGAAAGGGATTTTGGGTGTGGAAACTGCGCAAACTTCGAGAGAATGTTGCTGAGATTAATGATGCTGATGGATCTCTGCTGTTGGTCCTTCTGTTAGTGAGGTCATGCCCTCATTTTATAGGCCCAGGGGGTTACCGATCAGCATACACATGGTCCTGCCTACCGACAGGGGCCTTTAGGTATACTGCCGATAGGCAGGGTCTGAGACCTGTCGGTTGGTAGTCTCGTCCAGATTTTCCAAGAAAAATGGTCGTAGAACGAGATTCGTTGATCCGAATTGTACACGGGGCATACCGTTAGAAAGGTAATTCAGAGACCTTCGAAAGTCAATGGACTACTCCCGGGTTCGGGAGTTTAATTTGGGTCAAATGTGGCTCGAAAGCGCACGTCAGTCCTTTGGACGGGAGATTATCGGACGCAAACGTATCGTTCGTTCACGTGGTAAGTCAGAATCGCGCACGGGTTAGACCGTTGGAAAGTTTAGGAGATTCACTTCGACATTATAAAGTGTTTCACTCGGTTTGGAGAGTTTACCTTGGTCAATCGGGCCCCAGAAGCACCCGGTGGCCTGTAAGTGTAAAACGGATCGTTCGTCCGCACCGTAGATCAGAATCACGTACGGGGTGGACCGTTAGAAAGGATATCTAATGACCTTCAGAGATTCATTCAGTCTTGTTCGAGATGAAGAGTTGACTTTGGTCAAACAGAGTCCGGGAGTGCCCGGTGGCCTTCAGATCGATTTTCGGGTGAAAACTGATCGTTCGTCCGAACAGTTATGCCATTTCATGCATGGGGCAGACCGTTAGAAAGGGGATTCAGTGCCCTTCGATGATTCAAATAGATTTCTATTGGGGGAAAGAGTTGACTGTAGTCAAACGGGGTCCGGGAGCGCCTGATGGCCTGTAGATCGATACTCGGGGTACGACCTATGGTTGTTGGTGCTAGGGACCTATAGAGTGACTTATGGGGGTGATATAATGGGGTTTTTACAACTCAAAGATGGAATTTTTAAAGATAAAGAATCACTTTCAATCAAATTTTCTTCTCAAATTGTTTAAGGTTAAACCTAAGTCTCAACCTCCTCTTTATTTTCCAAAGAAGAAATCATCTCATTGCGAAGTGCTTGAATTTTCAAATTATCACCATTAGTGTTTTTCATTACGATTTGGGCAGAAAGATGCATGGTTTCTTGTAAAGTAAGTTTCCTTGGCTCAAGAACCACAGATTCGTCATTTGATTGAAAACATGCTTCAACGTCAAAAGTCGTGGAAGAAAAATTATCGTTAGATTCGAAAATGCATCCAAATATTGTTCCCAAAAATGATTTTCTTCCCGATAATGATTTTTAAGATTTTTATTATCAAGAATGTAAAGGACTTCACACAATGTAATAGGTGGAGGAGCAAATTCTTCAAAATGACAAGTTTGAGAAGTATTCCCGAAAATAATCTCAAAATTACTATTATAAGAATTTTGAAAGTTATTGGAATAATAATTCGAAGACCTATTAGCATGATAAGTATCAAATTCTTTATTTTAAAATTTTGATGCCCAATATCAGAAAAGTTATTCTCGTCATTCCAAAAATCCTTTACTTGACTTTGGAAATACTCAACCAAAGTCACTTTAGATGTATAAAGTTTTTGACTTTGTAATTAATCACAAAAAGTCTTTGGTTTTGGGGGATTTCGATAATTGTCATTGCGATACAAAAGTGAATCATTACAATTATCGAAACCACAAGAATAACACACACTTACCCCAATTGATCAAGAATGAAATTTTGCGAAGTGGTGTGCGGCTGAGAATTGAATATTTCTTGAAGCTCAAAAGTCCAAGTATATAAAATAAATTAAAATAAAAGAGCAATACAAAAATATATAAAAACCACTAAATCAATAAAATTCTAAAATGAACCGCTCCGCGGCAATGACTCCATTTTAAATGGTGCCTAAACTTCGTATGCAAAATATGACCAAAACTAGCTGTCACCCCACCAGTAGTAGGAGATGTAAGGATTGATACATAAAATAACTTTTTATTTGATTGATAATCATATAAAGTAGAAGATATTTTAGCCATTTGCATCAAGCTCAAACTTCCTTCTTGCATGCGTGCCCCCCGGAAGCACAAACTATAATAAGAGGTAGAAATTGATTAGTAGCGTACTCAACCAAACGGGTGTCATTGGGTGTTTAAGCCCTATAAAAAAAGATACCACAACTTGGAACGCTATATATGGAATTGTAGGGATAAGTAGGGATAGAATCCACAGGGAACGGTATTTAGGATTAAATTGAATTAGTACTTAGAAAAAGGGGAAAATGAAAAGATGATATGTTGAGAATACAATTAACACTAGGTGTGGCCATTTGGGTCGGATTCCTCCAACGTGGGTCGAACCCAAAGTCGATACGGGAGGGGAAAAACCTAGAGAAGATCATCTCTCTCTCTTCCCACCATGCGCGTATGGGTGATTCGAGGATATGGGAGTCCTTTTTTCTCCACTTGCGCTGATATCTTCGCGGGCTGCCTCAAATATAAATTGCCCATCGTCAAAAGGGGATAACATGGAGAAATAGAGTCGCCAACCTATTTTGCTCAAAACAGACAAAAGAAATGTATCCATCTCAAGACAACGACATCAAGGTCATACTGATGCATACGAAACCAAATGAATCAAGGTTTTGGGGACTAAGTTACGGAATGGGAAGGTGTTAGGCACCCCATGATACCCCACCTATTTTAACCATAGGTGATCAGTCATATATCATAATAATCAGGAATCTCATTTGTTTCATTCATAGCATCACTGTCGAAAACTTTTTAAATTACTAATTACCTATGTCAAATTAAACCGGTGCCAAATTTTATCTTTCATTAATATACCAACATGCCAAAATAAATAAAATAACAAACCCTCCACACAATATAACAGTCTGTTCCATCACATGATAAATAACTCAATAAATAATATCGAATAAACCATCGGTTCCCAAAATAAAAATCCAACTATTAGTCTAAAGTACATGAAACTGAATACAAAACATAGTATGATAAAACTGAATAACTATATCAAATGAAGGGTCAACATGGCCAAAGAAATACATAAATGAAAATAAAAATCTATGAATGAATAACTGAAGTGTCTACGTCAATCCTACAAGCCCCCACAAGTACAACAATTATGCATCCCTGGAATGAATCATAAGGCTTGGCGTCTCCGTGGCTGGACACCTAAAATATTTTGGAAAATAGATTTGACAAGGGTCAGAGCCCAAAACCTTTTGAGAATATTTTCAAGTATTTAAATCACAGATTAAAAGCAGTTATTAGATACACACGTTAGTTCCATGTACACTCACTTGAGTTCCTCACCTCTCAACTAAAGTGCACACCTAACGTCTCCTACCTAGCTATGCTATCCAACCTAACTAGACAAACGTATCTACTAACCACAAAAGGTTTAGCTCCCTCGTACCACCTATACGATACGTTAATGTACTACCAATAATTAATATTAATCGCATATTACTATTGAATCATTATCTATCTAAGTTTCTCTACTTAAATTACTTTTAGATAAGCACAATCTATTGTTTCTACCATCACACAAGTAGCATAATCATACTTGTATATACATCTCTAGCATCGCTAGAGATAAGCACAATATATATATATATATATATATATATATACATCTCTAGCATCCTCCGGAATGTCCATCGCGATGTTTGCATACTCTACTATCATGTCCATGAACCTCTCGTACCCAATCAAGGACTATCGGTTCAGAAGGTCTCCTCGAACCCTAAACCAAACAACACACATTGGAGTCGAATATAGTTCTAAGCCTTTGGGATATGCACATACCCAACGTACCCAAATGACCTACCAATCTCACTAATACACAACACTTAGCGAGGCGCCCTAAGTTCTATATTTTGGGGCACACATCCAGACCTCACTAGAATCGTCAAGGTGGGATCACTCTCAGCGCGAAACCTCCTGTGATAGAAAGCGGCGTGGGTATGTGTGACACCCCGCCTAATTAAATACCGGGTGATCAGTCCTTTATTAAATTAAAATTAAGGTGAGCGGTTGGTTCATTCTTAGCATCACTGTCGCAAAATAAAAATTTCCAATTTAAATACCCTAAATAATTAAGCTAAGTGACAAAACAATTTAAAGCTCTATTTCCATCTTAATTAAATCCAGATAATAAAACCTTTTTAATAACCAACAGATTAAGAATCACATGAATCAAAATAATTTCTACAATTTTTTTTTCTTCAGATTTCAATGAATTTAACAATTCAAATATGAGTTGAATTAACAAGAGATCAACGGGATAAATTCTCAAGAGATTTAAAGGAGCATATTGTGTAAAACCCCATACCTTAAAATCATTGAATGAATCTCCACATAAATTCAGCTTCAAAATTTGATTTCACCATCACGTTCCTCTCGCGAAAATAATTAAATCATGTTCTAGCGCCAACATGAGATAACCCCAAATAGTCCTATTTTAATAACCCAGAAAAATCAAATCCAAAAATTAGTTGAATCACCAATCCGACTTCAGATTTGGATTCTAGACGAAAAATTGAGTCAGGTATGTGCTTTTTTTTCTTCTCAAATCTCATTAGAAGGCACTCAAAAAGAAGATCTAAACATTCCAAATTGGCTCTTCTCATTCCACTCGTTTTTGCCTCTTTGAATTTCGTTCTTAGCCTCTCTTTTTCATCTCCCTTTCCGTATAATCTCCCATAATATTCCTTATATAACCCCTTGCTCAAACCCTAGATTGGAGCCTAAGATAACACATATTACCATAATGCCCTTTAATTTAAAATTGCCAACTTTACATATTTAAACCATTATAAAATGTCCAAAAATAATTTAAATTTAAATGTTTGATTCGATTTCAAACCAAAATAAATTATTTTATTTTCGATTAATAAAATAATAATATTACTGATATTTTATATAATATTCATAAATGACCCTCATAATAATGGGGTATTACATACTTCCCCCCTTGAAAAGGAATTTCGTCCTCGAAATTCGATGAAACCTAACACTCGAAATAAAATGCTACTCGATTCTATTTCCCAAAATCACACACTAAAGTCCTCAAATCAATTCTAAACATCCTCACCGCGATGCCTAACAAATCCTCAAAAATTTTTCATCTCCAAAGAAAATATGTCTAACCCACATGCTAGACCCAATACCCAAGACCCAAGGGTTGTCGTATACCTAAGCTCTGATATCATTCTGTAACACCCTACCCGCCCGAGGAGAGAGAATGGAGTGCTACTATCGATAAAACTAATCAAATCCATCCAAAATAACAAGTATAGAGCATCTGAAAGAAGCCGCAAGAACAAGAGAAACCACTAATCTCAATTCTTCAAATTAAATACAACAAAAGTCTCTCAAAATAATACAACTAAATTTAATCTCCAATGCTCTATACGTCAAAAATAAATAAAAGTCTTCTCATCTTGTATTAAAAATTCTTTCCAAATAATCCACGCTAAAATCATCTCAATCGGTCCATAGCGTCCTAAACCACGCTAACCTGCCAATTAAAGAAAATATGGGGAAGTACACAATAAGACAGGAAAAATGCTCAACAAATATTAGCGGTGAATAAAGCGTAACAACACGAGTACAAATATTCAAATCAAATGCAAAACGCAAAGCATTTATCAATAAATTTCTCAAAAACACATTAACCGGGTCACCGGGCCTTACCTCATTTGCATATGCTCAAGACATAGCCCCGGGAAGCAGGAATTTTGGCGGGTGCCCAACCTCCGTGCCATATTAAAATCTCATGACAACGTGCTCAACAATAACATGAATAATACCACATGAATAATTTCTACAATTATTTTTCCAGATTTCAATGAATTTAACAAGTCAAATATGAGTTCATAATCACATGAAATCAACGGAATACACTCTCGAGAGATTAAGGATCATATTGTGTAAAACCCCATACCTTAAAATAATCGCATGAATCTCCACATAAATTCAACCTCAAAATATGATCGCACCATCACGTCCCTCTCGCAAAAATAATCAAATCATATTCTAGCGCCAACACGAGATAACCCCAAATAGTCCTATTTTAAAAACCCAAAAAAATCAGATCCAAAAATTATTTGAATCGCCAATCCGATTTCAGATTTGGATTCTAGATGAAAAATTGAGTCAGGTATGTGCTTTGGGTTTTTTCTCAAATCTCATTAGAAGGCACTCAAAAAGAAGATCTAAACATTCCAAATTGGTTCTTCTCATTCCACACGTTTTTGCCGCTTTGGATTTCGTTTTTAGCCTCTCTTTTTCATCTCTCTTTCCTTATAATCACCCATAATATTCCTTATATAAACCCTCTCTCAAACCCTAGCTTGGAGCCTAAGCTAATACATATTACCATAATGCCCTTTAATTTAAAATTGTCAACTTTACATATTTAAACCATTATAAAATGTCCAAAAATAATTTAAATTTAAATGTTTGATTCGATTTCAAAGCAAAATAAATTATTTTATTTCCGATTAAAAAAATGATAATATTACTGAAATTTTATATAATATTCATAAATAACCCTCAAAATAATGGGTATTACATATAATAGGTATTCACACAACCTATATATACATATATTCAATAGGAATACACACAACCCATTTTATAAACCCGTAGGTAGTATATCTCTGTCGAATACTAAACGTACTATCATTTTACAATTATAACCTCCAATCGTATATTTTCGAGTATCGCTCGCTACCCTAAGGGTCCTAGTTACCCCTTAAGTAATATCAGTAGTTAATACATCTTTATGCTTACTGGCTTAATCCTTGGGTTTAATCATGTTCTCCGTAACCCGTTCCAATTCTCGTGAATTTCCAAGTTTCATATTATGCCCTAGTAGGTCCTAGACTTAATTCTCTCATTTGGCTAAACCCTAGTCCCTACCATAGATCTGTTGGAACTCACAAAGTCCTTCCTATAGTTTAAGAATAATACAAAAGTCCCCCCGTTGATTATTTGTGAATTTAGCGCATAAACTACAAAATTAGCCAAAATATGGGCAGCCGAATCGATTCGATGAAAAACTAGAATCGATTCGTCAGTCGAATCAATTTGGTCTCTGTGCCGAATCAATTCGCATCTGGCAGATCGTCTTCTTTTTAACTGTTGTGATTTCTTCCATTTTTATTCAACAAAACCTCCATGCATCGTACCCAAACTTCAACATAATTCAACCCATCATCAAATAAGAATATATGAACAATTTATAATAAATTTCTAATACTAAAACATCATTAAATCCATAATAATCAAGAGTTCATCAATGGTTTGTCTACAAAACCATAGTTCCACCTTTTCATGTATGTTCTTCATGAAACCCAGATTTTAATCTCTCAAAATCTCCCAAAAATCAAATTTCGTATTATTAAACCCAGAAATCAAAATTCTTACATGGGTCCTAATCATTAACATGAATTTAACGCATTGTGTTATCTCAAAATCATATGTTCATGCTAGATTTTATCAAGTTCTACCATGGGTATTATAACTTATTTAAAACATGCAAGATAAACACTTGCCTTGTAATAGCATGTCTGATTTCATTTTCAGATGATGAAGGTATCTTTCTCCCCATCCGATCCACACTCCGATGATAATGGTGGTGCAAGAATGGTGTTGAAAGGTCCAAGAATCCTCTATTCTTCCTCTCTTGTGGCCTCTATTGGTTTTCTTTGATTCTAACCCTAGCCTCCTCAAACTATATGCTGATATGACACTTAGAAATTCGTAGCTCCTCCAACCCTAGTCTCCCAAATGATCGAAAAGCCTCTACGTGGTGCTGGGTTGGTCTAAAATTGTCTGGGGACCCAATCTATACACCCGAGTATACTATTATGACTATTTTGAAATATTCAAAATTAACCGTGACCTCGAAATCATCATCCAAGTCACTCTACATAAATCTCCTATCTCGACCTCGTATAGTCTACACACAACACCCGGTTGAGCTATAACACTGTCACGTCACTATCACTCACAAAGACGTAAAATAATTATTTACTATTCACTTAGTAATTATATTCCATAATCAAGAATCATTTCTCTCCCGATTAATATTTTAATCAACACATAATTTTTAATTTAATTAAATTAAATTAAGACACACGTGTAATTTAAAAAAATATCAAATTAAATAAATTTTAATTACTCAGAAATACGGGGTGTTACATACTTCCCTCTTACAAAGGAATTTTGTCCTCAAAATTTGGACGTACCTGCAGTGAATAAGTTGGGATACTGCTCTCGCATGTCATCCCTCGATCCCACATCGACTCATCAACATTATTGTGCCCCCACTGAACTCGAACTAAAGTTACCACCTTAGACCGCAACTTATGTTAACTACGATCAATTATAACCATCGGTCTCTCCTCATATGAGATAATCATGGGTTATTGGGGAGTTAAAATAAAGAACTGTAAATGTAAGGACACATTTCTCCGATTGAGTCCTAATGTAGTTTTGGCTCAATTCTGGACAAAACGTTTATTCATAGGATAGAGTTTCATTGTAATATATTCAAGCCTATGAAGAGTTTGTTGAAGACGTAGTGGCAAAGAGTATAAAGCTTCATCAAAAGCCGTTGTTTATGTGCCTCGTTTTTACTTCATCAACAGTGGTTCCATGCTCCCAAGGTATGAATGCATTAATATATATATATAGGAGCTTAGAACACGTTTAATATGGGTGTTAGGTTTTTAAAACTGTGCTTTGTTTTCAGAAAGTTTTTTATTAAAACTTTTATATAAATTATAAAAAGTTTTCTGGGCTAAAAATGCAATTTTAAGACTTTCTGTGAGTTTGTTCAAAATGTCGTTCGAACGAGTTTTTTCGTTCGAACGAGATTGCGAATGAGTTCCCAAATGTTACTTCGTTCGAAATGTCGTTCGAACGAGATTTCTAATGAGTTCAGTTTTCATACACTGGAACTTTGTTCGAAGGTCATTAGATTATCGTTCGAATGAGACTTCGTTCGAACGAAAATCTCGTTTGAACGAGATTCCAGGCGAGAAAAGTTTGGGCAGTTTTTACCCACTTTCCCCACTTGTTCTCCACTGACTTTTCTCAGATCTTATAATGTGCGGGAATGAATTTTTCTAAACTAAATTTTTCATACCATACTAAATCCTATAGAGAGTTTTGAGAGTAATTCTTCCAAGAAAAAGTTCATGAGTTTAAGTGTTCACTTTACAAAGAAAAATTCTTTAAACACTTAGTTTACGCCCATATTTGTTTCTTCCAAGTTCATATATATACATCTTGCTTGGAGTTGGGCACCGGGTTTATCTCTACACTGAATTAAAGAGATTGTTTGGGTTTGCTTCTACATCCCTCAAAGAAGAAGAAGTTTAGTTGCGGCTTTCTCACATGGTGAAAGGCACCATGTGTGGTTGACGGTGTACCTATTGTCCGATCGGTGGGTCTGAGACCGCGGTGGAGCTCCGTTGGTTATCCTCCAGGCAGAGGTGGTTACAAGAAACCACGTCGGGGCTTGAGAGGGATCGAGTCGAGTGTTGTAAGTCATCTTTCTTGTAATTTGTAATTCCGTACTTAGTGGATTTGAGGCTAGGGCCGTCTGAGGTTGTTTCCCGTTGTGGGGTTTTCCTCGTACATCGCGGCGTAGTGATTTCATTATTTATTTTATCTTTCTATATCACCTAGAATACATGCTTAGGCAAGAAGATAAAATTGGTTTAGATCACTATTTATTTAATTTGGTGCTAAATTAAATATTGGGTAAAAGTTAATGTAATTCAAGTCATTTGATAAAATTGGTTTGGACTAATTTGGAATAATCGTAAAATATGACTTAGGCAAATTCTAAGACTTGGATTAATTTTGTTCGTAGAAGGGTGCTTTAAGCTTCACCACTATATTTCGGGGTGAGGGTCCCTCAAATACCCCCTCCGTAGTCTTCAGGAAATATAAGGTTGAGGAACCCACAGGGTCCCTCAACAACAGAAACTCATAATGAGAAGGAACCCCCAGGGTCCCGGTAGAAACTCATATTGAGAAGGAACCGACCCAGGGTCCCGACAGAAACTCATATTGAGCAGAAACCCCCCAGGGTCCCGACATAAACTCATATTGAGAAGGAACCCACCCAGGGTCCCGGCAGAAACTCATATTGAGTAGGAACCCCCAGGGTCCCGGCAGAAACTCATATTGAGAAGGAACTACCCCAGGGTCCCGAAAAAAACTCATATTGAGCAGGAACCCGCCAGGGTCCCAGTAGAAACTCATATTGAGAAGGAACCCACCCAGGGTCCCGGAAGAAACTCATATTGAGCAGGAACCAACCCAGGGTCCCGATAGAAACTCATATTGAGCAGGAACTCCCGGGTCCTGATAGAAACTCATATTGAGCAGGAACCCACGGGTCCCGACAGAAACTCATATTGAGAAGGAACCCACCCAGGGTCCCGGCAGAAACTCATATTGAGCAGGAACCCCTAGGGTCTCGGCAGAAACTCATATTGAGAAGGAACCCCCAGGGTCCCAACATAAACTCATATTGAGAAGGAACCACCCCAGGGTCCCGACAGAAACTCATATTGAGCAGGAACTCCCCAGGGTCCCGACAAAAACTCATATTGATAAGGAACCCACCCAGGGTCCTGGTAGAAACTCATATTGAGAAGGAATCCCACCCAGGGTCCCGGTAGAAACCCATATTGAGAACGAACTCCCCAGGTCCTGACAGAAACTCATATTGAGAAGGAACCCCCTGGGTCCCGACAAAAAATCATATTGAGAAGGAACCCTCAAGGTCCCTTAACTTCCAGAAAGTGTCGGGGCGAGACGCAACCAAGGTCCTCCCCCTGAACTTCCCGAAAATGTCGGTGCGAGGAGCAGTCAAGGTCCTCCCCCTCAACTTCCAGAAAAATAAGCTTGGATGAGGGAGTGGCTACCATGAGCAACTCCTCATTATAAAACGTCCTTCTTTAAAAGAAGGACAGTATTAACACTTTGCTTTCTTGTACAGGTAGCCCGGTTGAGCAGGTAGGGCTCAAATAGGCCAGTTGGGATCTCTTGGGAGTTTTGTCTTGGCGGCTGAGGAACAAGGTATGTTGAGCAAGCTCAACCACTTATCACTATAGGATTGAGAGAATACTAGTAGGAAGACCCTAGGGTCGCCCAGTCCTCACACACCTCACACTTAGTCACAAGTGAAGTGAGCAGCCAAAGGGCTGACTGCTCACAAGAAAAGAGTTGTTTATAAAATGATTTTAAAGGAGAGGGTCCTCTAGACCCCTCTCAAGAAAAATGATTTTAGAAGGGGGTCCTCATGAGCCCCCCTCAAGCTTACAAAGATTTTATAGGAGGTGGTCCTCGAGACCCCCCTCAAGTTTACAAAGTTTGTACCAAAAGTTACCATTTGAAAAGATATTTAGCAAATCAGATATTTTGTCTTCATTAGAAGACATATTTTCTTTTTGATTTTGGTTGGCACCAAGTGGCACCTTCCAGAGGGGACATGCAGAGCTGCCTGCAGGTAGGGATGAATAGTACACTGCAGACTTTGTCCCTCACCAACCCTCTAAGTTTTGGCGCCGAAAGTGCCAACCCAACCCTAGTGACCAAGTATAAATAGGACCCCTGGGCAAGGTCATAGAAGATATAGAAAACTCAATAGCAAAGTCACTCTGTCAAAATCACACCGGAACCTCTCTAGTATTCTCTCCCTGCTCTTTCCAAGTGCTAAGTGCCTTGTTCTTTCACTCCCCACTGACAACCATCTCTCTCAGGAGATCCTCTTGAGAAAATTACTATTATTATTGTGGAAGTTCATCTTCTTGCAGGGAGGGATTTCCAGCTTGAGCTCCATTTTTACCAAAAGGAGAAGGTCTCATCAGAAGCTGCTCCAGAAGTTATTGAGAACCTTATAAACAACGTCCATGGGAGTGGGTCACGCCTCACCCTTTCCAGTTATTCATAGACCCCAGTCTAACTACCAGTAACTTCTACAATGATTCCGGTGGAAGTAGCTCTACCACAGAAAGTGGTGCCGGAGCAAGTAGTGGTGCGATCAAGTTCACCAGCCGCCAAGGGTATGGGTTTGGAGGAATCACCCTACAAAGTTATTACTATGGAGGAGGCCAGGAAGTTGTTCTCCTCTTATCAGAGGGAGGGTCCTCATCGGTATGAGGAGTTGCGGGACCCCTACCCACAAGTGCTCATATAGTCTTCCCCAGATTGAGGAGAAGATGGGGTGGTTGGAGAAGTGCCAACGGTCATTGGTTACAGTGAGGAACCCACAGTTGGAGAGGGCCCAAAACGAGAAACTCTCCTCTTCTCAGAGAGAGAGGCATCCACAATTGCAAAGAACCCATACTTCCAAAGTGTACTTCCCCACCAACAGTGGCGCGGGAGGATCCCTCATGAAAAATATTTTTCGGCGAGGAACCAATAGGTTCCAAGGCCTCGACTAGAGAAATACCAACTCGCGAGGAACCCTTGGTCAGCAACACATTCCCCACAGTGCTAATAGTTGGCGAGACACCCTTGGACATGAGGTCAACATGAGGAACGTCTGGTAGTGCTGGCAGTCAGCGAGACACCTTAGAGATGAAGTCGACGCGCAAGTAACCCTCTATGCGACACGAGGTCGAGACACCCCCACTTGAAATAAATTGAAAATTGCTCATTTCCCCAAATACAGCACAACCAGTTAAGGAACCGTCGATGACACATGAGGTCGAGACACCCCCAGCTGCCAACAGTTGATTTGGCGAGGAACCCTCAGTTGCGTGATGTGAGGAACCCTACATGCCTAGAGCAAAGTGCGAGGAACCACTACTAACATTGGCAGATGTCGAGACACCCGTAGAGGTGAAGTCGATGTGCGAGGAACCCCAGAGGAATTAATCATTGGCGAGGAACCCCCTTACCACGGCTGGCAGCGCACTCCTCATGGTAACCATAGTCATCGAAGAACCCCTGGAAATATTGGTCATCGGCGGGGACCCCATAACTGACGATGACGAAAGACCCATGGTATTTTAAAAATAAGAACCCCATAACTGGAGTCACAAACAAAAAATCCCCACCAACTGTAAGAGATCACGAGGAACCCCTAGTCGGACTACTGGTGCGAGACCCTCTGAAACTATGGTGGCAGTAGCTCTTAGCGAGAGACCCCTGGACGTGGGTCCTAAAATTGAAATCTCATGGGACGAGCAAACTCGATGTCCCAAATCATCAACACGCAAGGAACTCCGTGGTACGAAATCAACACACATGGAACCCTCGCTAGTAGCAAAACCAAGATCAATAAATTGAGACATGGTGGAACCCACTGCAGCAAATTACGAGGATCCCACCACTGGAAATTGTGAGGAACCCTCTCTAGCAATAACAACAGTTGGCAAGGAGCCCTGGGCCAAACTCGTCATCAATGACAAACCCATATCTGTTAAAGGGCAATGGTAAAAAAAAAAAAAAACTCGCTGAAAAAATCAAACAAGTGAGGAACCTTTAGAATGAAATCCAACCAGTGAGGAACTCTCGCTAAAAAATCCAACGTGCGAGGAACCCTTGGCAGTGGTGATCTCAAACGCAAAACCCTAGGTCATGAGAAAACTCTCAGATGTTGTCGATGAAGAAATCAATGGAAAATAAGGGTGCGATCCAATTTCTGGTGAGGAAGTCCCGGTAGAAAAAGTAAGCGAGGTTCCGTCATTCTAAAGGTTTGTCAATAGTGAACCCCAAACATTTGGGAGAAAAATCCATTCCTCTAGACGAGGTACTCCGGTCGAGGAACTCGTAAATAGCAAAGCCTAAAATTTTGGCAAAATTAGAACGACGACGAGGGACCCTTACCCGTCATGATACTCGACGAGGAACCCACTACGTGTGGAATAACAAACGAGGATCAGAAGTGAGGAACCCTCATATGCGAAACCAATGCGCGAGGGACTCTCAGATATGAAAAAGTGCGTGTGGAACTCATAGAGGACAAGCCAACGAGGTTGGTCGCGAGGAACCCTCATCAATCAGTGAATACCTCGTGGCAATGGCAACCGACGAGGAACCCTCAAGTATAAAGTCAATGTGCGAGGAACCCTCGACGAAACCCAAAGTCGAGACACCCTCATTTGAAACAAGACACAAAATACCAGACATACAAGCCGCTGACGAAAGGTTTGATGAGGAATCCATTCAGAGAGTCACACGCGAGGAGCTGAGTTGTGTCTCGCTAACAACAACACTGGATTGAGAAGTGGGTCACGAGGAACCCTCGGGCATAAATCCAACCAGCGAAGAACCCTGGGTATCCCTGGTTGCCAATAAGGAACTCGCAATAGCAAACCCTCTAGTTGAAACGCCAACTAGAGAGGGACCCTGGGGCGGGTGAGTAATTGAAACAGTTACAAAGGGTGAGGAACCCTCGCTCATAAATGCCAAATCAGCTGCCGACAAAGGAATCGTCAAAATACGAGGGTCTGATGTACCTTTGGATTTGGAACTCATTTGGAGAGTGAGGCAAGAGGAACCCAAAATGGACGAGGAACCCAAAGCAAACAAGGAACCCAAAATGGGTAAAAACCCCAACGAGGAGCTCCGCGGTTCCAAACTAACCATCAAGGAACCCGAGGTAAAATGTGAGGAACTCTGTGTGGTCGAGATGTCCAGTCGAGGAACCTCTCGAATTCAAAGAGGCAGATGAACCCTCTCTCAAATGAAGTCCCTTAGACGAGGAACCTTCGCCTACCACAAAAAGCATCGAGGAGCCCTTAGAGGTCCTCGCCCAAAAAGTGATCCGCATCTCTTATCCGACAGACTTCTGAAAACTAGTACGAGAGGGGCGTAGCAAGACCCCCTCATTCAAATGGGGAAATCCCAACAATAACAGACAAGGAGGATGCAAAGTTTTGTGAGCTCCACCAAAAGGCGCAGCATGCAACCAAAGATTGTTTTCATTTAGCGAACAGGTAGCCAATGGCACTTTGCAGATTCCACTAGTAGAGGTTAATGAGAACCCCCTGTCAGCTCACCAATATGGTTGAAGAGGTACTATGCATAACTCTTGCCAAGTTTCATTTTCTTAAAAGTTCAAACAGCCTGCTCTAACTGTTGAATTTTTTTTTTTATTATTAAAAAAAAATAATTTTATGAGCACACTCTTTGCAAGAAATATGGAGAGTGACTACAATGGAGAAATGAATACTAGTTATTTTTGTTGGCACTTGAAATTTTGTGCATGACTCATTTACCTACATTGTGCGGTGGGTACACCAGATTTATGTGTTCTTTTCTTAAAAGAAGGGTAGAACCTTTACTAGATTAGAAGAGGGCCCATGATATAAGGAACTTTCCTCATCATACTTGGAGGGATATCCAACCCAAAAGTAAAAGTATAGTGAGTAAAGTCCCTAAGACCCGAAATGACTAGCAGGAGGTTATCCTCCTAGTAATAATAATAATAAAAAATTCACTACATTCTTTTATTATTATTATTATTATTATTATTATTATTATTATTATTATTATTATTATTATTATTATTATTATTATTATTATTATTATTATTATTATTATTATTATTATTATTATTATTATTATTATTATTATTATTATTATTATTATTATTATTATTCCATACAGATTTATATCCTAGAGAACAAGTCCTAACCTCTGTTCTCAAGAAAAATGTAATTGACCAGTTTTTAGAAAATAGGGAGAAGCGGGTCTACCCCCCTCTCTAAACTTGTTATTTTTATAAGACAAAAATGTTCCTAAGAAAAGTTTGGAACAAGGACCCTGCAGACCAAGGGAAATTTTCTGTATAAAGAAATAATTATTTCTTTATTTATGATATATGTGAAATTTTATTCAAAATTTGTGGGAAAGAGAAGGGCTAACTCCATCTCTTAGTTACTTCCCAAGAAATGAATATGCATAACAAAATACCCCACAGTCACTTGGGGTTTCTCTAAAAAAAAGAATACCCCAAAGTCACTCGAGGTTGCACTAAAAAGTACCGCACAGTCACACGGGGCTGCGCTAAAAAAATATATAACTTGCTCAGCTATATGCAAGTACCCCACAGTTGTAGGGGAAGTTCCAAAATATTAACATGCTCAGCCTATATGCAAGTACCCCACTGTTAGAGGGGAAGCTTAAAAATTTGCAGATGGTGAGCCTGTATGCAAACACCCCGCAGTTAGAGGAGAAGCTTAAAATTTTTTAACTTTCTCAGCTATATTTAAGTACCTCACAGTTAGAGGGGAAACTTTCAAATTTTAACTTGCTCAGTTATATGCAATTACCCCCCAGTCAGAGGGGAAGCTTCAAGATTTTGAATTGCTCAGCCTATATGCAAGTACCCCACATTTAGAGGGGAAATTTCAAAAATATAACTTGCTCAGCTCATGTGCAAGTACCCCGTAGTTAGAGGGGTAACTCCAAAATTTTAACTTGCTCAGTTATATGCAAGTACCCTGCAGTTAGAGGGGTAGCTTCAAAATTTTAACTTGCTCAGTTATATGCAAGTACCCTGCAACTAGAGGGGCAACTTCCAAATTTCAACTTGCTCATCTCATATGCAAATACCCCACAGTTAGAAGGGGGAAGTTCAATCTTGAAGTTCTCACATAAAATAGAGCAACTCAGAGTATTGAGCAAGTGCAAGTATACATATAATGTACGACAGTTTAGTATCTAAGGCTCCAAGGGCATAGGAGCGCTCACAGTCTTAAGCAAGTGCCAAGTATAAATATAAGGTATAACAGTTTAGTACCTAAGTCTCCAAGGGCAACGGAGCGCTCATCATATTGAGCAACTACCAAATTAAATATAAGGTACAACAGTTTAGAACCTAAGGATCCAAGGGCACCAGAGCGCTCACAGTCTTGAGCAAGTGCCAAGTATAAATATAAGGTGCGCCAGTTGAGCACCTAAGGCTCCAAGGGCACCAGAGCGCTTGCAGTCTTGAGCAAGTGTCAAGTATAAATATAAGGTGCGACTGTTTAGCACCTAAGGCTCCAAGGGAACCGGAGCGCTCACAGTCTTGAGCAAGTGTCAAGTATAAACATAAGGTGCTCCAGATGAGCACCTAAGTCTCCTAGGGCACCGGAGCGCTCACAGTCTTGAGCAAGTGCCAAGTATAAATATAAGGTGCACCAGTTGAGCACCTAAGGCTCCAAGGGCACCGAAGCGGTCACAGTCTTGAGCAAGTGTCAAGGATAAATATAAGGTGCGACAGTTTATCACCCAAGGCTCCAAGGGCATCGGAGCGCTAATAGTTTTGAGCAACTGCCAAGTATAAATAAAAGGTATGACAGTTTCGTGCACAAGTCTCTTGACATTGCAAGACACTTATGCACGAGGGGGATAATATTGAGAAGTCCTCAAGAAAGTGAACAAATAATAAAATAGCTTGGAGTGTGGGGATCCACTTAGAGTGTCTCCACCTTCCCAAGATTGCAAGTTTGACAGAAAATAGCCTAGGGCGAGGGGATCCACCGCGAGTAACCCCTCCGCCCAAGATAGAAAGCCCGCACAAGAAGGCCAAGGGCGAGGGGCTCACCGTGAGTAACCCCTCCACCCAAGATAGAAGACCACAAAAGCAGGCCAAGGGTGAGGGCCCCACCGTGAGTAACCCCTCTGCCCAAGATGAAAGGTCATAGAAGAAGGCCAATGGCGAGGTGCTCACCGCGAGTAACCCCTCTGCCCAAGATATAAGTCTATATAACAAGGCCAAGGGCGAGGGGCTCACCGTGACTAACCCCTTCGCCCAAGATGAAAGGACACAGAAGAAGGCCAAGGGCGAGGGGCTCACCGTGAGTAACCCCTCTGCCCAAGATCAAAGGCCAAGAGAAGAAGGCCAAGGGCGAGGGGCTCACCGCGAGTAACCCCTCCGCCCAAGATGAAAGGCCAACAGAAGAAGGCCAAGGGTGAGGGGTTCATCACGAGTAACCTCTCCGCCCAAGATAGAAGGCCACAGAAGAAGGACAAGGGCGATGGGCCCACCGCGAGTAACTCCTCTGCCCAAGATAGAAGGCCACAAAAGAAGGCCAAGGGTGAGGGACCCACCGTGAGTAACCCATTCGCCCAACATGAAAGGCCACAGAAGAAGGGCCCATCGCGAGTAACCCCTCTGCCCAAGATGAAAGGCCAACAGAAGAAGGCCAAGGGCAAGGGTCTCACCGCGAGTAATCCCTCCGCCCAAGATAGAAGGCCACAGAAGAAGGCCAAGGGCGAGGGGCCCACCGCGAGTAACCCCTCTGTGCAAGATAGAAGGCCACAGAAAAAAGGCCAAGGGAGAGGGTCCCACCGTGAGTAACCCCTCCGCCCAAGATGAAAGGCCACAGAAGGCTAAGGGTGAGGGGCTCAACGCAAGTAACCCCTCCACCCAAGATAGAAGGCCACAGAAGAAGGCCAAGGGCGAGGGGACTAATAGAAAGCAACCCCTATACTCAAGATAGAAGGCCACGGACAAAGGCCAAGAATGAGGAACTCACTTTGAGCAACCCCTCTACCCAAGATAGAAGGCCACATAAAGAGGCCAATGAAGAGGGGATCACCGCGAGAAACCCTTTATCCGAGATGGAAGGCCAAAGATGAGGGGCTCACTTTAAGCAACCCCTCTACCCAAGATAGAAGGCCACAGAAAAAGACCAAGGACGAGGGGCTCACCGCGGGCGCCCCTCTGCCCAAGTTGAAACCCAGATGAGGAAGTGCACAATAAGTGGCCTCATTTACAAAACCTGGGAGGAAGTGACAGGACATTTAATGACCCTAAGGGGAATGATGAAGGAACCCTAGAGTCTCTCAAAATTGAAAATTGAATTTATGGCGTACAAATCCTTTTGGTATGCCCAACAGAAAAGACTTTGCACGAGGGGCTAATATAGAAGGGTGATTTAAGCTTCACCACTATATTTCGGGGTGAGGGTCCCTCAAATACCCCCTCCGTAGTCTTCAGGAAATATAAGGTTGAGGAAACCCCAGGGTCCCTCAACAACAGAAACTCATATTGAGAAGGAACCCACCCAGGGTCCCGGCAGAAACTCATATTAAGCTAGAACTACCAGGGTCCCGGTAGAAACTCATATTGAGCAGGAACACCCCAGGGTCTCGACAAAAACTCATATTGAGCAGGAACCCCCAGGGTCCTGGCAGAAACTCATATTGAGAAGGAACCCACCCAGGGTCCCCACAGAAACTCATATTGAGCAGGAACCCCCAGGGTCCCAGCAGAAACTCATATTGCGAAGGAACCACCCAGGGTCCCGATAAAAACTCATATTGAGCAGGAACCCCCCAGGGTCCCGGCAGAAACTCATATTGAGAAGGAACCCACCCAGGGTCCCGACAGAAACTCATATTGAGCAAGAGCCCCCAGGGTCCCGACAGAAACTCATATTGAGAAGGAACCCACCCAGGGTCCCGGTAGAAACTCATATTGACTAGGTACCCCCCAGGGTCATGGAAGAAACTCATATTGAGAAGAACCACCCCTGGGTTCCGACAGAAACTCATATTGAGAAGAACCACCCCAGGGTCCCGACAGAAACTCATATTGAGTAGGAACCCCCAGGGTCCCGGCAGAAACTCATATTGAGAAGGAATCCACCCAGGGTCCCGACAGAAACTCATATTGAGAAGGAACCCCACCCAGGGTCCTAGTAGAAACCCATATTGAGAAGGAACTCCCCAGGTCCCGACAGAAACTCATATTAAGAAGGAACCCCCTAGGGTCCCGACAAAAAATCATATTGAGAAGGAACCCTCAAGGTTCCTTAACTTCTAGAAAGTGTCGGGGGGGGGGGGGGGAAGCAGTCAAGGTCCTCCCCCTCAACTTCCCAAAAATGTCGGGGCGAGGAGCAGTCAAGGTCCTCCCCCTCAACTTCCAGAAAAAATTGGCTAGGATGAGGGAGTGGCTACCATGGGCAACTCCTCATCATGAAACGTCCTTCTTTAACAGAAGGACAGTATTAACACTTTTCTTTCTTGTACAGGTAGCCTAGTTGAGTAGGCAGGGCTTAAATAGGCCAGTTGGGATCTCTTAGGAGTTTTGGCTTGGCGGCTGAGGAACAAGGTATGTTGAGCAAGCTCAACCACTTAGCACTATAGGATTGAGAGAATACTAGTAGGAAGACCCTAGGGTCGCCCAGTCCTCCCACACCTCACACTTAGTCACAAGTGAAGTGAGCTGCCAAAGGGTAGACTGCTCACAAGAAAAGAGTTGTTTATAAAATAATTTTAAAGGAGAGGGTCCTCTAGACCCCTCTCAAGAAAAATGATTTTAGAAGGGGGTCCTCAAGACCCCCCCCCCCCTCAAGCTTACAAAGATTTTAGAGGAGGTGGTCCTCGAGACCCCCCTCAAGTTTACAAAGTTTGTACCAAAAATTACCATTTGAAAAGATATTTAGCAAATCAGATATTTTGTCTTCATTAGAAGACATATTTGCCTTTTGATTTTGATTGGCACCAAGTGGCACCTTCTAGAGGGGACAGGCAACGCTGCCTGCAGGTAGGGATGAATAGTACACTGCAGACTTTGTCCCTCACCAACCCTCTAAGTTTTTGGCGCCAAAAGTGCCAACCCATCCCTAGTTCCCAAGTATAAATAGGACCCCTAGGCAAGGTCATAGAAGATATAGAAAACTCAATAGCAAAGTCACTCTGTCAAAATCATACAAGAACCTCTCTAGTATTCTCGCCCTACTCTCTCCAAGTGCTAAGTGCCTTGTTCTTTCACTCCCCACTGACAACCATCACTCTCAGGATATCCTCTTGAGAAAATTACTATTATTATTGTGGAAGTTCATCTTCTTGCAGGGAGGGATTTCCAGCTTGAGATCCATTTTTACCAAAAGGAGAAGGTCTCATCAGAAGCTGCTCCAGAAGTTATTGAGAACCTTACAGAAAGAGTCCACGGGAGTGGGTCACGCCTCACCCTTTCCAGTTATTCATAGACCCCAGTCTCACTACCCTCCTACAATGTTTAAGTGAAATTTTTTAATGGATTAAATTAAAATTTGTTTTTTGTTAATTGAACCATCACAATGCTTCCGCATATCTTTCTAAAAAGAAATACATTTTTAATAAGAATTAAAACTTGGGGGCACCTCGGGCGTTTCAAATTGGTATTAGTGCCGGAGCGCTAATTTATCGCGTTAAAGATCCATTTTCGGCTTTTATAATTTTTGTGTTTCCTTGCCTTTTTAGGTGGTTCATTTTGATCTCACTCTTAATTTTTTTTATCTCTCGATGAAACGTTTTAATGATAATTTGTCCAATTTTAATGAAAATGAAAATTTTATTTTCGAGAGGAATTAAATGGGCTTAATAAGTGTAATGAAAATTTAAATGAATTAAATGTGAGATTTGCAAAAAGAATTAAATTTCTTGAGAATTAAAATTCTTGTTTTAAATCTAAAATTGAGTTTTTTCGACTCTCCCTATCTCAAAAAGATATTTTTCGTGAAAACCTCAAGGACTTATATTACAATTTTGAAATTTTAGAAAAGTCTAAGAAAGAGAGTGATAGTCGTGAAAAGACTCTTAGGGACAAGTTTGCTCACATTGAGGTGGAGCGTGATAACCTTCTAGGTGTAATTGAAAATTTAAAGGAGTCCCTTAAATTTGAGGAGTCTAACTTATTACTTGAGTCCGAAATTTTAAAAATGAAAAATGATTTACAAGATTCTAGTAGTAGTTTAAATGGTTCTAGCACATCTTGTTCAAATGCTTCCATTGCTAAAGCTAAAACGATTGTTTGTTTTAGAGGATCAATTTTATCCAAAGACTTTAGAAAAGATCACACCCTAGGTAACATTCCTCGTGTTTACACATGCTTGCATTGTGGTAGGAAAGGTCACCTTACGTCATTTTGTTTTGATCTTAAAAGATGTCCTCGGAAGTCTATGTCTAGCATTACTTTATTTCCCAATCCCCATCATATTAAATATAAATCTATATGGGTTAGGTAATCATTTTTAAATGCACTAGATATTAGATTTGTTGATTCTCTTTTACTTTCACATGAAACCTCCCTTGCTAAATTTAAAGGTTGAATGTGTTAGTGTTTTATGCATACTCTAGCTTTTTTGTGCTTCATATTATTTATCATTGCTAGGTGTATGCATGTTTAGTCATTGCCTCATTTCATATCTCATGCTAGAAATTATGACTTGTTTATCTTTTGTATTTTATCTATTTTGTTTGCATTAATTGAAAAATACATAAAGATTTTTGTTTATCATTTGTGTTTTACCTTTTAGTAATTCAAGCTTAATGAAAAATACAAATGATTTTTGTTTATCATTTTGAGTAAATATTTTTATTTTTGGTTAAAAATGTCAAAAACTCAAAAATATTTTTTTTGTGTGTATTTTAGTTTGACACACTTTATGTGGAATATACTTGTGTTTGAATCCCATCTTTAACGCTCCCATGTGGCTAGAACTTTTGGTTTAGATTGTCAATCTTTAAAATGTTCTTTACCATATTTTATATGGAGTAGTTGGATTTTGTATTGATTAAATGGATTCTATTTTTATATGCCTCTATTCACACATGCACGAGCTCATTTGAAATTTAAAATGTCACATGTTATATTTGAGCTTTGTGAGGTGTTCTCCTACCAATCTGGTCATCTACATACTTATGACCTAGGAGGACTAGTGCATGTCAAAATCCGTTGCATGTGAGTTTTGTGAGATATAAAAAAAAATTATATAAATGTGCACGGGGAAGGGCTCCAAAAGGAATAATAATCCTTTACAATGGTAAGCCACTGTTTGAATGGACCTAAAAGAAATACGTGGTCCAAAGGCCTAAAAACAGAATATATGGCATTACAAAGAAAAATAATTTCCAAGGCCTATGTTTGTTTTATATATTCATTCAAAATAAAAAGAATATATATGCTTCTTGAGGGAGATTGGATGGTATATCGACGGTTTGCACAATGTCCGTTTATCCTAGTTGTCTTTATTGTCATGCGTCTATGTGGTTTGTAGAATCATCATCATGCTAAACTTGTATGCATTGTGTATGTTTGTTCATTGAGTTCAATCTTTATTGTCACATGAGGTTATGTTTAAATGTGATAAAGTTTACAATCAAATGAGAACTCCGTGAACTTGTTTAAGTGTTTGGGTCTAAATTTAATTGTTGCTAGTTCACACCCCTACACTTCCGTTTCCATATGACACATTTTTGCCACACGAGTGTGCTAACTTATTGTATTTTGTGTCATAAGTGTGTTTATATCTATCTATATATATATATTTGTAAGTGCTTTATCGATATATTTAGAGTATGTATATATATGATATTTTGTTTGTCTTTACCTTGCTTTCTAGTCCTTCTATGCTTATCCTTCATTTTTGGTATATATCTTGGATTAGTAATGCTTTTGTTGCTCATATGCTTTAATGTCTTATCACTTTAAGCTACAATGAGTTTTTAAATTAATTATATACTTTGTCTATTCCTGAACAAAAAGGGGGAGAATGATAGGGGGAGAAATAGTATCTTATCCTATTGTAATCGTATCTTAGTTTGGGAGATTTAACTTAGGGGGAGTATCTAACTTCTTGGGTTGATCATAGTTGATAAAGGGAGAATTAATTTAGGGGAGTATTTATTTTAAATGCATTAAATTCTTTGATATTCCCTATGCGTTTGATAGTTTGCTTAAGTGTGCAGGAATTCTTCTAAAGCGACAACTTTTATTGACAAAGCGTTTGATCCTTGGGTTTGAGTCAAGTTTGGGTGGGATATGTTTGAGTCTAGTGAGATTTACTGCCCTTTAGGATTTTTGTTTGGTTTTTGTCCCGGAATAGCCAAAGGGGGAGATTTGTAAGGACACATTTCTCCGATTGAGTCCTAATGTAGTTTTGGCTCAATTTCGGACAAAAACGTTTATTCATAGGATAGAGTTTCATTGTAATATATTCAAGCCTATGAAGATTTTGTTGAAGACTTAGTGGCAAAGAGTATAAAGCTTCATCAGAAGCCGTTGCTTATGTGCCTCGTTTTGACTTCATCAACAGTGATTCCATGCTCCCAAGATATGAATGCATTAATATATATATATATATATATATATATATATATATATATATATAGGAGCTTAGAACACGTATAATATGGGTGTTAGGTTTTTAAAACTGTGCTTTGTTTTCAGAAAGATTTTTATTAAAACTTTTATATAAAGTATATAAAGTTTTCTGGGCTAAAAATGCAAGTTTAAGACTTTCTGTGAGTTCGTTTGAAATGTCGTTCGAATGAGTTTTTTTCGTTCGAACGAGATTGCCAACGAGTTCCCAGTTGTAACTTCATTCAAAATTTCGTTCGAAGGTAATTAGATTGTCGTTCGAACGAGACTTCGTTCAAACAAAAATCTCGTTTGAATGAGATTCCAGGCGGGAACAGTTTTGGCAGTTTTTGAGCAGTTTTTACCCACTTTCCCCACTTGTTTCTCCACTAAATTTTCTCAGATCTTATAATGTGCGGGAATACCTTTTTCTAAACTAACTTTTTCATACCATACTAACTCGTAGAGAGAGTTTTGAGAGTAATTCTTTCAAGAAAAAGTTCATGAGTTTAAGTGTTCACTTTATAAAGAAAAATTCTTTAAACACTTAGTTTACAACAATATTTGTTTCTTCCAAGTTCATATATATACATATTGCTTGGAGTTTGGCACCGGGTTTATCTCTACACCGAATTGAAGATATTGTTTGGGTTTTCTTTTACATCCCTCAAAGAAGAAGAAGTTTAGCTGCAGCTTTTTCACATGGTGAAAGGCACCATGTGTGGTTGACGGTGTACCTATTGTCCGATCGGTGGGTCCGAGATCGCGGTGGAGCTCCGTTGGTTATCCGCTAGGCAGAGGTGGTTACAAGAAGATGCGTCGGGGCTTGAGAGGGATCGAGTCGAGTGTTGTAAGTCATCTTTCTTGTAATTTGTAATTCCGTACTTAGTGGATTTGAGGCTAGGGCCGTCTGAGGTTGTTTCCCGTTGTGGGGTTTTCCTCTTACATCGTGGCGTAGTGATTTCATTATATATTTTATCTTGCTATATCACCTAGAATGCATGCTTAGGTAAGAAGATAAAATTGGTTTAAATCACTACTTATTTAATTTGGTGCTAAATTAAATATTGGGTAAAAGTTAATGTAATTCAAGTCATTTGTTAAAATTGGTTTGGCCTAATTTGGAATAATCGTAAAATATGACTTAGGCAAATTCTAGAACTTGGATTAATTATGTTTAAGTGAAAATGTTTTTAATGGATTAAATTAATTTCACTTTGTTTAATTTTAATTTGTTAAGAAATTAAAATTTGTTTTTTTTTAATTGAACCATCACAACGCTTCCGCAAATCTTTCTAAAAGGAAATACATTTTTAATAAGAATTAAAACTTGGGGGCCCCTCGGGCGTTTCAGGAAAGAAGAACTGTTCCCGCCCAGGTCGTTCAAACGATTTTTTGATGTCGTTTGAACGAATTGATTCGAAAGAACTTTTAACGAAAAAATAGAAAAATAAAGCCAAATCTCGTTAGATGTCTCGTTAGATATCTCTTTTGAACGATGTCATTCTAAAGACATATCTAACGAGAAAATCGAGAAATCAAGAGGGAATCTCGTTAGATACCTCGTTCGAACGTCCTGGCAATGTCGTTCGAACGACCTTCGAACGAAAAATCAGAAAAAATTATTTTTCAAAAAAAAATAATAAAAACATTTTCAACGTAAGTTTTGTAAAAATAAAACACCAAAAATATATTCCAAGTCCCTATATATATATATATTAATGCATTCATACCTTTAGAGACCTTGGAAATAATGAAATGTTGATGACGTATAAACTAGGCACATAAACTGACAATGATGTAATCTTCAAACTCTTGGCTGCTACGTCTTCAATTTGAACGTCATAGGCTTGAAAGGATATAACAAACTACTATCCTATGGCTCAATTAGTTTTGTCCAGAATTAAGCCAACACTACAAGTTGACTCAATTGGAAATTTTTCCTTACAAATCCCCCCTTTGGCTATTTCGGGACAAAACCCAAAATAAAAATCCTATGGGCAGTCAAGCTTTTCTAAAAGGACACAAACCCTCCCAAAAATAAAAAAAATACAATGCTTGACACGACACATAGTTGAGATGCTTTGCCGCATTAAAAAGTTTGCCATTTGGAATGAAAATCTGCAGACTTAAACACACCATTAAATGCATAGGGAATATAACAATATTAAATTAAATTATCCCCCTTTGTCTAACATGACCTAACTAAGAAAGTCGCGTCTCTCTTAAACTAAAAGGTTTAGATACCATTTCTCCCCATTTTTGTTCAGGAATAGACAAAGATTAAAGTGCATTAAATAACTTATTTCTCCTCAATTAAATCAAATTCTCCTCTTAAATGAAACAAGGGATAAGAATCATGGAAAAACAAGTATAAAATGCAATGATGTATAGAGTGACAAGAATATTAAAGCATATTGGCCAAAGAAATTCAACTAATCCACACAAATAGTAGTAGATATCAACTACGATGTGATAATAAAAAAATACCATCTATACTATACTATGATAAGCATGGGATATCAAACAAAACTCGCAACTAGATAGATACCTATAACAACAAGAGTAAACATGGATTAGATAGCAAGGGAAGGACTCAAAATAAAGAATACCATATGTATATATATGTACACAAAAGCTATCAATGACGCACAAGCACACACACACACACACACAGACACATATATATATATACAAACACCACAAAAGACACAAAATAAAATAAGCTTTCCACACTCTTATGACATAAATGTATCATGTGGTAAACGGAAGTGAAGGCGTGTGAACTAGAGACTAATGGAATTTTGACCCAATCACTTAAAAACGTTCAAGGAGTTCCTTTTAATTGCTAAAATTTTTATTAAACATAGATTTAGCCTCATGTGATAAAATAAATAGAACTCAAAGAACAAACAAGCACGATGCACACAAGCCTAGAATTTTGATGATTCTACAAACCAATAGAGTCATGACAAAATACGCATAACTAGGATACATTGTCATTGTGCAAACCCATTGATATTTCCATCCAAACTCCCTTAAAAAAATAATAATTCTTTTCTTTTATTTTGAATGAACATACCAACTAACCTATTTTGGCATTGGCTACTTTTTACTATGCCACACTTTTCAGGCCTTTTTAAACTCTTTGGATCTTGGCTACTTGTTACAATGCCACATTTTTAGACCCTTTTTCCCGTTCACCCTCAAATATAATTTTTATACAACTCAAACAAATCTCATGTGCAACGGTTCTTACATGGACAAATCCTCCATAGTCATAGCAATATGTAGATGAATAAATTGATAGGAGAACATCTCACTTAACTCAAATATATACGTGAAGTTAAAATTCAAAGAGCTCGTGTATATGTGAAAGAGGCATATAAAATAATATCCTTTAAGCAATTCAAAATCAAATTACTCCATGCACGCATGATAAAGAACATTTTAAGAAATGAAAATCATAACCAAAAGTTCTAGCCGCATGGAAACGGGGGAATGATATTGGATTCAAACACAAGGATATGCCACAAAAGTGTGTAAAACTCAAATATACACACACACAAAAAATATTTTTGAGTTTTTCAAAATTTTAAACCAATAAAAAGTAACTCAAAAGACAAAAAAATCTTTTTGTATATTTTTAAATAAGACCAAATAAATAAAAATTATATACAAAAGGTAAACAAGTAATAGTTCTAGTAAGTGCTATATGATGAAGCATAGACTAGAAAAAATGACAAATAACCATAAAACTAGCAAAAATTTATCATGAAGCACAAAAGATAATGTATGTAAACAAAACTAACACAATCAACCTTTGGATTTAGCAAGGGAGGAATCATGTGATTGCAAATGAGAATCATAAATCCTATCACGCAAAGCCTATAAATCGGACCTTCTAACCCACACAAGTGAAACGTGACGCTCTCGGGGTTTGGTGACCCTGGTGACTCTACCCTTGGACTTTCTAGGACCACTTTTAAGATCAAAAAAAAAATTCCTAAGGTGCCCCTTCCAACCACAATGTGTGTGTGACAACCCGCCTAATAAGATACCGGGCGATCACTCCAATATTGAATTAAAACAGGAGTCTCATATGGTTCATTCTTAGCATCACTGTCAAAAACCAATTTAATTACTAATAACCTATTAGGCCGGCATCAAAACTTTACTTAACTACTACTTTTAAACAACTACTAAGATTAAAACAACCACACAGAATGCGTAAATGAAACTGAAATGAAATAAAATAATCGAACACTCGATCAAAATGTACAACCATATCGAATGATGTAACAAAAGAATAAATAAATGCATTTGGGCCATTGGCCCAAATATTTATACAATACCTCCTATCTAGAGTACAAAGGTGGAAGCATCTAACGAGAACCTGCATGCATCCACAGCTGCTGCAGAATACATCTGACTCGAAGGAATTATCATCCAGGCATCCTTGTGTCTGGACACACACACACACACACACACACACACACACACACACACACACACACACACACACACACATATATATATATATATATATATATATATATATATATAGCAAGAAAGGAAAAGTAGATAAACGGGTCAGAGCCCGATTTGTGAAAATATTTTGCAAGTGCATAAATGCTTTATTTTTAGAAAAATATGTTTTATCTCATATTTACAATTTGGTATCGCACTCCCATGAGATATCCCTCACCTATCCTCTAACAGTGCACTCCTAGCGCATTCCTCTAAACATCCTAATCAATCTACCCTGCTAAACTAGTCTAATCCATCTATTATCAATCCTAGATAGTCCAAGTACTAAGGGTTAAACTTCTCCCCAGTCTCGACACTGTGCCAAGTTTGTGCGTGGAGTGTCTCGCAGAGCGAAATCCAAACAAGGAACCCCCTTGATACACTACTATGCGTCAAGGTCGATCGTCGAGATCCGCCAGACCCTCAGTACATAAAATATATACATACATATACATCATATAAAAAATACTAATAGTAGAGCACTAAGGATCAAACTTCTCTCCAGTCTCAACACTATGCCAAGTTCGTGCGTGGGGTGTCTCACAAAGCGAAATCCAAACAAGGAACCCCCGTGATACACTACTACGCGGCAAGGTCGATCATCGGTATCCATTAGACCCTTGGTACTTGATTTATCCATATACTTTTATTATTACATTATACATCCGTATCTATCTCCCGGAATGAGAATTCATTTACAACATACTTATTTTTATAATACATATCCGGATATATCTCCCGAAATGAGGGTTACTTCATTTTTATCTCAAAACTTTCCATTTCCTTTCTTATATCCAGGAAATGTATTTAAAAGCCAACTCATTATCATGAATTTCTTTAACATATCATATATATTTTTAAAAGCCAGTTTTATTATCATAAAAATGCTTTTCATATCATATGCTTCCATTTACCTTCTTTTATCCGGGAAACTTATCCGAAGCCAAATCATTTATTCCATTTCCCTTCTTCCATCCAGGAAATGTAATTAAAGCCAATTTATTATCATAAAGTGCTTTAACAAATATAACGCATTCTAAGATCGCCTGTCAAGCGCGCCCCTAAATGACCGTCATCTTCCAGTTCCTATCAATTACGACACCTGGGCACCTATACGTACAACGTCGGGAAGCGGCCATATGCCTGCGGGCTAGTCATAACCACACCCAAAGTTACCTAACCATAGCAGAAAAAAAACATAACATAAACGCTCATATGGCCTATAGGACTATATCCACCCTGCATTCATTAGCCAGGGGGCTTCACCTCACGCGTGAACTTCCCTTATGATGTCATTTAGAGAGGGTGTTGACTATAAATCATTAATTATGAAAATTATTCCTTTTTCCATTTTGAAAACATTCATATTTCATTTTAAAAATCATTTATTCTCATAGGCATATATACCTTGTTCTCATACACAAGGAATATACTATATACTACACATCTGTACCATATTTCATATATATACATTAATCACATAGTATATATATATATATATATATATATATATATATATATATATATATATATATATATATATATATATATTCCTCCTCGAATATATATAAATGGCTATATTTGCCAAACCATATAACGATGACCAATAATTCCAAAGATTCTCTCATAGAATCATAATCATGCATTCATATTCGCATGATACTAAACCCAAAGTATTTCCTTACTTTAATAATTAATACCTACTTAAATCCCATCTACGGATTTATTGGATATCTCCAATTATACCATTTATCCTTTAGAGAATATATAACTATACTCCTAATTCATCCTAACTATCTCGTAGGATATACTCACCTCACAATCGATTATAATTATGCTTCCTATACGCATAATTATTTAGGCCTACATGCCCACTAACAATAACCTAGGGATTTATCTTTCCCGAATAACCTTAAATTTAGTGGGTTATGGATTTCATTTCCATGAACCCAAGGACTACATCTTGTCCTTATAATCACTTAAAAGTTCCCAACATAATTTAGGAACCCTAAACCATCAAATTCTACAATTCCTCTATTTTCCTCGAAATTATAATTTAAGGGTTATACATTTAAAACCCTCACTCATCCCTCCTAGATTCCCTTAAATTTGAGGACCATATAGTCCTAAAAGGTCCCTCATGTTATCACATAATTATCCTCGAAGTAAGAGGAATTGGAATCTATCCCATCCAAATCACCCTGGAAAAAATTTCCAACTTCCAGATGGGGTCGATCGATCGACCCATGAATGTCGATCGATCGAAGGCTTCGATCGATCGAACCCCCATGATCGATCGATCGATCATGGTGGGCAGCTTCTTCTTCGAGAAGCTGTATCGACCATTAAAACTTCTCTCAAGCTTTTGTCGCCTCCCCCAACATCCTACAACCTCAACCAACGACTAATACACTTATAAAATGGGTTCTAAACATCCTAGAACCCAAAACCAACAACAAATTTAGATTAAATCCTAAATTCCTCAAGTTGAAATATTATAGGGGTTTAGTTGTTTTAACTCCCAAAAACCCGTTTTATCCACGAAAACACAACCCAAAATCATTAGGGTTTGTTATACCAACAAGGTTATGAGATATTTATGCTCAAAAATAAATAAAGAAAGTAAACACTTGCCTCGGGGATAAAATCCGACGATTCCGAGTCGAGTCCGGCGGAGTTTGGCCCGAGATCTCCATTTTCTCCTCTTTTTCTTCCTTCCTCTCTCTCTTATCTCTTTTCTTTCTATTCTCTCCCTCTCTCTCTCTTTATATAGGAAGAAAAGGGTTTTAACCCATTAAAACCCAAAAACGACTCGTTTACTCAATTACCAGCGCGTTTAACTCTAAAATTACCCGAAACTCAATTTCGATAATCGGACACTCTTTTCCGACTATCTCGACCATTACGAATCTCACGGCGCAGTCGAAATTCCCATCCGAGGTACTTGACCACAAATCACTATTCTAACCCAAAATAACTTTATGCGGGTTTTCTAATTAAAATCTCACCTCTTTGTCGTTTTACTTCACGCCGACATATAATTAAAATGCTTCAACCTATTTAGTCCCAAAAATAATCATGACACCCATCGAAAATCATTAAATCCTCGAAAATCCCAAAAACTACTATTTAGGGGAATTCTCCAAATTGCCAATTTGTACTTAATTATGGAATTTAATTGTCTCCAAAAGGACAGGTTGTTACAGTGTGCAAGTGAAAATGCTTCATGAAGTATTACCTAACGATTGACCTTTTCTAGTGTTCCTAGATCATTATCTCAAAATCATGGTTTTGGATTTATTAACGGAAGCATTTTGAGTATCGAAGACAATACCACACATGTCATTTTTTATTTGGACGGTGCCTAAGATTTTATCAAATTTCTCCGACCTACACTCCAAATTAAATTTGACCCGACTTGAGTCTTTTAATTTTTCTTCAAGTTCTACTATTCTAGACTCAAGTAATCTCCTACTCTCTTCAAACTCGAGAAGATCTTTCTTTATAGCCTCCATTAAACCTCCAAGTCTATCTCTTTCACGTTCTACGTACTCTAGCTTCTCACGAAGAGTTCTCTCATGTGCCTCAAGATCTTCAACTAAAATCCTCTCATCATTAGTCACATCATGTTGTTTTATTTTTGCTTCTAACTTTAAGTTTGCCCTTTTTAATTTTAATGATTTCGCATAGAACTCACGAAAGTCTACTTGAAGTTCACTCTCCTCTACCTTTTCTTCATTTTTACTCTCTACTCCACTCTCTTTACCATAAAACTTTTGTAATTGACAAATAATGGCCTCAGAAGTGTCATGGAAAGGAATATCTTCATTGAAAGATTCATTATAGGTACTCACATGACTTGCCATGAACGCGGTGAAGATGCTCTCAATGGGGGAATCGGGTCCCTCTTTTGGTTCACTACTACTAAGGGTCGCATTATATGAAATTGGTTTCTTACCCTCCTTCCTTAGTTTAGTGGGACACTCAAATGTCCTATGGCCATAACCATTACAACAAAAACATTGATTCGACTAATCCCTACTAAGATTTTCATTATGATTTTTAGGGAGTTTCTCGGCTTTGTTATGCTTGGAATTTTCAAATTTCTTATAATCATTTTTAAGATTCTCTTTATTAAACTTAAGAAATTTTTTAAACTTCCTAGCAAACATAGCCATATCATCGAAGTTGATGTCACTCTTATCATCTGAAACTTATTTTTCCTCCTTTCGGGTTTTCAAAGCTATGCCCTTATCTTTCTTTTTCACATCCTTGTAGGTAAACATGTTGAGTTAATAGGTTTGTAAGTCACCTACAAGCTCTTCTAGTTTTGTAGAGTTTAAAGTGTTTAAAGAATTTAAAACCGTCACTTTAGCATTAAATCTCTCGGGTAATGACATCAAAATTTTCTTTATCACACGGTTGTCGAGTATCTTTTCTCCCAAATTTAAACATGAATTCACAATATCGACAGTCTCGCATAGAACCCATCAAAGGACTAACTTTCTAACATCTTAATGGTTTCGAATTGAGTGGTGAGGTTTTGGAGTTTTGAAGCTTTAATGACACTAGTACCTTCGTGGGTGAGTTGGAGAATATCCCATGGCCATTTAGACGTTTCACATGTCATAATCCGGCGAAACTCATCCGGTGTGACCGCACTAAAGAGAGCATTCAAACCACGGGAATTAAAGTTAGCAAGTTTAAGCCCGTCCTCACTCCATGATTATACGAATTTTGAAACACTAACACCTCGTTCTAAACACATTAGTGGAGACCACCCTTTAACCACCGATTACCAAACCCGCACATCTAAAGACTTAAGTGCTGACCTCATTCGCACTTTCCAATATGCACAATTTGAACCATCCAAAATAGGAAAATTTGTATAAGGCATATCTTCCATAATAAAACTAAAAAATAGATCTTAACGCAATGGATTAGCTTCCCTGCTCTGATACCACTTAAAAAAGGAAGGTTTCCTTTAAATTAAATTAATAAGCTTTGATACCATTTGTTGGAATTGGATGCCCCAAATTTTATGGTTCAAGTTGTGATGGTTCAATGATATACCAAATTTTAAAAAATTATTTTAAAACTCAACAATTAAAAAATTTCAAATTTTAATTTCTTCAAAATTAAAATTACACACACCAAATATTTAAGTGAATTCAATTCAAGTTAGAAATAAGGCAACACAAACCAAACAAGAATTTTTTCCAAATTAAATTAAGTCCTATTTGAATTAAGTTACACTAAAAATTACCCAAATATAATTAGCACAATAATTAAACCAAAGTTGTGATTTAAACCAAATTTTATCTTTTTAAAGTTAAGCATGCATCTACGCGATTTTCGCAAGATAAAATAAAATAATCATAACACATAACGCGGCGATGTACGAGGAAAACCCACAACGGGAAAAACCTCGGGCGACCCAACCAAAAAAATTCACTAGGTATGGTATTACAAAGATTCGACAGAAAGACTTACACCAAAGAATCGACGCCCTCGCAAGCCTTGACGCTCCTTCGATCTTCCACCTCCACCTAGTCGATAACACATGATTCCACCTATGTCTCAGAGTCCACCAATGGGTGACATCTACCATCAATCACAAATGAAACCTTTCTCCGTATGTGCACTGTAAACCACAAACACTTGAACGTAATCCACCACACGGAACTATCTCCTTTTTGGGTTAGTGATGATACCCGGTGCCAAAATGATCTCAAAATGATATATATAGATAGATAGATAGATAGATATAGATATATATATGAAACTTGGATAAAACTAAACTATATGTGTGTAAACAAGTTTTTGTGTGAAAGTTAAATCCTTTCGATTCACAAAAACAAAATGGGACTTTTTGGTTAATGATTTTGCTCTCAAAAGCCTTTAGAAAGTATGAAAAAATCCCTTTGAAAAATATCTTCCCACACTACTAAGGTCTGGTAACAAGTACATGGGTTAGTGGGGAGTTAAATAAAAAACTGTCGAAAAAAACTGTTCCCGCCCAAGTCGTTCGAATGACTTTTTGATGTCGTTCGGACGACTTGGTTCGAATGAACTTCTAACAAAAAACAAAAAAATAAAGCCACTCTCGTTAGATATCTCGTTCGAACGATATCATTCTAACGGCCTATCTAATGAAAAAATAGAGAAATTGAGAGGGAATCTCGTTAGATACCTCGTTCAAATGACCTGACAATGTTGTTCAAACGACCGTCGAACGAAAAATGAGAAAAATTCATTTTTCTAAAAAAAATAAAAAACATTTTCAACATATATTTTGTAAAAATATAACACCCAAAATATATTCCAAGTCCCTATATATGTATATTAATTTCATACCTTTAGAGACCTTATAAATAATGAAATGTTGATAACATATAAACTTGGCACATAAACTGACAATGATGTAATCTTCAAGGGTGCCACGCTGATGGTGAACTGGTAGGAGTTAATATATGTAAATTCCACCAAAGGAAGGTACTGCTCCCATCCTCCCCTAAGTTAAGTATGCACATCCTCAACATGTCCTCTAGCATCTGGTTAGCCCTCTCGGTCTGCCCATCCGTCTATGGGTGATATGCTATATGCAAACGTAAATCTGTGCCCATAGCCTCCTAAAAACTCTGCCAAAAATAGGATACAAAGATCTTCTCCCAATCGGACACAATATTAATCGAAACCCCGTGTAGCCTCACTATCTCAACGATGAATAACTGCACATGCTTCCTTGTCTCATAATCCGTCTAAACCAGTAGAAAATGGGCAACCTTAGTCAAACGATACACTATCACCCAGACGGAGTCGTGATCTCTCTGTGATGTCGGTAACCCGGTAATGAAATACATGGAAATGCTCTCCTACTTCCATACTGGAGTCTCTAATGGATGCAACATCCCCAACGGTTTTTGGTAGTCTACCTTCACTAGTTGGCAGGTAACACATTTCCATACTAACTTAACTATGCCCCGTTTCATTCCTGACCACTACTACTGCGTATGCATATCCTGGTACATCTTATCCCCACCGGGATGTATCACAAACTTTGACCCGTGAGACTCTGTCATCACTGCATGTCTAAAATCCTCATCCTCTGGAACCACGAGTCTCCCATTGAAGCACAAACCTCCCTTGGAACTGATCGAATAAGAGTCCGCCCGCCCCATCTGCTAGTAATTGGCTTACCCTGTCTTGGAAAAATTGATCCCCTTCCTGAGCTTTCACCACCCGCATAATGATCTCGGGAGTGATAGCTAAAATAGACATACAAGCTCTGGCGACCTCGTCGTCATGTCGAAGCTCCTTCCACTTCGCCTTCTAAACCTTAGCTATCTCCCTAAAAGGCATCGACTCAATCCGTCTACCACCACGTTAGACTTACCCAGATGAGATTGAATATCAAACTGGCAATCCTTCACGAACTCTAACCATATCCTTTGCCTCATATTCAGATCCTTATGCGTGAATAGATATTAAAGCGATTTGTGGTCCTTTACCAAGGTAAACTGCTTCCCCATAAAGTAATGCCTCCATATCTGCAAGACAAGCACAATCGCTTCCAACTTAAGGTCATGTGTGGGGTAATTCCTCTTGTAAGGATTAAGCTTGAGAGATGCATATGCTATAGCCTTATCCTCCTGCTATAATACACCCCTAAGTACCTGCAAGTATGCATCTATATAAACTCAATACTCTATTCCTCCCCTAGGCAATGCAAGCACAGGTGCAGAAGTCAACTTGTCATTTAGCTCATCGAAAGCTAACTGATAGTCATCATCCTAAACAAACGACACCCCTGTGCGTGTCAGGTTCGTCAATGGACCAGAAATCTTCAAGAAATCCTTAATGAAATTGCAATAGTATCTAGCCAACCTCAGAAAACTGCGAACCTCGGTCGGTGTCATGGGCTGTCCCCACTCCCTCACCACCAATACCTTACTTGGATCATCAATAATTCCCCTACCGAACATAATATGACCTAGAAACTGTACCTCATGTATCCAAAATACAAACTTCTCAAGTTTGGCAAATAACTAATTTTCTCGCAGTGTCTACAGAACCAAACCTAGATGCTTCGCGTGCTCATCCTTCGAATGAGAGTCAACAAGAATATCTTCTATGAATACGATAAAAAACTGGTCAAGGAACACTTTGAAAACCCAGTTCATAAGATCCATGAACATGGTCGGTGCATTAGTGAGCCCAAATGGCATCACCCTGAACTCGTACGATCCATACCTCATTAAGAAAGCGGTCTTAGGAATGTCCTCCTCTCGAATGCGCAACTGATGATACCCCGATCTTTGATCTATCTTGGAGAAGAATGCTGCTCCCCTCAATTGGTCGAACAAGTCATCGATTTGAGGTAACATATATTTATTCCATATTGTGACCTCGTTCAGTTCCTTGTAATCAACACACATGCAAAGAGACCCATCCCTCTTCTTGACGAACAACACCGATGCACCCCATGGTGATGTACTCCATCGAATGAAACCCTGACCTAGAAGCTACTAAATTTGGTCCCTCAACTCTCGCAACTTTAAAGGAGCCATGCAATAAGGCGCTCAGGCAATCGACCTTGTACCCGATGCCAAGTCAATGACAAACTCAATCTCCCGATTGGGAGACAACCCGAGTATTGCTTGGAATATATCCTCGAACTCCCACACTACTAGAATTGAATCTAAAGAGACTACCACCTAGCGTAAGGTCTCCTCCTTAATATAATATAGGCGTGTGCTCGACCCTCCCTTAGGAAGAGGCATTGCTACTAGGAACATCTCTTGACCTGGGATAGAGAACACTATGGTTCCTCCGAAACAATCCACCATCGCCCGATAACCAGCTAACCAATACATTCCCATAATGACATCATAACCCTCTATATCTAACACTAGAAGGTCGATGTCTAAGCACAGTCTCCCTACATCGATGTCCACACCCCTACATATCGAGTGTATAAATGACCCACTACCCAATGGTGACTCTACACACAAAAAGAGACTACTGACTGTCTCTAATACACCGAAAGCCCATGCAAATCTGGTCGTTATAAAAGAGTGTGATGCATCCGTATAAAATAAAATGATACCCTTATGCCCATGAATAGAAAATGTACCCTCAACTGCTGATGGCACTTGTTGTGCCTTCGATATAACTGCATCTTTGACGTTGTACACACGCCCACACTATAACTACCCCTACTATAATGGGGCTAGTGGAGTTGGGGCTGTAGATGGTAACTACACCTGCTACCCCTGATGGGGACCCTGCTGCAATGGTGCTCTACCCTATTATGGGAAGTCTCTCTACTTATGTCTCATTTGTCCACAAATAAAACACTGGCTTGGGAAGTCTCTCTGCTTCTGACCCCGATGGCCTCTCCTATTGTTCCCCTAGCACTAGCGGCATTGAGGAACCTATTGCTGCTATTGAGGACCCTATTGGCCCTACCTGAAACCTCCCTCAGGTCATTAACACTCATATCTAAATCTCTTTCCCAGATACCTTTGGTGAGAATCCTGCCCCTGGTGCCTACCCAACTGGTTATGCAGTGCTCCACAAGCAACGTTCCCACCTATCTTGCCCATCTGGCTAAGATCACTTCCTCTTTTGCTTCCCTTAAGATTGAAGTGATGATCCTGGCAATGTAGAAGTGCGACATTGATGACATTAATATAAGTTCTCAATGCGGGGTTGCCTATCAAGTGCTGTCTGATCCTCCAGGCTTGCCAATCAATAAACTTCAGCATCTTCTTCTCTTCACTATTCACCTGGTCTGGCATAAAATTAGCCAAACATGTGAACTCCTCCTCGTATTTAGCTACATAACGGTCATTCTGGACCACCTCAATGAAACTCTTACGCATCTCCCTCTCAACAGTTGGAGGAAAGTACTTGTAGATAAATCGCACCCGAAACTCAACAATGGACATAATGTCCCTCTCCTCGACAGTGGTAATAGACTCCCATCACTGTAGAGCTACCCCGACAAGCCTAAAAGTGGCCAACATCTACTTCTGCACAATGCTACACTCAACCATGTGAGGGTGGCACTAGATATCCTTCCTCCACTGGCAAGTTAGGATCACGTCAGAACTACCCTAAAACTCTGGCGGGTGGCCCTTCTGAAATGCCTCCCTAACTCTCTGCCAGTCTGATGGTCTTGGGTGGACCTGGATAACTAGAAGTCACAAAGTACTTCTTATAGTTTAAGAATAATACAATAGTCCCCCTATTGATTATTCGTGAATTTAGGTCATAAACTACTAAAGTTTCCAAAATATGGGCAGCCAAATCGATTCGATGAAAAGCCCGAATTGATTCGTCAGCTGAATCAATTCAGTCTCTGTGCTGAATCGATTCACGTCTGGCAGATCGTTTTCTTCGTTTAACTATTATAATACAAAACCTCCATGCATCGTCCCCAAACTCCAACATAATTCAACTCATCATCAAATAAGAGTATATGAACAATTTCTAACAAATTTATAATACTAAAACATCCTTAAATCTATAATAATCAAGAGTTCATCAATGGTTTGTCTACAAAACCCTAGTTCTACTTTTTCTTGTACGTTCTTCAAGAAACCCAAATTTTAATCTCTCAAAATCTCCCAAAAATCAGATTTCGTATTATAAAACCTAGAAATCAAAATTCTAACATGAGTCCTAATCGTTAACATTTATTTAACGCATTGTGTTATCTCTAAATCACATGTTCATGCTAGATTTCATCAAGTTATACCATGGGTATTATTGCTTATTTAAAAACATGCAAGATAAACATTTGCCCTGTAATAGCATGTCTGATTTCATTTTCAGATGATGAAGGTGTATTTCTCCCCTTTCGATCCCCACTCCGATGATAATGGCGGTGCAAGAATGGTGTTGAAAGGTCCAATAATCCTTTCTTCTTCCTCTATTCTGGCCTCTATTAGTTTTCTTTGATTCTAAACCTAGCCTCCTCAAACTATATGCTGATATAACACTTACAAATTCGTAGATCCTCTAACCCTAGTCTCCCAAATGACCGAAAAGCCCATACGTGGTGCTGAGTTGGTCTAAAATCACCCCGGAACCCAATATATACACCCGGGTATACGATTCCGACTATTTCGACCTATTCAGAATTAACAATGACCTTGAAATCACCATTCGAGTAACTTTACATAAATCTCCTATCTCGATCTCATATAGTCTACACACAACACCCGGTTGAGCTATAACACTGTCACGCCACTATCACTCGCTATGATGTAAAATAATTATTTACTATTCACTTTGTAATTATATTCCATAAACATTAATCATTTCTCTCCCGATTAATATTTTAATCAACACATAATATCTAATTCAATTAAATTATGGCACACGTATAATTTAAAAAAGTGATCGAATTAAATAAATTTTAATTACTCAGAAATACAGGGTGTTACATAGCCATCCCGCCCTTTCGGTCTCTCGTGGGACATGTTAATATTCTCATTTTCTCCAAAGTGTCATATGTGTGTAATGTGAATAATGGGAGAAAGAAACCATCCAACTCGCGTCATGGGAAAGACAGAGCAGAATCATCCTAAGGAGTGTACCAGAAAATGACATGAAAATAAATATAAAATACGTGTTCGTCGGATCACAAATTAATATGAATAAGTAAATGTATATGTCGAGCTGGACACAAATATGTCGGAGTTTGTGCAAAAATTTGGGCAATATGGCAACCTGGAGTTTCGACAGAGTTTTGCATCACAACCAACAAACTAGGCATGAGTGTCCTAGGGTAGACACCTATATGAGGTTGATACATTTGGTGGGTTAGTGAAAGAGTCCCCCTCCCCCCTTTGGCATGACTTCCACAATATACCTCTTGACTATAAGGAAAATCATTTATAGGTATGCGTGGACAAGCCATTTGATATACTTGAGTGTACATGAATTACCTCACAATAAACCTCATGGGGATAATATGTGTGAGAGCGAATTCAATATACTCGATGTATGTGAACGAGTTGCCTGCTATATACCTCCCATCGTGAGTTCAGTCAAGCAGTACGATGCGGGGGGAACTGCTCAATATACATCGAAAGTACTAGGCCAATGGAAGGTGGGAATCATATTGCTTAAGTAGACCGTGTCCCGCAGGACCATCACCCATCAAGAAATGACCCCCAGTACATGACAAAAGTTTGGTCAATATTTCCATGCCCAGGTGATTTAGTGTGCAAGAATGCATGAGTCTTGATTAGTATCTCATGGAGAGTTTTTTGTGTATGCCAAATAAAAGGGAATACTACCACTATGAAGGAGAATATATGAGTAGCATGGGATGAATGGGATAATCATGAAAAGCAAAACTATCAAGTATATATATGGAGCATGGAGACTATACAAAGCACGCTGATAGATATAAAGTGTGAAACAAGTTAATATACAAGTGTGTGAGGGATATGTGTAAGGTGAGAGAGTGACATGAGAATAGTGTGAGTGAAAAAAGCATGTGAATATATACAAGTGAATGGAATGTGGAAGTGTGTGCTAGTGAGACTAAACATGAATAATCTACAAATAGTGTGTGAAATAGGTGTAAATGATCATGGGGATATATACAAGTTAGAAAAAATAGTGGAGGGTGTGTGCTAGTGAAGCTAAACATGGATAATCTACAAATGGTGTGCGAAGCATGTGAGTAAGGGTGAGAATATATACGAGTGTGAGTATGGTGAATATGTACAACTAAGCATATGGTGAAATATGGCGAGCATATAGAAGTGAGTAAAAAGGTGAAGCATGTTATAAGGAGGTGATATATACATGTGGTGAGAAAATAACATGGTAGAGATAAACATCATGACAAGAATGAGATATATATACAAGATGTAAGCACAAGAGTAAGGATAACATACAAGTGGGGGCGGATGTACACATATAGAATAGTAGGAGAGCAAAGAAATAACACCCATGTGGAAATAGAGTCTAGTCCTCTAAAAATTCCCCAACGGTGTCGCCACTGCAGCCATCTGGGTTGAATTCCTCCGGCGTGGGCCGACCCTAAAATCGGGACGGGATGGGAACAACCTGTAGAATATCATCTACCTCACTTCCCACCATGCACATGCGGGCAATTCGAGGATATGAGAGTCCTTGTTTTGCCACCCGTGCTAATATCTTCACGGACTGCCTTGGATATAAATTTCCCATAGTCAAAAGGAGATAACACGAAGAAATGGAGTTGCCAACCTATTTTGGTCAAAACAGGAAAAATAAATGTAGCCGTCTTGAGAGAACGACATCAAGGTCATACTAATGCATACGAAACCAAATGAATCAAGGTTTCGAGGATTAACTTACGGAATGGGAAGGTGTTAGGCACCCATCCCGCCCTTTCGATCTCTCATGTGCTATATTAATATTCCCCTTTTCTCTAAGGTGTCATATGTGTGTACATGTGTGAATAACGGGAGAAAGAAATCATCCAACTCACGTCATGGGAAATACAGAGCGGAATCATCCTAAGGAGTGTACCCGAAAATGTCACGAAAATAAATATTGAGAGTGCGCTATTGGTTTAATGGCTTAACTTATCTCATTAGATGCCAACCCACACACAAATAAAATTTTATCTTATTAACCTAAGCCATGCATCTATGTGATTAAACATATAAAAAAACCAAGCATTCAATCAAAGAAAAAGTTTCAGGAAAAATCCCTTACAAGCAAAACCTTTATTCAGCACTTTAGAAATATTGTAAGAAATTCGACTTACAATTCTACTTGATAACTGCCATAAGCATAACGCGTTAGGCTTCGCAAATATCTCAAGAATACTACTTCTTTACAAGAAGTCTATAAGAAACCTTCCACCTTCGGTATCCACCGATTAGCCTTTGTCTTCAGCAATGATTCCCTCGATAATCACAACGGACAGTCGTGAAAAAACTCTCTTCACAAGAGTAGTGTATGAAGGGATACAAAAATCTAGTGTTTAAATTGATTCACACAAATATATTCTGGGGATGGGTTTTGTGAATCAAAAGAGTATTCTAAACTAAAAAAGATTGAAAACCTTTTGCAAAAGATATGCAGAAACTGTTTTGGCAAAAGTCGTAAAAAATTTGAACACAAAACAGGTATTAATATGATATGGACAAATTTCGAAGTGGCAGATAGTTCGAAGGAATTTGAATCTCATTCGAACGTGATTAGCCTTTCTTTTGAACAAAATAGGATCTCATTTGAACAACTAAGCTATCTCGTTTGAATGAGGTTAAAATGACCTAAAACAGTACGCCCTCGTTCGATGTAAACTTCAAATGAGACTTCGAACAAACCTACATTCTCATTCGAACAAGAATGCCTTCTCATTTGAACGAGACATACGAATTTTGGAAAATATTTTCAATAAAAAATGCCTCAATTGTTTCAATTTAAAAACCCTATTTTAGATTAAATAAAATTAAAGCATCCCAAAATAAATTCAAGGAATTAATTTAAACACCTAATAGCATTATACCTTCATAATGTGTAGATACTTGAAAGTTGGAGATGTTGAGGATTCGGTTCTTCGTGACGTCTTGAGTCAAAGTTTAACGGGATACGCCAAACTACATGTTAGCCAAAGCTATGATCAATATAAAAAATGTGTTCTTACAAATCTCCCCCTTTGGCTATTCCAATACAAAAATAAAATCCAGAATCCAAATTACATCAAAATCCCCTAAGACACAAAATTATCATAATACCCTCCCAAACCATAGAAAATGGATAGGCACAAGATAATGATGTCTTTAAATCTTCACTTCTTCTTATTCTCTTGGGTACTTTGACTTCATCGAGTGTATTATGAATATGATCTTCAAACGTACCTACACACATGAAACAAAGAAAATACCCCATGATGCATCGAGTTTGAAAAGTAAAACACATAAGTATTTTCTCCACCATAAACCAAACTAATGTAAATCTCCCCCGTATTTTGATCTCCCCCTTTTATTTTGTTCGAAATAGTTAAGGAGAATAAACTAAAGGATAAAAAGGGAGAGCATCACAAAAGAAAGAGTATCATCACAAATATATATATCAAATAATCATGTGTAATGATAACCTCAAAGGCTTAATTCACTAAATTCACCAACTATTTTTGAAATTTTCAAAATTTCCTAAAGTATAAGATATACAAAGACAACACACACCATTAGCAAACACTAAAATAATCGAATCGTAAAAACATAATGAATGGTTGTGAACTTATTCGATAAAAAAATCAACATAAACAAGCATGACATATGCGCACGAAGGATTGAGATATCACTAATGAATGTACTCATTGACAACCTTAGGTTTAAATGGATTGAACTCATATGACATTGACTTAATCTAATCAACAACTCAAGATCGAAAATAATTTTCACAGCAATGACGCCCAAAACTAGTTGATGTTTTTTGAGATTCATTAGTATGTGGAAATCCATTGATCTTTAACTTAACTCCCTCAAAATCTCATTTAATTAAGAAACTCTCAATTAGTTTTTGAAGAAATAATACCCTTATGTATTGAAGCATCAATGTTCAAACAAAATGGCTCGATAATTTTGTTTTGTCTGCCTCTAATCTTTTTGGGCTCTTTTTAAATTACAAGTTGTGGCTTTTCAAGCAAAGTCAACATGTTTTTCGTAGCCCCTTTTCATTGCTTAAACATGAAACAAATTTTCCAGAAAAATTAAGGTAAATCCGGGCGATGGTTCTTAGAAGCACAACCGTTTATCTCAATTTACAGATTTTTCATTTTAGGGCAAAATTGAGATGAAAACACTCAGACCGAAATATGACATATAAGTGCAAAAATCAAATAAATTCATGCTCGTGTTCATTAAAGGTGACAAAGAGTCAAGCATGTAGTAACTTATCATCCAATCACATCTTAATGACTCCAACCATTATAAGGCACATGGAAAATGGAATGATATTGTGACTCGGCTATACTAAGTGTCCATCCATACAAGGTGTAAACAAACTACAAAAATCTTTGTGTTTTTCCAAAATTTTATCAAAAAAAAAATCTTTTTGTCTTTTTCAGATTTTTCATAAAAGAAAAACCGAAAATATTTTTGTATTGTTCATAAAATATGGAATAAGAAAAATATATTTTAAATGATAGTACACACTAGCAGTATGGATATATGATATGAGCATGAAAAATACCATATTCTAGTAAACAAGTCCTAACCTCAATCATTAGGTTCGGAGGAGATCTCAAAAGGAGATGACATCCTAAGATATTCCTCCATCAAACTTTATGTATTTTCAACTAAATCCTTTACTTTCTCTTTAAAACTCTCAAAATCTCTCAAGTGATGTGCGAGCGCATGCAGAGTAACATGTGTGGGAGGTCATGTGTGAACTCGTGTTGGAATAAATTGGGGAATATACCTATGAGACACTCTCCCTATCTCAAAGTAAAATTCCCTAAGGTCACGTCTTTGTTTGCAATAGGAACAAACATACATGGGCTTAGGACCATCTTTCTCAAAACGTCTAGGACGATCTCTCCTATGTGGGTTCGGTCGAGGGCCAAATCGATCTAACACAAACTCAGGAATCGGCTCGGGTGCAATATGGGAAGTGGACGCATCGTCATAACCTATTACTAGCCTCTTAGCATTCCCTAAAGTGGAATCGAGAAGCATCTTTCCAACCTTCTTACACGTGTCCTCTAAAATAACTTTGACCTCCCGATCACGCTCGAGATCTCACTCGAGTTGGGATATACGGGCCTCAAGTTTCTCATGAGTGTGCAATGAATATTGGAGACCTCCCGTAAGACTAGCCACAGTGTTGGTCAAATATCCCTTTTCTTGGACTAAAATGATGAACTGCTCACATAAAGAAATCTTCACCTTCTCGAGTTAACTCGTCGATACCTCACACACCCTTAGAACTTTCACCTCTCTCTTAAAATCTAACACCCTAAGAGACAAACCTTATTAATCTTTTTCGTATTCAACATCTCAGTGTAAAGATCACTGAACGCCTTTTAGAGATCACCTTCTCCCTCACTCGCATTCCCATGTGACTCAAAACATCATTCAGTCTTTTACATTTAGAAGTTTCCTCATTTTCATGGGACAAACTAGTAGATCTCACATGACTATATCCATGTACGCAATGCACGGTTCATGTGGTGATTCTCCCCCTGAATCAACCGACTCGATGTCACTATCACTAAGAGTGGATTTATTTGCAACCTCCTTTCCTTTTCTCTTTAGCCTAGTGGGACACTCATGTGCCTTGTGACCTTTACCCTCACATTCAAAACACCTAATCTCTTCCTCTTTCTCTCCCCCGCTCGAGCCCTTACTTTTATTTTTATTTTTCTTAAAAATCTTTTCTTTGGAATAATTTGAGAAACTTTTTAAAAAATTTCGTAAAAAGGGCCAAGTCTCACAATCAAAATGCCCCTCAGATTAAGACTCATAAACAATATCCTTTTTCTTTTTCTTAGATTGGGTCTTTAAAGAAACCCCTACTCCCTTAGGTTTAATGGTTTTAAGGAACATATCTATCTCATATGTTTGAAGATCTCCTACAAGTTCTTCTAACCTCAGAGTGTCTTAAATATCTAAAGAGTTAAAATTTTAACCTTGGGAATAAATCAGGAAGGGAGTGCCCTTAAAAATCTTTTTCACGACCCTCGTCTCAAGAATTTTCTCACCCAAATTAAAACTAGTGTTAACGATGTCCAACAAATGAGTATAAAAATATCAAACGAATCTGACCCTAACAGAGTGATGATCTCAAATTGGGTGGTCAAATTTTAAATCTTTGACGTTTTTACAGTGTTGGTTCCCTCGTGTGTGAGCTGAAGGATATCCCATGCTTCCTTAGTCATGGAGCACATCATGATGCGACGGAACTCGTCAGGAGTGACGACTCCAAAAATAGCATTAGACCGCGAGAGTTGTAAGTGCGCCACTCAAACTCATCATTTGTCCAGGAAGAAATAGGTTTAGGGCCAACAACATTATCAATAGTGATGGTGGGAGGAGTCCACCCTCTTTCACATACAAGCCAAACTTTTTCATCAATTGCGTTTAAATTGGATCTTATTCTGGCTTTCTAGTAGGCATAGTTTGATCCATCGAAAATATGCATCCGATTATATAAGTTATCCATTAACACTCAACATTTTCAAGATCAATAATTTTTCAAAAAAATGATATGATTAAAAATTTTACGAAAAATGGTAACACGGTAAATTTCTGTAAATGGCTCCAATACCAATTTGAGAGTGCACTATAGGTCTAATGGCTTAACTTATCTAATTAGATGTCAACCCACATACAAATCTAATTTTATCTAATTACCCTAAGCCATTAATCTATGTGATTCAACATATAAAATAAAGTAAACCAAGAATTCAATCAAAGGAAAAGTTTCAGGAAAAATCCCTTACGGGCAAAACCTTTATTCAACACTCTAGAATTATTAAAAGACAATGATAACCGCAAAAGCATAAAGCGCTAGTCTTCACAAATCTCTAAAGAATACCACTTGTCTCAAAGCAGTCCACAGGCGGCCTTCCACCTTCGGTATCCACCAATCAGCCTTTGTCTTCAGTAATGATCCCCTCGAGAGTCATAATGGTCAGTCGTGAAGAAACTCTTTCCACAACAGTAGTGTATGCAAGGATACAAAACTATAGGGTGTAAACTGATTCACACGAATATATTATGGAGATGGGTTTTGTGAATGAAAAGAGTGTTCAAAGCTCAAAAGTAGGAAAACCTTTGCAAAAGATATGCATAAATTGTTTTGGCTAAAGTCTTAAAAAATTTGAACACGAAATAGGTATTAACATAACATTCAAAAATTTCAAGGCGACGACTCGTTCGAATGAATTTGAATCTCGTTCGAACGAGAATAGACTTTCATTTCAACGAAATAAGATCTCGTTCGAACGACTAAGCTATCTCGTTTGAACGAGGTTCAAACAACCTAAAGCAGTACGCCCTCATTCAATGTAAACTTCAAACGAGACTTTAATCCAACCTACATTCTCGTTCGAACGAGAAGGTCTTCTTGTTTGAATAAGACAGGAAATTTTGAAAAACTTTTAAATAAAAAATGCCTTAATTTTTTTAATTTAAAAACCGTTTTTCAGATTAAATAAAATTCAAGCATCCCAAAACAAATTCAAGGAATTAATTTAAACCCCTAATAGCATTATACCTTCATAATGTGGAGAGGCTTGAAACTTGAAGATGTTGAGGATTCAGTTCTTTGTGATGTCTTGAGTCGAAGTGTAATGAGATGTGCCAAACTACATGTTAGCCAACGCTATGAACAATATCAAAAAAATTATTCTTATAAATCTCCCCCTGTGGCTATTCCGGTACAAAAATAAAATCCGAAATCCAAATTACATCAAAATGATGTCGTTTATTAAAACACTATAAAATAGTCACATGGAAAATGGAATGATATTGTGACTCGGCTTTCCTAAATGTCCATCGATACAAGGTGTAAACAAACTACAAAAATCTTTTTGTGTTATTCCAAAATTTCATCAAAAAAAATCTTTTTGTCTTTGTCACCTTTTTCATAAAAAAGGAATCGAAAATATTTTTGTATTTTTCATAAAATATGGGACAAGAAAAATATAAATACAATGATAGTACACATTAGAAATAGGTATACATGATATGAGCATGAAAAACACGCTAATCTAGTAAACAAGTCTAAACCTCAATCGTTAGGCCCAGAGGAACTCTCAAAAGGAGATGACACCCTAACAAATTCCTCCATCAAACTTTGTGAAGTTTCGACTAAATACTCTAATTTCTCTCTAAAACTCTCAAAATCTCTTAAGTGTTGTACGGGAGCATGCAGAGTAACATGTGTGGGAGTGCAAACTCATGTGGGAACAAATCGGGGAACGTACCAATGAGACACTCTCGCTAACTTAAAGCAAAATTCCCTAAGGTGAACTCTTTGTTTGTAATGAGAACAAACATACACAGACTTGGAACCACCGTACTCAAAACATCTATGACGAGATCTCCTAGGTGGGTTCGATCAAGGGCCATATGGATCTAACATAAACTCGGGAACCGGCTCGGGTGTAATATTGAAAGTGGATGCACCGTCATAACCTATTCCTAGCCTCTTAATGTTACCTAAAGTGGGACCGAGTAACATCTTTCCAACCTTCTTAGATGTGTCCTCTAAATTGACTTTGATCGCCGAGGCACGTTAGATATATTTCTCAAGTTAGGATAAACGGGCTTTAAGTTTCTCACAAGTCTCCAACGAAGATTGAAGATCTCCCATTAGCGTAGCGATGGTGTTGGTAAAATCGCTCTTTTCTCATCCTAAAATGATTAACTACTCACACAAAGAAATCTTCACTTTCACGAGTTGACTCGGCGATGCCTCACACACCCTTAGAACTTTCACATCTCTCTCCAAATCTAACACCCTAAGAGACAAAACTTGTTAATCTTTTTCATCTTAAATGTCTCAGTGTAAAGATGACTAAACGCTTTTTGGAGATCACCTTCTCCCTCACTCTCATTCTCACTCTCACTATTTCCCAAGTGACTCAAAACATCATTGAGGCTTTCACATTTAGAAGTGTCCTCATCATCATGGGAGAAACTTGTAGCTCTAACATGACTATCCATCAACGCAACGCACGGTTCATGTGGTAATTCTCCCCCTGAATCAACAAACTCTATGTCACTATCGCTAAGAGTGGATTTATTTGCAACCTCCTATATCTTTCTCTTTAGCCTAGTGGTACACTCATGTGCCTTGTGCCCTTTATCCTCACATTCAAAACACCTAATCTCTTCCTCCTTCTCTCCCCGCTCGTGCCCTCATTTTTATTTTTATTTTTCTCAAAAATCTTTTCTTTGGAATAATTTTGTTTGGAAAATTTGATAAATGTTTTAAACTTTTTTTGCAAAAAGGACCAAGTCATGAAAACCGAAATCTCCCTCAGATTCAGATTCAGACTCACAAACTCTCTCCTTTTTCTTTTTCTTAGCTTGAGTCTTTCAAGTAACCCCTACTCCCTTAGGTTTAATGGTTTTAGGGTACATATCTATCTCGTATGTTTGAAGATCTCCTATAAGTTCTTCAAACCTAAGATTGTCTAAAATCCCTAAAGTGTAAATAACCGTAACCCTAAGAATAAACCGAGAAGGGAAAGACGTCAAAATATTTTTCACGACCCTCATCTCAGGAATTTTCTCACCCAAATTAAAACTAGTGTTAACGATGTCCGATAAACGAGCACAAAAATCATCAAACGGCTCAGGTTCTAACATAGTGATGGTCTCAAATTGGGTTGTCAAATTTTGAAGCTTTTAAAGCATTGGTTACCTCGTGTGTGAGTTGGAGGGTATACCATACTTCCTTAGACGTGGTGCACATCGTGGTGTGGCGAAACTCGTCAGGGGTGACAGCTCCAGAAATTGGACTAAGGTAGTGAGAGTTATAATTGTTCCATTTAAACTCATCATCAGTCCAGGAAGAAATAGGTTTAGGGGCAACAACAGTATCAATAATGACAGTGGGAGGAGTCCACCCTCTTTTACATACAAGCCAAACTCTTTCATCAATTGCTTTTAATGTCGATCTCATTATGACTTTCTAGTAGGCATTTTTTTATCCATCGAAAAGAGGCATCCGATTATATAAGTTATCCATTAGCACTCGGCTTTTTCAAGATCAACAATTTTTGAAAAAAAATATATCACTGAAAATTTTGCAAAAAGAAGTTACACGATAAATTTATATAAATGGATCTGATTCCAATTTTAGAGTGCTCTATAGGTCTAATGGCTTAACTTATCTAATTAGATGTAAACCCACACACGAATCCAATTTTATCTTATTACTCTAAGCCATGCATTTATGTGATTCAACATATAAAATAAATCAAACCAAGCATTCAATAGGCAAAGTTTCAAGAAAAATCCCTTACGGTCAAAACCTTTATTCAACATTTTAGAAATATTATAAGACAATCGGCTTACAATACTAATTGATAACCGCCACAATAATTACACGCTAGTATTCGCAAATCTCTAAAGAATACTACTTGTCTACATGCAGTCCACAGGCGGCTTTCCACCTTCGGTATCCACCAATCAACCTTTGTCTTAAGCAATGATTCCCTCGAGAATCACAATGGTCAGCCATGAAGAAACTCTCTCCACAAGAGTAATGTATGCAAGGATACAAAACTATAGGGTTTAAACCGATTCACATAAATATATTCTGGGGATGGGTTTTGTGAATCAAAATAGTGTTCTAAATCAAAAGTATGAAAACCTTTGCAAAAGATATGCAGAATGTTTTGGCAAAAGTCTTAAAAAATTTGAACACGAAATAGGTATTAATTTGACATTCACAAATTTCGAGATGACGTCTCGTTTGAATGAATTTGAATCTCATCCGAATGAGAATAGCCTTTCATTTGAACGAAATAGAATCTCGTTCGAATGACTAAGCTATTTCATTGTAACGAGGTTCAAACGACCTAAAATAGTAAGACCCCGTTCGATGTAAACTTCAAACTAGACTTTGAATGAACCAACATTATCGTTCAAACGATAATGCCTTCTTATTTGAACGACACAGGCGAATTTTGAAAAAACTTTTAAATAAAAAATGCCTAAAATAAATTCCAGGAATTAATTTTAAACCCGTAATAGCATTATACCTTCATAATGTGGAGATGCTTGAAAGATGGAGATGTTGAGGATTCGGTTCTTCGTGACGTCCAGAGTCAAAGTGTAACGGGATACGCCAAATTACATGTTAGACAAAGCTATGAACAATATTAGAAAAATTATTCTTTCAAATATAATATAGGTGTCCGTCGAATCACAAATCACTATGAATACGTGAATGTGTATGTTGAGCGGGACACAAATATGTTGGAGTTCATGACTCACAAATAAATATAAGGGGGCATAAAGGCATAAAATAGGAAAATAGGGCTCGAATTCCATGATTGGCCCAAAATGCCTATGTAGCCCAAAGGGCATCAAAGTCCATGTAGTTCGGTATATCATACGGGTGGGTTTTAAACCATAAGCCTAAATTTAAGATTCCTCCTTAATTGTTTTTGAATAAAGCGTGCTCAAATGTAAAAGTGTGAAAAAGTGAGGAAATCTTACTTTTGGAGTTTACAAGCAAACTCTCCTTTTTATCTTTTGGATTTTATGAAAATAGGTTATGTGAATACTAGTAATAAAAAAGGATGTTAGTTGATGTGAGATAATAAAGTAAGACTAAAATGATATCAAAATGGGAATAAAATGAGTAAATAAGACTAAATGGATAGACTAGAAAAAAATAGGAATAAACCTCCTAGAAGACTTTGGTATTGGTTTTTGAAGGAGAGTAGTTTGATTTTATGGTGATATAATGGTGGTGAAGTGGGGTGAGGTAAGAGGGAAAAGGTGGTAGGAAAGTAAGGTAAGAGAAGTGGAAATAATGGTAGAAAATTGCATTTTTTGGGAATGAACATGATTTCGAGAGAATGTTTTTGATTGCTGAAATGGTTCCCCTCAGGAGTGAGGTCATAATCTCCTTAAATCGTGCCATTTTAGGGTTTATGGGGGGTGCCGATCGACGTGGACCCTACCCTGCCTATCGGCACAGTGCCTACCTTGCTATGCAAGGAAGGTACAAGCTACCGATAGGTAGGGGGTCTGGGGTCATGATGGCCTTTTTCAAAAAAATGGGCATAAAATGCAAACCATAAGTCCAAATTGTGCACGATCGGGACTGCTTTAAAGGGGATTAAAATCCCTTTATGAATACATTAATACACCAGCGTTCATGAGTTGACTGAAGTCAAATGGTGCTCGGAAGCACCCAATGGTCTCTAGATGGGGAGTTTTCAGAGTAAAAAGGGGCATTCGTGCGAACCACGAGGTTGATTCGTGCAAGGTATGGACCGTTGGAAAGGAGAATCAGAGCCCTACAAGTTTTTATTGAGACCGCTCAGGCTGGAGAATTGATCGAGGTCAAACGAGGCTCGAAAGCGCTCGATGGCTTATAGATTAGGTCTCAAAGTAAACAAGAACATTCGTGTGAACTATGAGGTCGATTCACGCACGATATCAACTATTGGAAATAAAATTCTGAGCCCTCAAGATTTAATTGAGCTTTGATCAGGTTAAAGAGTTGACTAGAGTTAAACAGGTCTCGTAAGTGCCCCTTCGCCTCTATATCAATACTCAAAGTAAGACCTAGGGTTTACGTAGGGATAAGCAGTGTTAGCGATCTGAGAAGGTACTAAAGGGGGTATTAGGATAGCGTGTCTATAAATCCCCTAAATGGGCAAGCTTGGAACAAGCAGAGGTCGTCGAAAGATAAGACACTTTATTGATGTTTAAGGAGAGGATTAAGGTTAATTCTAAGGACCCAGGGGATGGAGGTGACCTATTCAGAGGGTCGAGGTCGATTCTACAGACCTAAAGAGTTGATATGATCGATTCAGGGGGTAATTCTGGGGACCTAAGGAGTGAAATGATCGATTCAAAGGGTCGAGGTTGATTCTGCGGATCTAAAGAGTGAAATGACCGATTCAGAGGTTCGAGGATGATTCTGCAGACCTAAAGAGTGAAATGATTGATTCAGAGGGTCAAGGTCAATTCTGCGGACCTAAAGAGTGAAATGATCGATTCAGAGGGCCGAGGTTAATTCTATAGACCTAAAGAGTTGATATGACTGATTTAGAGAGCCGAGGTTAATTTTACGTACCTAAAGAGTTTATATGACTGATTCATAGGGTCGAGGTCAATTATGTAGACCTAGGTAGTGAAATGACTAATTCAAAGGGTCGAGGTCGATTCTGTGTACCTAAAGAGTGAATGACTAATTCAGAGGGTCAAGGTCAATTCAACGGGCCTAAAAGGTGAAATGATCGATTCAGAGGGTCGAGGTCAATTCTACGAAACTAAAGAGTGAAATGACCAATTCAGAGGGCCGAGATCGATTTTGCGGACCTAAGGAGTTATTTACATGGATCACTTCTAATTGAGGGATCCATCGGGGCAGGTGTAAATTATCGTGGGTGCAGGCACACCTTGGATTTTTGGTTCCACTAGGGAGTATGTTGGTGATAAGAGTAAGTGAAAATACATATGCTTATAATATTGCTGGGGATTAATGAGGGATTATAACTATTTTGGTTCCCCACAATGAGTTTTTCTTAGATTAATGACGTCCTTGAGTTCTCGGGGATTTGCTTAGAATTTTTCTGAATTTTTTGGGTAAGTTTTGATTTTTTTTCGGCATTTTTGTAGCGAGAATTTGAGGGTACTGCCAATAGGTAGGTCTATGTAGGTGCCTATAGGCATAAGGCACGGACTCCTGGGATTTTTCGGGGAGGGGAAAAGTCACTTCTGATAGGCAATACTAGGGGACTATCGATTGATATACCCCTTAGACTCCTATAAAAGGGGGACGACCCTCTTTATATTTTCCACACCTTCAAGTGATTGAGTCTCTAAATTTCTCTATCTAAAAGTTTATTTCGAGTCTTTTCCCTTTGTAAGAACTCAATGGAGTGTACTTCTGGCAATACCATTAATTACTGGGTAAGTGTTGACAATTGGGAGGGCTTGGAATGGCGAACTACGATGCTATTTTTAGGCAATGAGAATGTGTACGATAACTTTGATCCAGTGGTGGACTAGAGGGTTCTGCTATGGAAGCCTGCACATCACCATTCTGTTAGGGTGAAGAACCCTAATGGCTATGTAAGTGTTTGTCCTTTAGTTTTTCACCTTTTTTTTATTTTTTCTTCTTATCTTTGGGATATGCAGGTCTTTATCTTGATTTTTGTACATGTTCACATAGCCTCTTCGAGCATTCTGTCTCGGGGGACGAACGGGATGAAGGAGGTTCGAGACATTCTTCCCGGGGTGGTATGATGGATGGTGGGGTCTATCGGGTTTGGCACTTTGGCAGGGGCATTGGATGAGATGCCGCGTTCTATGAAGGTGCTATGGACGTTGGGAAAGAGGTGGGGGAATACTACCCACACATATCACTTGGGGTTTGGGGATATGACGGTCAGTCCCTTGGATGTTCAACATTTGATAGGGATGGAGTGTGAGGGTCAACAGATTGTAGTGGATCGCACTCTATGGGTTACGAAAGTAGCAGTATGGTCTGTCTTGGGGGATATAAGAAGAACCATGTCGGGGGATTCTATCTGGATATCTGTACTGAAGGAGACTCTACTGTCTAGGAAGATTGACGAGTCTGATGGGCGACAAGAGAGGCAGGAAACCCCTTTATTCATTATGCTTCTGTTAGGGGGATTGGTGGTGGCTACGAGAGACGACGTCGTCCATCTGTGGTTTTTTCCATTTTTGGGGATCATTTTAGACATCCATCTGAAGGACTGGGGAATATTTACTCTGGCATCCCTTTATGCTTCTTTGGATGCTTTCAGTCGGTGCTGTCGATAGAATTTTACACGACCCACATATTGCTTGGAGGAAATCTTCAAGTTTAATTTCTATTTTATTTTCTTGTTGTCTTTTTCTTTCTTTCTTTCTTTTTAACTCTTGGTGTCGCCTTTTGCAAACGTGGTTTTACGAGGTGATAGGGCACAACGTGGGGTTAGAATCCTTAAAAGCGAGCGAATTAGGAGACTTCTGCAAGATGTACAGATGGAGGAAATCGAACAAGCGTTCAAACCAATCCCTTTCTCGGAGTGATGTGTGGGCGGTGCTGAATGACCTGATGAGCAATCGGGTTAGCCGTTTTATCCTTGTCTCTATCTTTTATAAGATTTTTAGAACTTTTCTTTTAGGTAGATTCCTGACTCTTTACTGGGGAAACAAGTGACTTTCAACCCCTAGAGTCTACCCACGGGGGATGCATGGGTTATGGGTATGCATGCATGATAAGCACCCAAAAGTGTTTAAATAGTTCAGGGCAAATGTACGACAAAAGTGGCTTAATTCCGTAACTAGAACCTTGTCCCCATTTAAAATTTCTCTTTCGAGAATATTTAAAATATTTGGAATTTTCATTTGTATCCATTTTTCAGGAGGTAAAGCATTAGGTCTACAAGAACATATAGTTTCTCCTGTATCAATTAATGTGCAAAGACTATATGGTTTATAGCCTGCAAAATTGAAGTAGCCTAATACATAAGTATATCTTCTCTTTCCATGGCTTGGTGAGAAGATTATTTCTTCTTTTCCTAATTGGAAATGATAAATGTGACTAGATTTTATATTATCTTCTTTTAGATAATTTATTCCAGGTAATATTGGTACTTGTATATTTTTCATAGCAATAGGAGGTTTACTATTACTACTTTCGCCTTTTAAACGGTTTTTTCCTTTAAATTTTTCCCAATCATTGTCAGGAAAATTCTTTTGCCAATTTTCTGAATGTTTATTTTTAAACTAGACATTATTACCAGATACCAGTAATTCAACGTTGTTTCGTTGTTTTTCAGGAGATGGTTCTGTTATTTGGGGTAGTATCCATTGTCTTGGTACTTCCAAATCTCTCCAGTTGATTAATCTGGGCTGTATTGCTTAATCAAATGGTCGAGGTTCAAATATTTCTATAATATTTCTATCCACATTTTGTGTATTTGTATGTGGTAGAGTTGTCAATTCATGAATTGTTTTCCAATGTATTGACATATTTTGTGAGGTATCTTTCATTCCTATTCCTTTGGTTTGGATTTTTATAATGACAGATTCCTAGTTTCCGATTTGTGTAATTGGTCCGATCATTTCCGATTTGTGTAATTGGTATCAGAGCCTTGTTATCAAAGGTTAGCATTCTAACTATGTTTATATTGTTATGCTAATATGAATGTTAAAGTAGAAACTATTATACTACATCACAGAACTTATGTTTCTGGAGAAAATTTTAGGGTAAAATATAAAGTTTTTGGAACTAAGTGTCGTAATAATTGTTGGATGAAATATCGTTTAATCCTAGTTTTATATAAATAACTATGTTATTTGATATTATTTCTCACAACTGATGATTTACAAGGGAGGAGGAATGCTCCTTTTATAACCTTCATAAAGGTTATATCATTTAAAACGTGGGCTGCTGAAAAAGGAAAAGTCAGAAAGTGTACAGTAGGTGCACAGTAAAAAGTACACAGTAATTTCTAATAATTAAAAAGCAAATAGTAACTGATTTGGATGTTTTGTTTTATACGTCCAAATCGTCATCACATGCATCAGCTGTTTACTGTCCATGTGCATATCCCACTTCGTGTGATGGATGAATTGCAGTCATCCATGTGGGTTTATTTCCTTGTTCCAATTGTCATGCATCGAATGCATTGACAATATTGGCCTCAGCGACAGAGTCGAAAGACATACTATCGTTAGGGCTGTGATTTGGAGGTCCATGTAATTGGGCTTGTTCGTATTCCTCCGCATGGCTTAATTGTTCAAAGGGAACATCCAAATTATTTTTGTTTTTCAAGTTATTTAGAAACTCCCTTACTGCCGCTCGTTGTTCAAGCGAGGTAGTATAATTTATCGGTAAATCGGTAACAAATAATCGTCTGCCATTAGTTACCATGAATTTTAATGCTGATTCCCGACAAAAATATTATGCATAGTTTGTAGTATTGATCAGGTTTTGTGACCAATATCTCGTTGTGTCCAACTGGTCCAACGGTACATTAAGTGCAACATCCCAATTTTGTTCAATCTCGTCCCATTCATAGTCCTCAGTAGCTCTGAGGTACCAGATCTGGTAGGGTTGATAGAAAATTTCTCTTGATCGCCAACCAATTGTGCTTGTGATATGAAATGATAGATAGCGAGTATATTTGTACTTGCTTTTTGTCAATACAAGATAGATCATGGTTTTGACCATCATAGGTAAAAATTCAAAATGATTGAAACAAGCTACACTGGAGAAGAATAGTTTGTTTACTAACCCCCATTCAATTGTTTCAATATCCCAAGGTGGATATCCTTCTTCAGTAATGAAATGCAGTTTTGGCATGTCATCACTATAATTTAAACTAAAGTAAAAATGTTGGAGTAAAAGACTTTTTATCTTTTGCTCATGGTCCTCGATTTTTTGTAAAATTTTGATTTGGAATGGAGGACGTGGGAGAATTATCTTTGCTTTTTCAAATAGAGAAATTATCCTAATAGTATTGAAGATCTTGTCAGAAAAATCATTTTCCAGTAATTCAAAAAATTCTAGAAAAGTATCAATTTTTTCTAAAGGAAAATCTTCATTTTCATAGTTTAAGATTTTTATGAGTTTGAGGCTCAGACTTTTGAATTTGTCCAAAGTTGTTGTTTGTTCAGCAATTTTGTTAGCAAGGATACTCATATTTTTTCTAAAATCTTTTCTTTTATCTCGGAGATGAGATTTCCATGCTTTATTTAATGGTGTATACAACTCGCAGGGGATTCCTGGGTTGTGAAATTCATAAGTTTCAGTATCAAGGAGGCTTTCCTTGGTCTGTAGTTTGGAGAACTGGTAAATCATTTAGGAGGTCCTAACTGTTTTATCCAATTTTCCCATGCTGTAATGGCTTCTGGCATAGTGTCATATTTTTGTTGACATGCACCAGGGTATTTGTTTACTTGCATAAAACATTGATTCCAGTTGTCATAGAAGCCTGGATTTCTTCCACTAATTACAACATAAACAGGATTTTGTTTAGGTTGTGTAGATGATGATGCTTGGGTTTTTGCCTTTTTAGCAATATTTACCCAATCTCCTTTTACTTCTCCTGGGTGCTTATCTCCCATCCTGAAAATAGAAAACTCCACTTGTTTAGTGGTTTTGATAAAATATATTTCAAAATATTCCACTTGTTTAGTGGGTGTTATTTTAAAATATGCAACATACTCCACTTGTTTAGTGGGTTTCTAAAAACTTTACTTGGTTAGTAGGTTCAGTTTCATAGTTCCTGCTAAGACAATCTGCCAGAAAATTATTACTACCATTTAAATGTTCAACTTTAAATGTATAGACAGCAATTTGGTTGAACCATTTAAGTCTTCTTCCTTCTATAATATTTCTTTTATTTATGAGGAAGTCTTTGACAGCTTTATTATCTGTTCTGACAATAAAGTCTTCAGGTGCTAAGAAAATATGGAATTTTTTAATAGCAAGCTTAATTGCTAATAATTCCTTTTCAAAAAAAATATAATGCAGTTCATTTAGTTTAAATTTTCCAGAATTATATCCGCATATCAATTCATGTTTTTGAATTGTTTTTGGGATAATGGTTTTCTTACCACGAATACCAAAAGTATTGGAAGGATTGTTTTCATTACAATATTCCGCAGGAATTGCTTTGAGAACACATCCCCAGCAATTGTCCGAAGCATCAGTTTCCAATATTAATTTATCTCCTATTTTAGGAAAATAAACTTTTGGGCAATTATTAATAATTTCTTGTTTAATTGTTTTAACAACAAGAGTATCATTAGCACTCCATGTAAAAACTTCATTCTTTTTGAGTTTTTCAAGAAGTGGTAATTCTTTTTGAGATAATCCTTTTATGAAATTTCTTCCATAATTAAGGATTCCTAGGAAACTTTGTAATTGTTTTTTATCCAAAATTTCCTCATTAAAATCTCTTATTTTAGAGATGATATGATCTTGTAATTGTAGGCCATCCTGGTTTAGGATTATGCCAAGAAAATTAATTTCTGTTTTTTCAACATCAATTTTCTTAGGTGATAAAATGATTCCATGTCTTTGGAATTTTTCACAGATAATTTTCAGATGATATCTATGTTCTTCTATGGCTTTGGAAAAAACAAGAATGTCATCTATATAGACAACACAAAAATCTTTAAGGTCTTTAAAGATTTTGTCCATCCATCTTTCATATACCTGAGGAGATGTGATTAGTCCAAAAGGCATAACATTACATTGATAATGTCCTCTAGGGGTACTAAAGGCTGTCAATGGCTTGGATTCTTCAGTTAGTTTTAACTGCCAAAATCCAGATTTACAATCGAATTTGCTAAAGAACTTTTTTCCTTTAGTTTGGTTAATTAATACATCTTTTCTTGGAATAAAATAACCATCAAATTCTAATTGTTCATTTAGTCTTTTATAATTTATAACCATTCTAGCTTTTCCCCTCATGACTTCATTGTGTTTTCTCACCATGAAGGCAGGGCTAGAGTGTGGACTTATTGTTTCTTCAATAAGGTTTATATCCAATAATTCTTTGATTTGTTTATCAAATTCATCTATATCATTTCTGGTATAGATCATTGGTTTTACTCAAATAATGACATTGGGATCTCTTAGTCTGAGATTACAATATCTTGGACTTTTATTCCATAATATTAGTGGGTTTTCACTAAAATTATCATTTAATATAGTATAAAGCCAATGAGTTTCTTCAAGGGCTTTGATAAAAGGAGTTATATCCCCTTTCTTAGTAGGGCGAAAATCTCTTTCGCACTTATATTTATGTTGTTGTAGTAAAGGGATTTTTACTACATCATTGTTGAGGGTTAAATTTATAGTTCCCTCATCAATACTTATAGGCAAATATTCCGAGATAAAATTGTTGCCTAAAATAAAATCTCCATGCATTTCTGGAAAGCATAAGATTTTCGGAATAATGAATTTCGTTTCATTAAACCATATAGCCACTTTTTTGGCCTTTAAATCAATGAAATTTTGTGTCCCATTGATGCCTGTTACAGCAATAGGGTTTTTCATTTTTATCCATTTTTTCGGAGGTAAAGCATTAGGTCTACAAGAACATATAATTGCTCATGTATCAATTAATGTGCAAAGACTATATGGTTTATATCCTGCAAATTGAAGTAGCCTAATACATAAGTATATCTTCTCTTTCCATGACTTGGTGAGAAGATTATTTCTTCTTTTCCTAATTGGAAATGATAAATTTGACTGGATTTTATATTATCTTCTTTTAGATAATTTGTTCCAGGTAATATTGGTACTTGTATATTTTTCATAGCAATAGGAGGTTTACTATTACTACTTTCTCCTTTTAAAAGGTTTTTTCCTTTTAATTTTTCCCAATCATTGTCAGGAAAATTCTTTTGCCAATTTTTTGAATGTTTATTTTTAAAATAGACATTATTACCAGATATCTGTAATTCAACGTTCTTTCGTTGTTTTTCAGGAGGTGGTTCTGTTATTTGGGGTAGTATCCATTGTCTTAATACTTCCAAATCTCTCCAGTTGATTAATCTGGGTTGTATTGCCGAATCAAATGGTCTAGGTTCAAATATTTCTATAATATTTCTATCCACATTTTGTGTATTTGTATGTGGTAGAGTTGTCAATTCATGAATTGTTTTCCAATGTATTGACATATTTCGTGAGGTATCTTTCATTCCTATTCCTTTGGTTTGGATTTTTATAATGACAGATTCCTAGTTTCCGATTTGTGTAATTGGTATCAGAGCCTTGTTATCAAAGGTTAGCATTCTAACTATGTTTATATTGTTATGCTAATATGAATGTTAAAGTAGAAACTATTATACTGCATCACAGAACTTATGTTTCTGGAGAAAATTTTAGGGTAAAATATAAAGTTTTTGGAACTAAGTGTCGTAATAGTTGTTGTATGAAATATCGTTTAATCCTAGTTTTATATAAATAACTATGTTATTTGATATTATTTCTCACAACTGATGATTTACAAGGGAGGAGGAATGCTCCTTTTATAACCTTCATAAAGGTTATATCATTTAAAACGTGGGCTGCTGAAAAAGGAAAAGTCATAAAGTGTACAGTAGGTGCACTGTAAAAAGTACACAGTAATTTCTAAAAGTTAAAAAGCAAATAGTAACTGATTTGGATGTTTTGTTTTATACGTCCAAATCGTCATCACATGCATCAGCTGTTTACTGTCCATGTGCATATCCCACTTCGTGTGATGGATGAATTGCAGTCATCCATGTGGGTTTATTTCCTTGTTCCAATTGTCATGCATCGAATGCATTGACAATATTGGCCTCAGCGACAGAGTCGAAAGACATACTATCGTTAGGGCTGTGATTTGGAGGTCCATGTAATTGGGCTTGTTCGTATTCCTCCGCATGGCTTAATTGTTCAAAGGGAACATCCAAATTATTTTTGTTTTTCAAGTTATTTAGAAACTCCCTTACTGCCGCTCGTTGTTCAAGCGAGGTAGTATAATTTATCGGTAAATCGGTAACAAATAATCGTCTGCCATTAGTTACCATGAATTTTAATGCTGATTCCCGACAAAAATATTATGCATAGTTTGTAGTATTGATCAGGTTTTGTGACCAATATCTCGTTGTGTCCAACTGGTCCAACGGTACATTAAGTGCAACATCCCAATTTTGTTCAATCTCGTCCCATTCATAGTCCTCAGTAGCTCTGAGGTACCAGATCTGGTAGGGTTGATAGAAAATTTCTCTTGATCGCCAACCAATTGTGCTTGTGATATGAAATGATAGATAGCGAGTATATTTGTACTTGCTTTTTATCAATACAAGATAGATCATGGTTTTGACCATCATAGGTAAAAATTCAAAATGATTGAAACAAGCTACACTGGAGAAGAATAGTTTGTTTACTAACCCCCATTCAATTGTTTCAATATCCCAAGGTGGATATCCTTCTTCAGTAATGAAATGCAGTTTTGGCATGTCATCACTATAATTTAAACTAAAGTAAAAATGTTGGAGTAAAAGACTTTTTATCTTTTGCTCATGGTCCTCGATTTTTTGTAAAATTTTGATTTGGAATGGAGGACGTGGGAGAATTATCTTTGCTTTTTCAAATAGAGAAATTATCCTAATAGTATTGAAGATCTTGTCAGAAAAATCATTTTCCAGTAATTCAAAAAATTCTAGAAAAGTATCAATTTTTTCTAAAGGAAAATCTTCATTTTCATAGTTTAAGATTTTTATGAGTTTGAGGCTCAGACTTTTGAATTTGTCCAAAGTTGTTGTTTGTTCAGCAATTTTGTTAGCAAGGATACTCATATTTTTTCTAAAATCTTTTCTTTTATCTCGGAGATGAGATTTCCATGCTTTATTTAATGGTGTATACAACTCGCAGGGGATTCCTGGGTTGTGAAAGTCATAAGTTTCAGTATCAAGGAGGCTTTCCTTGGTCTGTAGTTTGGAGAACTGGTAAATCATTTAGGAGGTCCTAACTGTTTTATCCAATTTTCCCATGCTGTAATGGCTTCTGGCATAGTGTCATATTTTTGTTGACATGCACCAGGGTATTTGTTTACTTGCATAAAACATTAATTCCAGTTGTCATAGAAGCCTGGATTTCTTCCACTAAATACAACATAAACAGGATTTTGTTTAGGTTGTGTAGATGATGATGCTTGGGTTTTTGCCTTTTTAGCAATATTTACCCAATCTCCTTTTACTTCTCCTGGGTGCTTATCTCCCATCCTGAAAATAGAAAACTCCACTTGTTTAGTGGTTTTGATAAAATATATTTCAAAATATTCCACTTGTTTAGTGGGTGTTATTTTAAAATATGCAACATACTCCACTTGTTTAGTGGGTTTCTAAAAACTTTACTTGGTTAGTAGGTTCAGTTTCATAGTTCCTGCTAAGACAATCTGCCAGAAAATTATTACTACCATTTAAATGTTCAACTTTAAATGTATAGACAACAATTTGGTTGAACCATTTAAGTCTTCTTCCTTCTATAATATTTCTTTTATTTATGAGGAAGTCTTTGACAGCTTTATTATCTGTTCTGACAATAAAATCTTCAGGTGCTAAGAAAATATGGAATTTTTTAATAGCAAGCTTAATTGCTAATAATTCCTTTTCAAAAAAAATATAATGCAGTTCATTTAGTTTAAATTTTCCAGAATTATATCCGCATAACAATTCATGTTTTTGAATTGTTTTTCGGATAATGGTTTTCTTACCACGAATACCAAAAGTATTGGAAGGATTGTTTTCATTCCAATATTCCGCAGGAATTGCTTTGAGAACACATCCCCAGCAATTGTCCGAAGCATCAGTTTCCAATATTAATTTATCTCCTATTTTAGGAAAATAAACTTTTGGGCAATTATTAATAATTTCTTGTTTAATTGTTTTAACAACAAGAGTATCATTAGCACTCCATGTAAAAACTTCATTCTTTTTGAGTTTTTCAAGAAGTGGTAATTCTTTTTGAGATAATTCTTTTATGAAATTTCTTCCATAATTAAGGATTCCTAGGAAACTTTGTAATTGTTTTTTATCCAAAATTTCCTCATTAAAATCTCTTATTTTAGAGATGATATGATCTTGTAATTGTAGGCCATCCTGGTTTAGGATTATGCCAAGAAAATTAATTTCTGTTTTTTCAACATCAATTTTCTTAGGTGATAAAATGATTCCATGTCTTTGGAATTTTTCACAGATAATTTTCAGATGATATCTATGTTCTTCTATGGCTTTGGAAAAAACAAGAATGTCATCTATATAGACAACACAAAAATCTTTAAGGTCTTTAAAGATTTTGTCCATCCATCTTTCATATACCTGAGGAGATGTGATTAGTCCAAAAGGCATAACATTACATTGATAATGTCCTCTAGGGGTACTAAAGGCTGTCAATGGCTTGGATTCTTCAGTTAGTTTTAACTGCCAAAATCCAGATTTACAATCGAATTTGCTAAAGAACTTTTTTCCTTTAGTTTGGTTAATTAATACATCTTTTCTTGGAATAAAATAACCATCAAATTCTAATTGTTCATTTAGTCTTTTATAATTTATAACCATTCTAGCTTTTCCCCTCATGACTTCATTGTGTTTTCTCACCATGAAGGCAGGGCTAGAGTGTGGACTTATTGTTTCTTCAATAAGGTTTATATCCAATAATTCTTTGATTTGTTTATCAAATTCATCTATATCATTTCTGGTATAGATCATTGGTTTTACTCATATAATGACATTGGGATCTCTTAGTCTGAGATTACAATATCTTGGACTTTTATTCCATAATATTAGTGGGTTTTCACTAAAATTATCATTTAATATAGTATAAAGCCAATGAGTTTCTTCAAGGGCTTTGATAAAAGGAGTTATATCCCCTTTCTTAGTAGGGCGAAAATCTCTTTCGCACTTATATTTATGTTGTTGTAGTAAAGGGATTTTTACTACATCATTGTTGAGGGTTAAATTTATAGTTCCCTCATCAATACTTATAGGCAAATATTCCGAGATAAAATTGTTGCCTAAAATAAAATCTCCATGCATTTCTGGAAAGCATAAGATTTTCGGAATAATGAATTTCGTTTCATTAAACCATATAGCCACTTTTTTGGCCTTTAAATCAATGAAATTTTGTGTCCCATTGATGCCTGTTACAGCAATAGGGTTTTTCATTTTTATCCATTTTTTCGGAGGTAAAGCATTAGGTCTACAAGAACATATAGTTGTTCATGTATCAATTAATGTGCAAAGACTATATGGTTTATATCCTGCAAATTGAAGTAGCCTAATACATAAGTATATCTTCTCTTTCCATGACTTGGTGAGAAGATTATTTCTTCTTTTCCTAATTGGAAATGATAAATTTGACTGGATTTTATATTATCTTCTTTTAGATAATTTGTTCCAGGTAATATTGGTACTTGTATATTTTTCATAGCAATAGGAGGTTTACTATTACTACTTTCTCCTTTTAAAAGGTTTTTTCCTTTTAATTTTTCCCAATCATTGTCAGGAAAATTCTTTTGCCAATTTTTTGAATGTTTATTTTTAAAATAGACATTATTACCAGATATCTGTAATTCAACGTTCTTTCGTTGTTTTTCAGGAGGTGGTTCTGTTATTTGGGGTAGTATCCATTGTCTTAATACTTCCAAATCTCTCCAGTTGATTAATCTGGGTTGTATTGCCGAATCAAATGGTCGAGGTTCAAATATTTCTATAATATTTCTATCCACATTTTGTGTATTTGTATGTGGTAGAGTTGTCAATTCATGAATTGTTTTCCAATGTATTGACATATTTCGTGAGGTATCTTTCATTCCTATTCCTTTGGTTTGGATTTTTATAATGACAGATTCCTAGTTTCCGATTTGTGTAATTGGTATCAGAGCCTTGTTATCAAAGGTTAGCATTCTAACTATGTTTATATTGTTATGCTAATATGAATGTTAAAGTAGAAACTATTATACTGCATCACAGAACTTATGTTTCTGGAGAAAATTTTAGGGTAAAATATAAAGTTTTTGGAACTAAGTGTCGTAATAGTTGTTGTATGAAATATCGTTTAATCCTAGTTTTATATAAATAACTATGTTATTTGATATTATTTCTCACAACTGATGATTTACAAGGGAGGAGGAATGCTCCTTTTATAACCTTCATAAAGGTTATATCATTTAAAACGTGGGCTGCTGAAAAAGGAAAAGTCATAAAGTGTACAGTAGGTGCACTGTAAAAAGTACACAGTAATTTCTAAAAGTTAAAAAGCAAATAGTAACTGATTTGGATGTTTTGTTTTATACGTCCAAATCGTCATCACATGCATCAGCTGTTTACTGTCCATGTGCATATCCCACTTCGTGTGATGGATGAATTGCAGTCATCCATGTGGGTTTATTTCCTTGTTCCAATTGTCATGCATCGAATGCATTGACAATATTGGCCTCAGCGACAGAGTCGAAAGACATACTATCGTTAGGGCTGTGATTTGGAGGTCCATGTAATTGGGCTTGTTCGTATTCCTCCGCATGGCTTAATTGTTCAAAGGGAACATCCAAATTATTTTTGTTTTTCAAGTTATTTAGAAACTCCCTTACTGCCGCTCGTTGTTCAAGCGAGGTAGTATAATTTATCGGTAAATCGGTAACAAATAATCGTCTGCCATTAGTTACCATGAATTTTAATGCTGATTCCCGACAAAAATATTATGCATAGTTTGTAGTATTGATCAGGTTTTGTGACCAATATCTCGTTGTGTCCAACTGGTCCAACGGTACATTAAGTGCAACATCCCAATTTTGTTCAATCTCGTCCCATTCATAGTCCTCAGTAGCTCTGAGGTACCAGATCTGGTAAGGTTGATAGAAAATTTCTCTTGATCGCCAACCAATTGTGCTTGTGATATGAAATGATAGATAGCGAGTATATTTGTACTTGCTTTTTGTCAATACAAGATAGATCATGGTTTTGACCATCATAGGTAAAAATTCAAAACGATTGAAACAAGCTACACTGGAGAAGAATAGTTTGTTTACTAACCCCCATTCAATTGTTTCAATATCCCAAGGTGGATATCCTTCTTCAGTAATGAAATGCAGTTTTGGCATGTCATCACTATAATTTAAACTAAAGTAAAAATGTTGGAGTAAAAGACTTTTTATCTTTTGCTCATGGTCCTCGATTTTTTGTAAAATTTTGATTTGGAATGGAGGACGTGGGAGAATTATCTTTGCTTTTTCAAATAGAGAAATTATCCTAATAGTATTGAAGATCTTGTCAGAAAAATCATTTTCCAGTAATTCAAAAAATTCTAGAAAAGTATCAATTTTTTCTAAAGGAAAATCTTCATTTTCATAGTTTAAGATTTTTATGAGTTTGAGGCTCAGACTTTTGAATTTGTCCAAAGTTGTTGTTTGTTCAGCAATTTTGTTAGCAAGGATACTCATATTTTTTCTAAAATCTTTTCTTTTATCTCGGAGATGAGATTTCCATGCTTTATTTAATGGTGTATACAACTCGCAGGGGATTCCTGGGTTGTGAAAGTCATAAGTTTCAGTATCAAGGAGGCTTTCCTTGGTCTGTAGTTTGGAGAACTGGTAAATCATTTAGGAGGTCCTAACTGTTTTATCCAATTTTCCCATGCTGTAATGGCTTCTGGCATAGTGTCATATTTTTGTTGACATGCACCAGGGTATTTGTTTACTTGCATAAAACATTGATTCCAGTTGTCATAGAAGCCTGGATTTCTTCCACTAATTACAACATAAACAGGATTTTGTTTAGGTTGTGTAGATGATGATGCTTGGGTTTTTGCCTTTTTAGCAATATTTACCCAATCTCCTTTTACTTCTCCTGGGTGCTTATCTCCCATCCTGAAAATAGAAAACTCCACTTGTTTAGTGGTTTTGATAAAATATATTTCAAAATATTCCACTTGTTTAGTGGGTGTTATTTTAAAATATGCAACATACTCCACTTGTTTAGTGGGTTTCTAAAAACTTTACTTGGTTAGTAGGTTCAGTTTCATAGTTCCTGCTAAGACAATCTGCCAGAAAATTATTACTACCATTTAAATGTTCAACTTTAAATGTATAGACAGCAATTTGGTTGAACCATTTAAGTCTTCTTCCTTCTATAATATTTCTTTTATTTATGAGGAAGTCTTTGACAGCTTTATTATCTGTTCTGACAATAAAGTCTTCAGGTGCTAAGAAAATATGGAATTTTTTAATAGCAAGCTTAATTGCTAATAATTCCTTTTCAAAAAAAATATAATGCAGTTCATTTAGTTTAAATTTTCCAGAATTATATCCGCATATCAATTCATGTTTTTGAATTGTTTTTGGGATAATGGTTTTCTTACCACGAATACCAAAAGTATTGGAAGGATTGTTTTCATTACAATATTCCGCAGGAATTGCTTTGAGAACACATCCCCAGCAATTGTCCGAAGCATCAGTTTCCAATATTAATTTATCTCCTATTTTAGGAAAATAAACTTTTGGGCAATTATTAATAATTTCTTGTTTAATTGTTTTAACAACAAGAGTATCATTAGCACTCCATGTAAAAACTTCATTCTTTTTGAGTTTTTCAAGAAGTGGTAATTCTTTTTGAGATAATCCTTTTATGAAATTTCTTCCATAATTAAGGATTCCTAGGAAACTTTGTAATTGTTTTTTATCCAAAATTTCCTCATTAAAATCTCTTATTTTAGAGATGATATGATCTTGTAATTGTAGGCCATCCTGGTTTAGGATTATGCCAAGAAAATTAATTTCTGTTTTTTCAACATCAATTTTCTTAGGTGATAAAATGATTCCATGTCTTTGGAATTTTTCACAGATAATTTTCAGATGATATCTATGTTCTTCTATGGCTTTGGAAAAAACAAGAATGTCATCTATATAGACAACACAAAAATCTTTAAGGTCTTTAAAGATTTTGTCCATCCATCTTTCATATACCTGAGGAGATGTGATTAGTCCAAAAGGCATAACATTACATTGATAATGTCCTCTAGGGGTACTAAAGGCTGTCAATGGCTTGGATTCTTCAGTTAGTTTTAACTGCCAAAATCCAGATTTACAATCGAATTTGCTAAAGAACTTTTTTCCTTTAGTTTGGTTAATTAATACATCTTTTCTTGGAATAAAATAACCATCAAATTCTAATTGTTCATTTAGTCTTTTATAATTTATAACCATTCTAGCTTTTCCCCTCATGACTTCATTGTGTTTTCTCACCATGAAGGCAGGGCTAGAGTGTGGACTTATTGTTTCTTCAATAAGGTTTATATCCAATAATTCTTTGATTTGTTTATCAAATTCATCTATATCATTTCTGGTATAGATCATTGGTTTTACTCATATAATGACATTGGGATCTCTTAGTCTGAGATTACAATATCTTGGACTTTTATTCCATAATATTAGTGGGTTTTCACTAAAATTATCATTTAATATAGTATAAAGCCAATGAGTTTCTTCAAGGGCTTTGATAAAAGGAGTTATATCCCCTTTCTTAGTAGGGCGAAAATCTCTTTCGCACTTATATTTATGTTGTTGTAGTAAAGGGATTTTTACTACATCATTGTTGAGGGTTAAATTTATAGTTCCCTCATCAATACTTATAGGCAAATATTCCGAGATAAAATTGTTGCCTAAAATAAAATCTCCATGCATTTCTGGAAAGCATAAGATTTTCGGAATAATGAATTTCGTTTCATTAAACCATATAGCCACTTTTTTGGCCTTTAAATCAATGAAATTTTGTGTCCCATTGATGCCTGTTACAGCAATAGGGTTTTTCATTTTTATCCATTTTTTCGGAGGTAAAGCATTAGGTCTACAAGAACATATAGTTGCTCATGTATCAATTAATGTGCAAAGACTATATGGTTTATTATCCTGAAAATTGAAGTAGCCTAATACATAAGTATATCTTCTCTTTCCATGGCTTGGTGAGAAGATTATTTCTTCTTTTCCTAATTGGAAATGATAAATTTGACTGGATTTTATATTATCTTCTTTTAGATAATTTGTTCCAGGTAATATTGGTACTTGTATATTTTTCATAGCAATAGGAGGTTTACTATTACTACTTTCTCCTTTTAAAAGGTTTTTTCCTTTTAATTTTTCCCAATCATTGTCAGGAAAATTCTTTTGCCAATTTTTTGAATGTTTATTTTTAAAATAGACATTATTACCAGATATCTGTAATTCAACGTTCTTTCGTTGTTTTTCAGGAGGTGGTTCTGTTATTTGGGGTAGTATCCATTGTCTTACTTCCAAATCTCTCCAGTTGATTAATCTGGGTTGTATTGCCGAATCAAATGGTCGAGGTTCAAATATTTCTATAATATTTCTATCCACATTTTGTGTATTTGTATGTGGTAGAGTTGTCAATTCATGAATTGTTTTCCAATGTATTGACATATTTCGTGAGGTATCTTTCATTCCTATTCCTTTGGTTTGGATTTTTATAATGACAAATTCCTAGTTTCCGATTTGTGTAATTGGTATCAGAGCCTTGTTATCAAAGGTTAGCATTCTAACTATGTTTATATTGTTATGCTAATATGAATGTTAAAGTAGAAACTATTATACTGCATCACAGAACTTATGTTTCTGGAGAAAATTTTAGGGTAAAATATAAAGTTTTTGGAACTAAGTGTCGTAATAGTTGTTGTATGAAATATCGTTTAATCCTAGTTTTATATAAATAACTATGTTATTTGATATTATTTCTCACAACTGATGATTTACAAGGGACGAGGAATGCTCCTTTTATAACCTTCATAAAGGTTATATCATTTAAAACGTGGGCTGCTGAAAAAGGAAAAGTCATAAAGTGTACAGTAGGTTCACTGTAAAAAGTACACAGTAATTTCTAAAAGTTAAAAAGCAAATAGTAACTGATTTGGATGTTTTGTTTTATACGTTCAAATCGTCATCACATGCATCAGCTGTTTACTGTCCATGTGCCTATCCCACTTCGTGTGATGGATGAATTGCAGTCATCCATGTGGGTTTATTTCCTTGTTCCAATTGTCATGCATCGAATGTATTGACAATATTGGCCTCAGCGACAGAGTCGAAAGACATACTATCGTTAGGGCTGTGATTTGGAGGTCCATGTAATTGGGCTTGTTCGTATTCCTCCGCATGGCTTAATTGTTCAAAGGGAACATCCAAATTATTTTTGTTTTTCAAGTTATTTAGAAACTCCCTTACTGCCGCTCGTTGTTCAAGCGAGGTAGTATAATTTATCGGTAAATCGGTAATAAATAATCGTCTGCCATTAGTTACCATGAATTTTAATGCTGATTCCCGACAAAAATATTATGCATAGTTTGTAGTATTGATCAGGTTTTGTGACCAATATCTCGTTGTGTCCAACTGGTCCAACGGTACATTAAGTGCAACATCCCAATTTTGTTCAATCTCGTCCCATTCATAGTCCTCAGTAGCTCTGAGGTACCAGATCTGGTAGGGTTGATAGAAAATTTCTCTTGATCGCCAACCAATTGTGCTTGTGATATGAAATGATAGATAGCGAGTATATTTGTACTTGCTTTTTGTCAATACAAGATAGATCATGGTTTTGACCATCATAGGTAAAAATTCAAAATGATTGAAACAAGCTACACTGGAGAAGAATAGTTTGTTTACTAACCCCCATTCAATTGTTTCAATATCCCAAGGTGGATATCCTTCTTCAGTAATGAAATGCAGTTTTGGCATGTCATCACTATAATTTAAACTAAAGTAAAAATGTTGGAGTAAAAGACTTTTTATCTTTTGCTCATGGTCCTCGATTTTTGGTAAAATTTTGATTTGGAATGGAGGACGTGGGAGAATTATCTTTGCTTTTTCAAATAGAGAAATTATCCTAATAGTATTGAAGATCTTGTCAGAAAAATCATTTTCCAGTAATTCAAAAAATTCTAGAAAAGTATCAATTTTTTCTAAAGGAAAATCTTCATTTTCATAGTTTAAGATTTTTATGAGTTTGAGGCTCAGACTTTTGAATTTCTCCAAAGTTGTTGTTTGTTCAGCAATTTTGTTAGCAAGGATACTCATATTTTTTCTAAAATCTTTTCTTTTATCTCGGAGATGAGATTTCCATGCTTTATTTAATGGTGTATACAACTCGCAGGGGATTCCTGGGTTGTGAAAGTCGTAAGTTTCAGTATCAATGAGGCTTTCCTTGGTCTGTAGTTTGGAGAACTGGTAAATCATTTAGGAGGTCCTAACTGTTTTATCCAATTTTCCCATGCTGTAATGGCTTCTGGCATAGTGTCATATTTTTGTTGACATGCACCAGGGTATTTGTTTACTTGCATAAAAAATTGATTCCAGTTGTCATAGAAGCCTGGATTTCTTCCACTAATTACAACATAAACAGGATTTTGTTTAGGTTGTGTAGATGATGATGCTTGGGTTTTTGCCTTTTTAGCAATATTTACCCAATCTCCTTTTACTTCTCCTGGGTGCTTATCTCCCATCCTGAAAATAGAAAACTCCACTTGTTTAGTGGTTTTGATAAAATATATTTCAAAATATTCCACTTGTTTAGTGGGTGTTATTTTAAAATATGCAACATACTCCACTTGTTTAGTGGGTTTCTAAAAACTTTACTTGGTTAGTAGGTTCAGTTTCATAGTTCCTGCTAAGACAATCTGCCAGAAAATTATTACTACCATTTAAATGTTCAACTTTAAATGTATAGACAGCAATTTGGTTGAACCATTTAAGTCTTCTTCCTTCTATAATATTTCTTTTATTTATGAGGAAGTCTTTGACAGCTTTATTATCTGTTCTGACAATAAAGTCTTCAGGTGCTAAGAAAATATGGAATTTTTTAATAGCAAGCTTAATTGCTAATAATTCCTTTTCAAAAAAAATATAATGCAGTTCATTTAGTTTAAATTTTCCAGAATTATATCCGCATATCAATTCATGTTTTTGAATTGTTTTTGGGATAATGGTTTTCTTACCACGAATACCAAAAGTATTGGAAGGATTGTTTTCATTCCAATATTCCGCAGGAATTGCTTTGAGAACACATCCCCAGCAATTGTCCGAAGCATCAGTTTCCAATATTAATCTATCTCCTATTTTAGGAAAATAAACTTTTGGGCAATTATTAATAATTTCTTGTTTAATTGTTTTAACAACAAGAGTATCATTAGCACTCCATGTAAAAACTTCATTCTTTTTTACTTTTTCAAGAAGTGGTAATTCTTTTTGAGATAATTCTTTTATGAAATTTCTTCCATAATTAAGGATTCCTAGGAAACTTTGTAATTGTTTTTTATCCAAAATTTCCTCATTAAAATCTCTTATTTTAGAGATGATATGATCTTGTAATTGTAGGCCATCCTGGTTTAGGATTATGCCAAGAAAATTAATTTCTGTTTTTTCAACATCAATTTTCTTAGGTGATAAAATGATTCCATGTCTTTGGAATTTTTCACAGATAATTTTCAGATGATATCTATGTTCTTCTATGGCTTTGGAAAAAACAAGAATGTCATCTATATAGACAACACAAAAATCTTTAAGGTCTTTAAAGATTTTGTCCATCCATCTTTCATATACCTGAGGAGATGTGATTAGTCCAAAAGGCATAACATTACATTGATAATGTCCTCTAGGGGTACTAAAGGCTGTCAATGGCTTGGATTCTTCAGTTAGTTTTAACTGCCAAAATCCAGATTTACAATCGAATTTGCTAAAGAACTTTTTTCCTTTAGTTTGGTTAATTAATACATCTTTTCTTGGAATAAAATAACCATCAAATTCTAATTGTTCATTTAGTCTTTTATAATTTATAACCATTCTAGCTTTTCCCCTCATGACTTCATTGTGTTTTCTCACCATGAAGGCAGGGCTAGTGTGTGGACTTATTGTTTCTTCAATAAGGTTTATATCCAATAATTCTTTGATTTATTTATCAAATTCATCTATATCATTTCTGGTATAGATCATTGGTTTTACTCATATAATGACATTGGGATCTCTTAGTCTGAGATTACAATATCTTGGACTTTTATTCCATAATATTAGTGGGTTTTCACTAAAATTATCATTTAATATAGTATAAAGCCAATGATTTTCTTCAAGGGCTTTGATAAAAGGAGTTATATCCCCTTTCTTAGTAGGGCGAAAATCTCTTTCGCACTTATATTTATGTTGTTGTAGTAAAGGGATTTTTACTACATCATTGTTGAGGGTTAAATTTATAGTTCCCTCATCAATACTTATAGGCAAATATTCCGAGATAAAATTGTTGCCTAAAATAAAATCTCCATGCATTTCTGGAAAGCATAAGATTTTCGGAATAATGAATTTCGTTTCATTAAACCATATAGCCACTTTTTTGGCCTTTAAATCAATGAAATTTTGTGTCCCATTGATGCCTGTTACAGCAATAGGGTTTTTCATTTTTATCCATTTTTTCGGAGGTAAAGCATTAGGTCTACAAGAACATATAGTTGCTCATGTATCAATTAATGTGCAAAGACTATATGGTTTATATCCTGCAAATTGAAGTAGCCTAATACATAAGTATATCTTCTCTTTCCATGGCTTGGTGAGAAGATTATTTCTTCTTTTCCTAATTGGAAATGATAAATTTGACTGGATTTTATATTATCTTCTTTTAGATAATTTGTTCCAGGTAATATTGGTACTTGTATATTTTTCATAGCAATAGGAGGTTTACTATTACTACTTTCTCCTTTTAAAAGGTTTTTTCCTTTTAATTTTTCCCAATCATTGTCAGGAAAATTCTTTTGCCAATTTTTTGAATGTTTATTTTAAAATAGACATTATTACCAGATATCTGTAATTCAACGTTCTTTCGTTGTTTTTCAGGAGGTGGTTCTGTTATTTGGGGTAGTATCCATTGTCTTAATACTTCCAAATCTCTCCAGTTGATTAATCTGGGTTGTATTGCCGAATCAAATGGTCGAGGTTCAAATATTTCTATAATATTTCTATCCACATTTTGTGTATTTGTATGTGGTAGAGTTGTCAATTCATGAATTGTTTTCCAATGTATTGACATATTTCGTGAGGTATCTTTCATTCCTATTCCTTTGGTTTGGATTTTTATAATGACAGATTCCTAGTTTCCGATTTGTGTAATTGGTATCAGAGCCTTGTTATCAAAGGTTAGCATTCTAACTATGTTTATATTGTTATGCTAATATGAATGTTAAAGTAGAAACTATTATACTGCATCACAGAACTTATGTTTCTGGAGAAAATTTTAGGGTAAAATATAAAGTTTTTGGAACTAAGTGTCGTAATAGTTGTTGTATGAAATATCGTTTAATCGTAGTTTTATATAAATAACTATGTTATTTGATATTATTTCTCACAACTGATGATTTACAAGGGAGGAGGAATGCTCCTTTTATAACCTTCATAAAGGTTATATCATTTAAAACGTGGGCTGCTGAAAAAGGAAAAGTCATAAAGTGTACAGTAGGTGCACTGTAAAAAGTACACAGTAATTTCTAAAAGTTAAAAAGCAAATAGTAACTGATTTGGATGTTTTGTTTTATACGTCCAAATCGTCATCACATGCATCAGCTGTTTACTGTCCATGTGCATATCCCACTTCGTGTGATGGATGAATTGCAGTCATCCATGTGGGTTTATTTCCTTGTTCCAATTGTCATGCATCGAATGCATTGACAATATTGGCCTCAGCGACAGAGTCGAAAGACATACTATCGTTAGGGCTGTGATTTGGAGGTCCATGTAATTGGGCTTGTTCGTATTCCTCCGCATGGCTTAATTGTTCAAAGGGAACATCCAAATTATTTTTGTTTTTCAAGTTATTTAGAAACTCCCTTACTGCCGCTCGTTGTTCAAGCGAGTTAGTATAATTTATCGGTAAATCGGTAACAAATAATCGTCTGCCATTAGTTACCATGAATTTTAATGCTGATTCCCGACAAAAATATTCTGCATAGTTTGTAGTATTGATCAGGTTTTGTGACCAATATCTCGTTGTGTCCAACTGGTCCAACGGTACATTAAGTGCAACATCCCAATTTTGTTCAATCTCGTCCCATTCATAGTCCTCAGTAGCTCTGAGGTACCAGATCTGGTAGGGTTGATAGAAAATTTCTCTTGATCGCCAACCAATTGTGCTTGTGATATGAAATGATAGATAGCGAGTATATTTGTACTTGCTTTTTGTCAATACAAGATAGATCATGGTTTTGATCATCATAGGTAAAAATTCAAAATGATTGAAACAAGCTACACTGGAGAAGAATAGTTTGTTTACTAATCCCCATTCAATTGTTTCAATATCCCAAGGTGGATATCCTTCTTCAGTAATGAAATGCAGTTTTGGCATGTCATCACTATAATTTAAACTAAAGTAAAAATGTTGGAGTAAAAGTCTTTTTATCTTTTGCTCATGGTCCTCGATTTTTGGTAAAATTTTGATTTGGAATGGAGGACGTGGGAGAATTATCTTTGCTTTTTCAAATAGAGAAATTATCCTAATAGTATTGAAGATCTTGTCAGAAAAATCATTTTCCAGTAATTCAAAAAATTCTAGAAAAGTATCAATTTTTTCTAAAGGAAAATCTTCATTTTCATAGTTTAAGATTTTTATGAGTTTGAGGCTCAGACTTTTGAATTTGTCCAAAGTTGTTGTTTGTTCAGCAATTTTGTTAGCAAGGATACTCATATTTTTTCTAAAATCTTTTCTTTTATCTCGGAGATGAGATTTCCATGCTTTATTTAATGGTGTATACAACTCGCAGGGGATTCCTGGGTTGTGAAAGTCATAAGTTTCAGTATCAATGAGGCTTTCCTTGGTCTGTAGTTTGGAGAACTGGTAAATCATTTAGGAGGTCCTAACTGTTTTATCCAATTTTCCCATGCTGTAATGGCTTCTGGCATAGTGTCATATTTTTGTTGACATGCACCAGGGTATTTGTTTACTTGCATAAAACATTGATTCCAGTTGTCATAGAAGCCTGGATTTCTTCCACTAAATACAACATAAACAGGATTTTGTTTAGGTTGTGTAGATGATGATGCTTGGGTTTTTGCCTTTTTAGCAATATTTACCCAATCTCCTTTTACTTCTCCTGGGTGCTTATCTCCCATCCTGAAAATAGAAAACTCCACTTGTTTAGTGGTTTTGATAAAATATATTTCAAAATATTCCACTTGTTTAGTGGGTGTTATTTTAAAATATGCAACATACTCCACTTGTTTAGTGGGTTTCTAAAAACTTTACTTGGTTAGTAGGTTCAGTTTCATAGTTCCTGCTAAGACAATCTGCCAGAAAATTATTACTACCATTTAAATGTTCAACTTTAAATGTATAGACAGCAATTTGGTTGAACCATTTAAGTCTTCTTCCTTCTATAATATTTCTTTTATTTATGAGGAAGTCTTTGACATCTTTATTATCTGTTCTGACAATAAAGTCTTCAGGTGCTAAGAAAATATGGAATTTTTTAATAGCAAGCTTAATTGCTAATAATTCCTTTTCAAAAAAAATATAATGCAGTTCATTTAGTTTAAATTTTCCAGAATTATATCCGCATATCAATTCATGTTTTTGAATTGTTTTTGGGATAATGGTTTTCTTACCACGAATACCAAAAGTATTGGAAGGATTGTTTTCATTCCAATATTCCGCAGGAATTGCTTTGAGAACACATCCCCAGCAATTGTCCGAAGCATCAGTTTCCAATATTAATTTATCTCCTATTTCAGGGAAATAAACTTTTGGGCAATTATTAATAATTTCTTGTTTAATTGTTTTAACAACAAGAGTATCATTAGCACTCCATGTAAAAACTTCATTCTTTTTGAGTTTTTCAAGAAGTGGTAATTCTTTTTGAGATAATTCTTTTATGAAATTTCTTCCATAATTAAGGATTCCTAGGAAACTTTGTAATTGTTTTTTATCCAAAATTTCCTCATTAAAATCTCTTATTTTAGAGATGATATGATCTTGTAATTGTAGGCCATCCTGGTTTAGGATTATGCCAAGAAAATTAATTTCTGTTTTTTCAACATCAATTTTCTTAGGTGATAAAATGATTCCATGTCTTTGGAATTTTTCACAGATAATTTTCAGATGATATCTATGTTCTTCTATGGCTTTGGAAAAAACAAGAATGTCATCTATATAGACAACACAAAAATCTTTAAGGTCTTTAAAGATTTTGTCCATCCATCTTTCATATACCTGAGGAGATGTGATTAGTCCAAAAGGCATAACATTACATTGATAATGTCCTCTAGGGGTACTAAAGGCTGTCAATGGCTTGGATTCTTCAGTTAGTTTTAACTGCCAAAATCCAGATTTACAATCGAATTTGCTAAAGAACTTTTTTCCTTTAGTTTGGTTAATTAATACATCTTTTCTTGGAATAAAATAACCATCAAATTCTAATTGTTCATTTAGTCTTTTATAATTTATAACCATTCTAGCTTTTCCCCTCATGACTTCATTGTGTTTTCTCACCATGAAGGCAGGGCTAGAGTGTGGACTTATTGTTTCTTCAATAAGGTTTATATCCAATAATTCTTTGATTTATTTATCAAATTCATCTATATCATTTCTGGTATAGATCATTGGTTTTACTCATATAATGACATTGGGATCTCTTAGTCTGAGATTACAATATCTTGGACTTTTATTCCATAATATTAGTGGGTTTTCACTAAAATTATCATTTAATATAGTATAAAGCCAATGAGTTTCTTCAAGGGCTTTGATAAAAGGAGTTATATCCCCTTTCTTAGTAGGGCGAAAATCTCTTTCGCACTTATATTTATGTTGTTGTAGTAAAGGGATTTTTACTACATCATTGTTGAGGGTTAAATTTATAGTTCCCTCATCAATACTTATAGGCAAATATTCCGAGATAAAATTGTTGCCTAAAATAAAATCTCCATGCATTTCTGGAAAGCATAAGATTTTCGGAATAATGAATTTCGTTTCATTAAACCATATAGCCACTTTTTTGGCCTTTAAATCAATGAAATTTTGTGTCCCATTGATGCCTGTTACAGCAATAGGGTTTTTCATTTTTATCCATTTTTTCGGAGGTAAAGCATTAGGTCTACAAGAACATATAGTTGCTCATGTATCAATTAATGTGCAAAGACTATATGGTTTATATCCTGCAAATTGAAGTAGCCTAATACATAAGTATATCTTCTCTTTCCATGGCTTGGTGAGAAGATTATTTCTTCTTTTCCTAATTGGAAATGATAAATTTGACTGGATTTTATATTATCTTCTTTTAGATAATTTGTTCCAGGTAATATTGGTACTTGTATATTTTTCATAGCAATTGGAGGTTTACTATTACTACTTTCTCCTTTTAAAAGGTTTTTTCCTTTTAATTTTTCCCAATCATTGTCAGGAAAATTCTTTTGCCAATTTTTTGAATGTTTATTTTAAAATAGACATTATTACCAGATATCTGTAATTCAACGTTCTTTCGTTGTTTTTCAGGAGGTGGTTCTGTTATTTGGGGTAGTATCCATTGTCTTAATACTTCCAAATCTCTCCAGTTGATTAATCTGGGTTGTATTGCCGAATCAAATGGTCGAGGTTCAAATATTTCTATAATATTTCTATCCACATTTTGTGTATTTGTATGTGGTAGAGTTGTCAATTCATGAATTGTTTTCCAATGTATTGACATATTTCGTGAGGTATCTTTCATTCCTATTCCTTTGGTTTGGATTTTTATAATGACAGATTCCTAGTTTCCGATTTGTGTAATTGGTATCAGAGCCTTGTTATCAAAGGTTAGCATTCTAACTATGTTTATATTGTTATTCTAATATGAATGTTAAAGTAGAAACTATTATACTGCATCACAGAACTTATGTTTCTGGAGAAAATTTTAGGGTAAAATATAAAGTTTTTGGAACTAAGTGTCGTAATAGTTGTTGTATGAAATATCGTTTAATCCTAGTTTTATATAAATAACTATGTCATTTGATATTATTTCTCACAACTGATGATTTACAAGGGAGGAGGAATGCTCCTTTTATAACCTTAATAAAGGTTATATCATTTAAAACGTGGGCTGCTGAAAAAGGAAAAGTCATAAAGTGTACAGTAGGTGCACTGTAAAAAGTACACAGTAATTTCTAAAAGTTAAAAAGCAAATAGTAACTGATTTGGATGTTTTGTTTTATACGTCTAAATCGTCATCACATGCGTCAGCTGTTTAGTGTCCATGTGCATATGCCACTTCGTGTGCTGGATGAATTGCAGTCGTTCATGTGGGTTTATTTCCTTGTTCCAATTGTCATGCATCGAATGCATTAGCAATATTGGCCTCAGCGACATAGTCGAAAGACATACTATCGTTAGGGCTGTGATTTGGAGGTCCATGTATTTGGGCTTGTTCGTATTCCTCTGAATGGCTTAATTGTTCAAAGGGAACATCCAAATTATTTTTGTTTTTCAAGTTATTTAGAAACTCCCTTACTGCCGCTCGTTGTTCAAGCGAGGTAGTATAATTTATCGGTAAATCGGTAACAAATAATCGTCTGCCATCAGTTACCATGAATTTTAATGCTGATTCTCGACAAAAATATTCTGCGTAGTTTGAAGTATTGATCAGGTTTTGTGACCAATATCTCGTTGTGTCCAACTGGTCCAACGGTACATTAAGTGCAATATCCCAATTTTGTTCAATCTTGTCCCATTTATAGTCCTCAGTAGCTCTGAGGTACCAGATCTGGTAGGGTTGATAGAAAATTTCTCTTGATCGCCAACCAATTGTGCTTGTGATATGAAATGACAGATAGCGAGTATATTTGTACTTGCTTTTGTCAATACATGATAGATCATGGTTTCACTATGCCAGAAGCCATTACAGCATGGGAAAATTGGATGAAACAGTTAGGACCTCCTAATATGATTTACTAGTTCACCAAACTACAGATCAAGGAAAGCCTCCTTGATACTGAAACTTATGACTTTCACAACCCAGGAATACCAAAACCAAACCTAAACTGTCCACACCGAACCTTGTGTGTGTGTGTTGAGTTTGTACTTAATTTTTTTTAGATTTTTATTATGTGTCGTTTTATTTTTTATTTTTTATTTTAGATTTATTTAGAATTTTTTAGGATTTATTTTCTATTTCTTTTTTTTTTATTTAGTGTAGTTTTATTTTGATTTTGACTAGTTTTTAGTTTTTATTACGACTAGTTTTTTTTAGGAAGTTATTTTTAGTTTTTAGTTTTTATCTTATTTTATTAAGATTAGTTTTTAGGAGTTTATTTTTAGTTTTATTATAATTTACTTTTTTTAGGTCTTTAGTTTTATATTTTTATTATATTTTTAATTTTTTATTTCTTTTTTTTAATAGATTTTATATTTTTTCTAGTTTTATTGACTCATTTATTTTTTTAGTTTAATTTTCATTTTTTTAGGGTGCAAAGTTAAACACACACACACATATCCACACACCTAACATACAAACAAACACCTCACTCACCCACACCCTTTTCTCCGATACCTTACCACACTAAATACCACCCACTTCATCTTCAACCTTCACCCACATTCTCTCTCCAAACTCCATAACCAAACCAACACCACACCCATTAACCTCCATTAATCCAACACACTCCAATACCCACATCTACCCCCAACCATTTCAAATCCCAACCTCACTCTCTCTCCTCTACCATCCCAGACCCGAACCTAAAACTTGAACCTAATATGTCCGTAATGAACTAACCCGAAACCACGTTAAACCCAACCCAAGCTCCCCGAAACCAAACCTGAATCAACTCGCTGCCATATGTTGTCGAAACCCGACCCCTGCCCAGCTCCACATTCCACCATGACCCATTTTTCCACTTCCCCATGTCTAACCCGTCTCCATCCGGACCTCCCTCAACCCAGCAGCTAACCCGCGACCTGATGAACCATTTCCGAAACATACACCATCAACTAGCATCCGAGATCCACATCTTCTAACTTTAAACCCAAGAACAAAACCCATCTCCCATTTGTCCCAAGCCATACACGATTTCACCTGCCAAATGCCAAACCAATGCCAACTAAACATTAAACCCACATGTCATTAACCTTTAACCTAATTACCATATTACCCTCAACTAACTTCTTATCCCCTTTTCCAAAAATACCCTCACATGCTCCCACTTCTCACATGTGCATTCCCTCACCCAAATCAGATTGTTACCTCACTCAATACACATGCACACGTGTGTGCATTGTCCAAAAATACCCCTAGCTTCTTCCACCTATAAATGCAAGACTTGGTGCCATTGAAGAAGGATCTCCAAATTAGTTTTTAAGCTTTGTGTGATAAATTTCTCTACACTCCTCTTTAGAGAGTATTTGCATTTTTAGCAAATATCTCAATATAGAGGCGTGTAATGAAATTTATCTCTTGGATGAATTCAACCCCACCCATCTATAATGAATTTTTGCATTTTTAACAATTATTTCATAATAGATTGATGTAGTTAAATTCATCCCTTATGGGAGGTAAATTCTAATCCATTCCTTTATGTTGAGATTTTACATTTTTAGCAATTATCTCAACATAAAGTGATAATTTAGAATTTATATCCTTGGATGAGTTCTAATGTACAATTTTATAATGTTAGGATTTGTATTTTTAGCAAATCTCTTTTATTATTTAATTGTCCACTATGAATTCATCCACTATCCTTTTTTTTATTTTGTAGTTTTTATTTTAGATTCAATAAATACATTAGTGAGGGATTGTGATTGATAAAATTTTGATGTATAATTGAGGGATTGTTGATGTAATTGAAGATTCCATTCCAATTCAAGGCTTAAATGGGTTTGATCTATTCCTCTTTAATTCCTCTAATCCTTACATGCTTTCATTTGCTTACTTTTATTTTTATTTTTGGATGATGATTATTGAGGGCTAATCTCCCATTTGTGGGATGAAATTTTGAAGCCCTCATGAGTCCAACTTAGTTAGTTTAGTTGTTACCACAATTTTGTTTATCTCATATTCTCTAATTAGCTTTTACATCTTAATTAGTAGTTATAAAAATTAGTATAGTTAGTTAATTATTAATTCCTTGAAAAAATCATAAAAAAATACAAAAAGAAAAAATAGAAAAATAATGATAATATGCAAATGAATTTTCACATGTCTTCACTTATTTAGTGTTTCACCCTTAGAGTTGGATTGATACTCCCTTACTTACCCTATGTATATTTTGAGTTTATTTTTAGGTTCAAAGGAATTTTGATGGAAAAGAAGTTGCAACAACGACAAAAATACATTAGAGATGCAATTTTTTTTATTAATGCACAGATGAGGAGGTTACTAGCGCACGAGTTTGGGTACATATGGTACATTGGGGAGATGATGGAGTGATAGATTATGGAGGGAGAGGTGGAGGTCCGACCATAGGCTCCCCTTGAGTTCATGAGGCGGGTGAAGGAGATGATTAACAAGGCCAGGGCGATGGTAATGGAGGGTGAGCCCTATACGCATCACACGGATATGATGGCAGGCTAGGATTACCTAGACCTCGTGACCAGTTGGTTGATGCTTTCGAGCATATATGATGTGGAGAACAGGCCTTCACCTGTGACGGGATTAGGGAGAGGTACCAGCGTACCAGTGGCATCAACTCATAGCACGGGGGAAGTCCCGACGACATCAGTGGGGGGGGTCCATTTCTTTATATTTCCACTCCTTCTTATCACATTCGGATGCGCAACGGAGATGTGATATCGATGCCTCATCGCCCTCATGCGGCGATAGATGGGTTTGCGTGTCTTCTTGAGGAGGATCTTTGGGGAAAAGTATGGCCCTCTTTTTCTCTTTTCCATTTCCAGTTTTCTTTTCCTCTTTACTGGCTTGCTTTGAGCTTGGTGCTTTTGTTCTTTTTTGCAGTCTATCCATGTGTCGACCACTTGGCTGCGGGCTATCAAGGATTGGATGGCATTGATGTTGAATTATGTGATGAAGTCGACCAGTGTCTGCTTGGTGCTTCCGGCCACATCTGATGAGAGCTCTGATTTTAGGAATAAGGGATCCACTGCTCGTCGCAGGGGAAATCGTGTCCACCGAGGTGGTTGAAGGTGGGGGTTTTGAGAAATTTTTTGGAGGGATCCGGGCTGCATCCCGATATATGTTTTTCTTTTCTTTTTGGCACCTTTTAAGAGGATGTAATAATTCCAAACAAGTTAAATATAAAAAATGCAATTTTTTTGCGTTATCTTGATTTAGTGGATACATGCACTTTAATTTGTTACTGGGGTAAAATGAAAAAGCGACTCGAAGATTAAATTTTCACAAATAAAAGAAAAATGTTTTTTTTCCAGAAATTAAGTGCAAAGGAGAAAATAAGGAATTTTAAAAGGGATAGCTCGAAGATTGATTTTTTCAAAGCAAATATTTATTCTGGAAATGATAAGTACAAAATAGGAAAGTAAAGAATTTCCCAAAAAAGAGTGTGTGTGTGTGGGGGGGGGGGGGGGGTTGCCAATCGGCATACCCCTTGGCCTTCCTATCGGCATAAGGGTCAAGTCCAAATCACTTACTTAGTTTTGATTGTATTTTTTGCGTACTCCTGGTACTTTTAGAGCAGGGAATCCGATGTCATTTTGAATGATTTATTTTTTTAGTATAAAAGGGGCGCCTTTGAAAGTGTTTTCATAATCACATCCTACTTCCTCTTTTTTGTAACTTTCCTCATCTGTTCTATAATGGGTCTTCTAGTGTTCGAGGTCTTTTTAGTATACCTTGAAGGTTTATAGTCTAGGTGCCTCTAAAACGTCAACTATGAAGATTTTGGTCTGTGTTAGGTCTCCTTGTGGCGTAATCATCCCATAGACTGGAACCACTTAGAAGCAGCAGTACAGTTCTGGTATCATGAAGACCATGTTTTTCGATTTGGCTTAGATGAGGTGTGTCCCACCTATTAGGAGTTCTCTGTGATGATAAGTGTTAGCCCTAGTGTATCGACATCTATGCCGAATTTATCTTGATATGACCAAATATGATCTCCTACCAGGACGAGACCTTCCAGCTCGAAACGACCGAGCTTCCAGAAGGAACTTACGGGACATTTCCAAGATTTGTCCAAAACCAAGGTCAGTCTCATACATATAACCTAGGCCATACATTAGTCCGAGACTTCAAGAAAGAAACACAACACCAAGGATATCTCTCGTCTTATCTCCTAGCCGACACCAGGAGATGGTCAACTTAGTCAACCTTGGCCTGAGCCCCTCAGCCGAGACCACACTTTCCAGATTCCTTTATAAGGTCAAGAGCTTCCTCAACAACCTCGTACTAGGCCAGGACGAAACCTCTGTAGACGATGTAACACCCCGTATTTTTGATGATTTAAATAATTATATGATTAATTATTATTGTTGGATTAATTAAATTAATATGTGAGAAATTAATTGTTAATTAATTTGGATTACAATAAATATTAACTAGCATGCCAAGGGTTAATACTTATTAACGGGAATTATTAAATATTACCGTGTGAATACGTAATATGGAATTATGAAATTTGATAAATTGTCGAGAGTGAGAAATACGACAGTTTGGTAAATTAAGTCACACATGCGTGTGAGTCGTATTGGGACTAATTGAATGGAATAAAAAGATAATTTATTTTTAAGTAACTAGTATGGCCATTTCGAGTGTGCTATTGAGTTCGAAATGGTCGAGATAGTCAGAATAGTGTACCCCGGGGTTTAGTTTGGGTCCCGGGGCAATTTTAACCCTAACCGGTGTCCCAAGAGGGCATTTTGGTAAACTGCATTTTTTTGGGTTTAATTAATGACAAAAATTAGAGATGGTTAATATCAGTTACGTAGAGGAAAAGTTAGGATTTCATGCACAAATTTCAAGGGAGAGCCACAGAGGGTGAGAGAGAACAAGCCCTAAGAGATTAAGGCCAAAAACCCATCATCTTCCACCACCGTGCCCACCTTTGCGTATATTGGAAGATGGGGAACAAGTCTGTACCAATTTCATCAGCGGATCAGACCATCATAATCGAGGCAAGTGTTTATGGCTTGCATTCATTAGCAATAATTGTGCTCATGTTAGAATAGGTAATTACCCCTTTGCTATGAAATTGAATTTGGTGAAAATTGGGAGAATAAAATTAATAATTAGGGCTGACATGATAACAAATTGATTCCCTCATGTAGATAGGATGATTTCCACGAATTTATGATATTATTATGAACAAATCTGGGTTTAATTTAGAGTTATGCATATAAATTTGAGAACTAGGGTTCTTGATAATTAAATTGGGGATTTCGAATTTTATTGATGATTAGTGATGATTTTATGATGTTATATTGTTAGAATTCATATATATAAGTTAGGAAGATGATTGGAATTGATTAATTTGTGTTTGGGATGAAATCTTAGGGTTAAAAATTGGAGAAAAACATAGCTGATAGAGGTTGAGGGAGTAACAGTGCTGGTCGCGTGAAGTCGTGCAAAGAATCGTTCAAGAGAGATTGGATCCGTGAGAAGTCATTCAAGTGAGTTGGAGATGACCAGCTTTTCCCATTTTTGGGCATCATATTGTCGACATTGCCTTGTTTCTAGGAATCACCATGCCGACGTTGCCTTATTTCTAGACATCACCAGACCGTCGCGCGAAGTCAGGTTCAAGCGAGGTGTAATGTTGCGCAAAGTTGGTTCAAGCGACGTGGCAATTCGTTCGAGCGAGATGTCACCTGTTAGAGCGACACGTCAAAATTCTGGGAAATTTCTGAATTGTCGAAATTTGTGTGACGTAGTAATTTGAGTGAGGATAAATTATACTTCACGAAATCAGTATAGTGCGAAACTATGGGGGAAGTATTAGGTGTAATACTTTAAATGTTTAGAAAGGTTAAATAACTTTGCAGATTACGAGAGGGAAAGTAATCGAAATAAATATACTATACGTAGTAATGAGAGAATAATACGTACGAAAAGTATATGTTCAGGTTGGGTGAATACCTATTGATTTTAATAGGATGTGTGAATGCCTATTATATGCTTATTATTATGTGTATAGCATACCTACTCTGCTTGCTATCAGGAGGAGGTTTTCACATAGATGACAGTCTTATCCTGTGTTGCCCATTGGGGGATATTTGACTTGTACCCAGAATATATGAACTTGGTTACGTGCTATCTGAGATGTAGGATAGTTTCGACAGCGAATGGGAGCATAGGTATGTGCGTGACTCATTTGGCTGGGGATTATGTTCACCTCCAATATATGTGATTTGAATTTTAATGGTTCATGAGAGATTGAACCAATAGTTCTTCATGCAGTGACCAATGCACCATGACATGATAACAGAGTACGCATTGTGCCAAGTGGCTTAACCTAAGGATACATGATTAGTATATATATGTATAGGGATGATGTGATAATATATATATATATATATATATATATATATATATATATATATATATATATATATATATATATATATATATATATATATATATATATATATATACTTGTGAGAAATTCTAGTATGTGAAACTAGTAGTTATGGTAATAATGATAACTGAAATAATCTAAGTGGGTAAAATATTAACTTCTCGAATGGTAAATATGGAATGCGGTTATCTGGGATAAACTATTTTAATAACGTATTGTATGGGCGATACGGGTATACTACTGGTGAACATAGATAGTGATATGGTGGTTTCAAACTAGTTAGGCTGGGTAGCATAGCTAGTGTGGGTTAGAAATTGTGTTAGGTGTGCACAATAGATGAGAGGTGAGAATCTCATGTGAGAGGTCGATATCTAACATTCACATAATACTTGCTTTATTGCAGTTTTAAATAATTATTAAATAATTTTTAAATCATCGGGCTCTGACGCGTCTCTTGCATCTCTTCTCTCTTTTGCTATATATATATACATATATATATATATATATGTATGTATTATAACAGGTGCTCAGCCACAGGGACACTAGATCTAGACACTTGGAGTACTTGGCGAGCTGCAGCTATTGTGGAAGCTGTAGGTTATTGAGATTAGATGCCTCTATCATTTCATTCAGTTCTATCTAGATATTTCATTTAGGGCATGTGTTGACCATTCTTAGTCATTTTATCAGAGAGATTGTACTCAGTTTACTTTGTAGTTGAATTGAGTATTATTATGTTTTGTTGGTTTGAGACTTTGAACTAGAAAGTTTTATCTAGTCTTATTTATTTCATTAGTTGATTCATATCCAGTATTTATTATATTCATGTGTATGGTGTATAACTTATGTCTTAACGCATAGAATTTATAAATGAATTATTTGGTTTTAACTTTAAATGAAAAATATTTTTGACACTAGCTAAATTAATTATTAGGTGATTATATTGGTTAAATGTTTTCGACAGTGATGCTAAGAATGAACCAATCAAACATTCTATTTTAAATTTAATAAAGGACTGATCACCCGGTATTTAATTAGGCAGGGTGTCACAGACGATACCACAACTAGACGAGCAGTACAAGGTACCAAGGTGACATGTCTCACGTGAACAATTCAGTTATAACCAAGATTATTCCCCTCATGTGAAGGGATATTTCATCATCATTTACATGTGCATGGACAAGTGTCACCGTCTTTGTGGGTGCCTTCACTTGTGCACACCTTCAACATGTTTGGGGGGTGCATTACACCCACCAAGCACTATAAATACATTTCATATTCTCCCTGAAAAGGGATCACATAATTCAAACCCTAGCTAAAACTCCGCTCATTTATATACATAAGAGAGACATAAAGCTTAGTGTTGTAACCAGGCCATTAGTGCCATATTTACTAGGGGATTTCACTCACACATGCACAGTGGATGTAGGCTACGACTAAACCACTTAAATTCAGCTATTCATCTTCTTCACCTCATCTCCTTCTCTGTTACCTTATTGTGTGATTATTGCCATTGTTATATACCTTCTTGAATTTCATATATCTGTGACCTGGCGATATAATTTTTGGTATCATCATATCTCGTTATCCTCAGGTGTCTTTGGTAGAGTTGTGCCATATCTCCCCTTTAGCTACTCGGTCGCTGGTGCATGGAGGAAATATCATCCTCTCGACATGCATGAATTCGGTATGCCCGAGGGATTTTATTAACAACAACTTTACTGGTGCTGTAGCCCTGGGTTTGACTTCCAGGCTTCTGTTGATGACGAGCGATCTAATGGTTGACCCTCAGGTGGCCATAATAGAGCTATGGATATCCTATAACTATAGTCCCGCCACGATTGTATTAGCGAAGACTCTAAATGGCCTAGATACCTGGAAGGGGGGTCGGGCTGACTTTTTACGGGGGAGACCCATCATGATCTTTTTGTGGCTATATAAGAGACTGCGTCTGGCGGCCCCTCTTAAACACCCTTTATAGGGCATTCCCAATTTATTTTCTACGCCTTTCTTCAGCTTTGTCCCATCAACAAAAAACTGGGTTAACTGCCTTGTGAAGCATGGGTCCTCATGCCATTGCAGGTATGTACTGTGGGGGGAAACTTACATCCCATTTTGCAGTTGGGGGACTGCAGATATGTGCAGTTGGTTGGTCTTCGCTAGACTTATTTCTACTTTCCATGGCGATTCATGTGCCAAGTAGGATGTTATATATCTAACTTCTTTCCTATAGAGGAATTAACCGAGTCTTTGAGGATGATACTGGGACCTTTATGGCAATACCGACAGCTATCTACCCATCTATCGTAATTTGTTGGATATGATGGGTTCATATCGGGGGACTACTTGAAGTGGTTGTGGAAGCGAGTGATTGAGAAAATTCTGGTGAAAGAAATTGGGCAAATATGGCTTATAATGTTCGACACCTTGGAAGAGGGTGTTGTGGTTTCATCAAAGCTTATTAAGGACTATCATTGCATGGAGGGCATTCAAAGCCGCAACCAAGAGTGAGATTCTTGGGGTACTCCAGGGACAAGCAATGATGATGAAGCGGGTCCATCAGGTAGTTGAAGGCAAGGTCTGAGAAGCTAGTGTAGATTTTTGGAAGTCTGTGTTTGGTTTTGGGTAGGTGTTTGGTGGGTATTTGGATATTTTGTGGAGATATTAATGGTATGAATTTGTATGTTGTATGAGGGATTGGAAGGGTGTGTTTTATTTGAATCCCATCGTTGATACTACATGTAATAGCCATATTCCTGATTTAAAAAAAGAAAGGTTATTTTGACATATTTTGTTATGGTTTTGGATGAATTTTATATTTGAAATGTTTATACCAATTACTAAGGCATACATAATCATTTTGTTCGTTTAAATCATGAGAGAGACTGTCATTCTCGGAGGGAGAAAATAATAGCATTTTGTGAGAAAGAAAGAACCGCGCCCATGTGTACTTTATGGTCTGCCTACTTACCTCTGTGGGTTTGAGCTTCTTCTTTTTAAAAGGGGTCAATTCAGAGGATCATGTTCCACATAGTTCTGAGTAGAGGGAAATAAATAGAGGGATTTTTTAAAATAGAAGGGGGATAAAAAGATTAATAGCACAATGGGAGTTCGAATTAAGGGTGAAACTTTTTTAGATGGCCTAGGTTGACTGGATACGCCATTTCTTCTCCGTCGAGAACTGTGAGCATATCGGTGCCTCCAGACATGATTTTCTTTATAATGTAGGGGCCACTCCAATTAGATTTTAACTTTCCTGTTGGATCCCAAACGGGTTCCATAATTTTATTGAGGAGAAGATCTCCTTCTTGAATACTGTGGACCTTGAATTTTTTGTTGAATGATTACGCAATCCGGTGATGGTACCCTTGTATATGGTATAGAGCTTTCAATCTCTTTTACTCTAGGAATGAGAGTTCATCGTAGCTACTTTGATACCAATCTTCTTCACTGACCTTACTTTCGAGCATAACCCGTAGATAAGGTACTTCTAATTCTATGAGTATAACCACCTCTATGATGTATAACCACCTCCAGAGAATAGGGAGTAGCCCCAGTAGGTGTCCTGATAGAGGTGCGGTAGCCCCAGAGGGCATATGGGATCCTATCAGCCTAATCTTTGCAGCTTTCAATCATCTTGCTGATGATGGTCTTAAGGCTCTTATTTGTGGCTTCGACAATGTCGTTGGTTTGGGGTCGGTAGGGAGAAGACTCGTGATTTTGAATTCCATACTTATCGACTAATTCTATGATCTCATCCTCGAAGTGGAGTTCATTATCTGACACCACTCATGGGGGACTCCATAGTGACATATGATGTTTTTCCTAATATACTTGGCTACTTTACTCGTATTCAGTACCGCGTATGACTCATCTTTGGCCCATTTCATGAAGTAGTCAACGTCAACCAGGATGAATTCTTGCCCATTCGAAGCTTTGGGAATGGCCTTCCTTATGCTGTCTATGCCCCAAGTAGACAAGGGACCGAGAAAGGTCACGTTGTAAAACTCTCAGGGAGAAAAGTTTTGAAGGTTGGCAAACTATTAGAATTTGAGGCATCTCTGAACATAAGTATTGCAGACCATGGTGGTCTAATAGTACCCTTTACAGATGATTTTCTTAGCAAGCATGTGACCATTCATGAGCTTTGTCGCAGATGATGTACTGGGAAACCAACTTATGAAGGGTTGCATGGTCTTTCTTGTTCGCATATCTCGGATACCTACAATGTTTAAGAAGGCACCAAATGTCGTCGTACCATAATCCTGCCATGGAAGAATCTTCCTATAAAATGAGCTCGATGTGGTAGCATTGGGTGGGTGCAACTTATTTCTGAACCAGAAAGGGGGCTAATGTTATTCCCTCAGGTATGTTGACCATGGAGGCCAAGGTTGCTAGTGCTACGGTTAGGCTATTCTTTAATAGAGGAAAGTAATAGAAGGTGACATCTTCGAATTGGGAGGCAAGCTCTTCTAGGTGAGCGTGGAAGGGTAGGAGCCTCTCGTCTTTGACTTTCCATTTTTTGAGAATTTGTCGATAATGAGGGATGAGTCTCCATAGATGTCAGTATGTTTTATTCCTTTTTAAGGGTGATCTTAAGCCCTACGGTGCATGCTTCATATTATGTCATATTGTTAGTGGAAGGAAAATCCAACTTAATGTCAATGGGGGTGTAAGAGTCATCGGGTGCGATCAGGAGTATCCCAATACCATACCCTTTCTTGTTGACAGCTCCGTCGAAGAACATCTGCCACCTCAGATCCTCCTGAGAGGTGTAGAGGATGTCTTCGTCTGGAAATTTGGAGATCCAAACTTCAATTCCTTATATGGGATGGTCGGCATGGTAATTGGAGATGTCTCTCCCTTTCAAAGCCTTCTGCATGACATAAACGATGTCGAACTCGACTAGTAGCATTAGCCAGCGGTCTATACAGCTGGACGTAGCCAATTTTTCTAGCAGGTATTTATGGGATCCATTTAGGATACTATTCTGATGGGTAATGCCATTATATAGTGCCGTAGTTTTTGCGTAACCCAGACAATAGAGACACATGCCTTCTCCAAGACAGTGTAGTTAACTTCATACCTAGATAGATTTCAACTAGCATAGTAAATTGATCTCACCTTACTAGATTCCTCAATATATTGGGCCAATAAAGCCCCTGTTGCAGTATCGGTGACTGTCAAGTATAGGAGGAGGGAGAGAGTTAGTTGCGGAGGCATGAGCATCGGAGGTCGGGTGATGTATCACTTGATCTGGTCAAAGGCTTCTTGGCACGCCTCATTCTAAATTTTGGTTGAATCATTTCAAAATAGTTTGAAAATGGGTTCATAGATAGAGGTCAGTTAGCTGATGAACCGACTGATGTATTACAGCTTACCTGGGAATCCATGCACTTCTTTCTCTGTCCGGGGTGGTGGCATCTCGAGTATGGGCTTTAGTTTGGCGGGGTCAACCTCAATCCCTATCTTACTGACCTTGAACTCGAGGAACTTTGCTTTGGTGACATCGAAGACACATTTCTGCGGGTTGAGTCGCATTTGGTACTGTCACAGCCTCTCAAAGAATTTCCTCAGGGCATGAATGTGACCTTCCTGAGTCTTGGACTTGATAATCATGTTGTTGATATAGACCTCGACTTATTTATGGATGAGGTCATGCAAGATGGTTGTGGCAGCTCTTTGGTAGGTATCCCCGAAATTCTTGAGCTCAAATGGCATGAGTGTGTAGCAGAAGGTTCCCCATGGGGTGATGAAGGCAATCTTTTCCTGGTGGTTAGGATGCATTTTAATCTGTTTATAATTGGAAAAATCATTGTCAAATGACTCGATAGTTTGGCTTTTTGTACTGTCTATGATCATGTCGATATTGGGTAGGGGTAATCATACTTTTGGGATGCCTTGTTCAAATCTCGATAGTCGATGCACATACGAACTTCATCTCCCGATTTCGATATGGGTCGATGTTTGCAAGCCATGTAGGGTATTCGACTATGCGAATGAAGCCTATGTTCAAATATTTCACCACTTCTTCTTTGACCTTAAGGTACCATTATGTTCGGAATTTCCTCAGTTTCTTCTTGACGAGCTTTCTTTCTGAGAATGTGGGGATCTCGTTCTGAGCTATCTATAGGTAAATACCGGGCATGTCATTGTAGGACAATGCAAAGACATCCACAAACTCTTTCAGAAGCTCTTCAAATTACGCCAGGTCTTGGTCATTGAGGGTGGACCATATACTAATATTTCACAGATGGATACTAGAATCGATATTAATAATAACAATCTCATCATCATTAGTTTGAATGCGACTATATTATTTATTTTTTTCCTTAATGAGATCAGTTAAGAATTGTTCATTTACTAAGTCATCGTCATTAAAAGTTTGATTAGAATCATGGAAATTAATGTAAGGCACAAGAAGATACTCAAAATCCTCGTTTATATCATTAAAAGAGTTATTAGGAAATACAACATTGAGGACCTCATCAAAGGAGGCCTCATTTACAATGATATCATAGATAAGAGAAACAGGCTCATGGATCTCTTTAAGATAGTGTATATTAGGGTTTAGGTTGGCTTAATCAAGTTGAACAAAAATGGCATGCCAGTTGAGGAGAGATATTTCAGAAGTGCCGATCTTTACAAACGGGTCAGACAATGCGCCTCCTGGAGGATCATGCAGAGATTCATCCCCAGTGTGTGTAGGTCATGTAAGGACATATTCTATAAATGTCCAGATAGTATCTAGGCTTTTTTGTTTATACTAGATTTTAGACTATCTGTCATATACCGTTACAAAGGCTCGTCTCAACAATCACATGTTCGACGATCATCATCTGAATTCTATGCATCAAGAACGTGCCAATCTACATCAACTTCATGCGTCCTGGTCAACCACATCAACGCCGAGCTTCATGGTATTAATCACGTTGTTGTTTAGTGGGTTACTGGATTGGTTTGGTGGAATTGACTTTTTTTATATACCGGACCAATCTGGTCGTTTGGTAAAACGAACTGATTTGTTTCTTAAAATCCTACTGGAATGTTCAATTTAAGAGGACCAATCCAATTTTAATAAAAAAATGAAACCGATCCGAATATCCTCCCGGACCGATCCGAATATCCTTTCGAACCGATCTGGTCATCCTTTTCAGACCGGTCTGACGGCTCAGAAAATTTTGCTGTGCATATCTGTTCAGCTCCTATAAAATCCACATTCGTGGATGTTTTTGTTTAAGACTTCAGAGGGAACTTTCATATGACCTAATTTATCAAGTCTTCATATTTTTCAAGTCCTAACACTTGTTTAGATTCACAAACATGTTCCAAACCCATATGTGAATCAATCTAAACCCTAGTTACCCAAAGTACACATCTGTGGTGTACAACTTGTGTGGAGAAAAAGGTTTTCTACACTGTTGACCATTGGAGCATCTCGCAGGAAGCTCTTACTGACGACAACGAACCGGTGCCTGAGGGTCTTCATTTGTCAATGTTGTATTTCATTGTAATCCATGTAAGTCGTTACAAATTATAGTGAAATAAAGGTTTTTCCCCTTTGGGGGATTTTTCCTCACTTGTTTGTTTGTGATTGAATGTTTCTGCATGATTAGGATTCTCCTATATGAATCAATCACACCTAGATGCATGTTTAGGGTTTAATTAAAAATTGGAATCAATTACATTTATTTTCCCATTTGAACAAAGTGCGCACTCTCAAATTGGTATCAGAGCCATCTACACAATTTTACCGTGTAATTTTCCGTAAATTTAATTTTCCGAATATCAATTATCTAAATTGATTTCTTAAAAATGCGTCTTTCAAATGGAAAAATCATTTACTAAAATTCCAGTTTTTGATGGGTCTAACTATGCATACTGGAAAGCCAGAATGAAATCCGCCCTTAAAGCTATTGAAGAACGTGTATGGATTTGAGATGAAAATGGGAGGACTCCTACCACCGTCACTGTTGAAAATGTGACAAGTCTAAAACCGGTCACTCAATCGACTGAGGATTAATTTAAATGGTCCACGTACAACTCTAAAGGGCCCAATGCTATTTCGAGATCCGTCACCCCTGACGAGTTCTGACGCATTATGACGTGTACTACGTCTAAAGAAGCATGGGATGTTCTTTAACTTACCCATGAAGGCACGACCGCTGTTAAAGACTCTAAACTGCAAAACCTAACTACACAATTTGAGACTATAACCATGCTTGAAACTGAGTGCTTTGATGAATTTTATGCGCGATTATCTGATATAGTCAACACTTGCTTCAACCTTGGTGAACATATCCCTAATGCACGTGTAGTTAAGAAGATCTTGTGTTCATTGCCTAAACGCTTCATTCCCAAAGTTATAGTGTTGAACTCTTTAGGAAACTTGAATTCCCTAAAATTAGAAGAGCTAGTAGGTGATCTTCAAACCTATGAAATAGATATGTTTCCTAAAGCTGTTAAAACAAAAGATAAAGGAATTGCACTAAAAGCCCATTCTAAAAAGAATTTTGAGTCGGCCAGAAGGAGAGTAGAACCGTATAAATAGAGTGAAGAAAACACGTCAGATTCTGATTTTGACTTAGACTTAGATGATTTAGCTTTATTCTCTAAGAATTTTAAGAAATTTCTCAAGTTAAAAAATGATGGCAAATTTAATGACAAAAATAAATTTGAGAAAAAGAAAATTTTCAAAAATTCTGAAAATGCAAAAGAAAGACTCATCCAAGCGAAATGAATAGAGATGCTATGAGTGTGATGGTAAGGTTCATAGAGCTTTTGAGTGTGCTACTAGGCTGAACATACTAGCCAAAGAAAAAGGCAAAGTTGTTCTTAATGCTACCCTGAGTGGCGACAGCGAGAATGAGTCAGTGGATTCATGAGAAGAATCACCGCATCAGTGCAACTTCACCACATTCATGGCTAACCATGTGAGTGACTCCATTGCATCTCACGACGATGATGATGCCTCTTCATAGGGAGACCTCGACATTGAGAGTGAGAGAGAGGATGCAGGTAATTAGAGCGAGAGTGACTTGAGTTACACTTATGCTAATTTATATGCTGATTCGTACAAAACTAAAAAGCGCAATAAAGGTTTAGTTCTTAGGATTGTCTCCCTTCAGAAAGATTTAGGATAGTTGAGAGAGAGTGAGTCCTCCCTTCGCACCTCTTTGATAGAGAGAGAGAGAATCTATTTGTGGAGAGAGAGAGATAATTTATTTGGAGAGAGAGAGCTTGTTTGGTGAGAAAGAGAACTGTTTTGAGAAAGTAAAAGGGGACTTGACAAGGCAAGTGGTTAATCTAATGAGAGACCTCGATGCATTCGAAGAGGCTCGGAATAATCTTTAAGCCCTTGTTACCTAGTTCACTCACAATATTGAAAGAGCACGGGAAGTCAAGGTTCAAATCGGGGATAGATCTGGAAAGATGGGTAAGATGCTCCTTGCCCCTGCATTAGGATTTGGTGAGAGGCCTGGAATTGGTTTTGATGGTGTGTCAACTTCACAAGTTGCACCTGGACCAGTCCCTAACTTCACGACGAATCCTTATAGTCACCCACCAAAACCAAAGAAAGTAGTTCGACCAAGAAAAGAAAACCTAAGTAGGCCTCAGAATGTGTACTTTTGTACTTATTGCAAAAGGAAAGGTCACGTGAGAGAGTACTGCTATAGTTTAGGTCGGACAGGATGCACATATTCTCAATTACATCCCATGAGTGATCTCACGAGATTGAGAGAGCAAGTTGAGTTTTTGACCGCTACTTCCCAAAGTCTTAGGGGAAAATTCGAACGGTTATCTGGACCGTCTGTGAATACTACCAACTTTATGACAAAAACCACTAGTGGTAAGGGAAAACAAAAGGTCACCTCTTCTTGGGTACCTAAGAATGTCAACAAAGCCCTTGTTGTACATATTGCTTTGAAAGCTCAGAATACCTCACAGTGGTATTTTGACAGTGGGTGTTACCGACACATGATTGGTGAAATATCCTTCTTTACCTCTCTAGTAGATCACAAGGAAGGTAAATTTACTTTTGGTGATGGGAGATGGTATAGCATCGTAGGACGAGGTATTATAGAGTTACCAGGATTTCCTAAGCTAGAAACAGTGTTGTGCATTAAAGGTTTGAAAGCAAACCTTCTCAACATCAGCCAGCTGTGCAACGATGACTTTGCAGTTAAGTTTGACCAGGATGCATGTAATGTTTATGATCAAGCTAACAAACTTGTATTATAAGGGATGCGGACAAAAGATAATTGCTATGGGATATTGGCCAAATCCTCATTTATCTGCAATAGCGCCACGATCACCCCTATGGATTTGTGGCATCAATGTCTAGGTCATGTGAACATTAGAAATTTAGATAGTTTAGTGAAAAAGGACCTAATACGTGGCTTACCATCTCTAGGAATGCCAACTTCAACAGTGTGTGGACCCTATCATTTGGGAAAGAAAATTCGTAGCTCCCATAGGAAGCTGAATTCCATTACCACATCCACGGTACTTGAGTTGATTCACATGGATCTCATGGGTCCTACTCATATAGAGAGTCTGGGTGGTAAGAGGTATATCCTCGTGATGGTGGATGATTTCTTTAGATACTCTATTGTAGGTTTTCTAAGAGAGAAATTAGATGCTGTTGAGTTTTTGATGACCAAGTGTCGTGTCCTGCAAAACCAATATGGTGTCACTATCAATAGAATGCGTAGCGACAACGAATATTTATTGTGATCGCCTAGGGATACAACACGAATTTTCGACCTATGAAGATCCCTTAGTAAAATGGGATTGTTGAGAGAAAGAATCGGATAATACAGGAAATGGCTAGATCTATGCTCCTTGGTCGAAAGGTATCTAGGAGATTTTGGGCAGAGGCGGTATCTACTGCGTGCCACACGGTGAATCGAGTTTACTTGCATCCACACACACTTCATACACCTTATGAGTTGTGGACAGGAAAGAAGCCAAACTTGGCATATTTTCATGTTTTTAGGAGTAAATGCTATATTTTATGAGATAGAGCGCAATTACAAAAATTCGACTGCCGGAGCGATGAGGGAATACTGTTAGGATATTCATCAAACAGTAGAGCATACTGGGTTTTTAACCTGAGGAGCTCTAAGGTTATGGAGTCAATTAACGTCACCGTGCAAGATAACGAACCACCTACATTAGTTAAACCTAGCCATTTGTGTTAGGATGACGCACTTCTTGTTAATGATCCCATTGTGCCTCCCACACCTAATGTTAACCCTACTCCTGTTTTAGGGGACACACCTACTTGGGTTCGCAAGAGTCATGACCTTAATGCCATATTAGGAGATCCCACCTTCGGGGTCAAGACTCGTGCTCAACTAGAGAATGTTGTTATCCATGTCTGCTACACATCCAAAGTCGAGCCCAAGAATTATAAGGAAGCTCTTAAAGATGAACACTGGATATATACTATGCAGGATGAGTTGCTTCAGTTTAGGAAAAATGATGTCTCGGAGCTAGTCCCTCGAACTAGCAAGGTGAATGTGATAGGTACCAAGTGGGTCTTCAAGAATAAAATGGATGATAATGGTACTCTTATCAGAAATAAGGCTAGGTTTGTCGCTCAAGGCTACACAAAGATTGAGGGTGTAGATTTTGACGAAGCATTTGATCCTGTTGTAAGGCTTGAGTCCATCCGTTTACTAGTCGCCAACGCATGTCATCTGCGCTTCAACAACAATGTTGTCGTTGCAATCACATAAGAGGAACAGCTAACATGACACAACAATAAAATATGGCCAACCAAGATAAAAATTATCCTAGATTATAATGAGTTGATTGATCACCTCACTAATGCAATGATTGAACCTTTTGAAAGTAGCACTGCTACCAGCCGACGTGATCATGAGGTTTATCAGGCTTGGGTGAAGAAACACTCGTCATGTTGCTGGGGAACTGTTGATGCACCACAACTAAGGAAGTATGGGACCAGCTTCGTTTCAATTTTATGGGTACGTCCCCTCCCTATCGTTTTTGGCGAACCTACATAAAAACTCACCCATTTTCAACCACCCACTTTTCAACCCCATCAAAATCATGTAACAATTAAAAAAACCAACAAAATTAATACCAAAAAATTAAAAACATCATAATTGTTTATTAAATTCACCACAAAAAATAAACAAAACATTCCAGATACATCTCTGTACAAAAAAAGGATTTATCAGAAACCCTAAAAACCATTCTCATCCCCCATTAGAACAAAAAACTTACAATTGAAATGATACAAAAAAAAAATCAACCTTGACTCCTTTTGAAGAAACCCAGATTTAAAAAGGGAATTTCATATTCATATGAACAAAACAAAAGAAGATGAATGATTAAAAGTTTTGTGGGTAAGGGTTTTTATAAAGAAAGAGAACGTGGGGTTTTTTAATTTTGGAATTGAAATGATGAAGGGCCGAGAAAACTGAATCTTTTGGGAAATTTTTACAGTAGATTGGCGTCGTCTCTGGGAATGACAAGCCATTAGTTGTTTCTTACCATTTCCAATCAACAAATCCAATTAGACATTCCCCAATGCATTTTAAAATGCTCTGAGTTTATTCACATATTATGGAAAATGGATGAAAATTTAGGGAGTAGTCGCGCGATATAAGCTAATTCTCCATACACGCCTGTTAGGATGGGCGACATATAAGGAATTTTGATTAGCAAATTTTGATTAGCCTAGATAAATTCCAGGAGATACTAAAGGATAATGCGATGCAACTGACGTAAGCACTCTAGGATGGACAAAAAAGGTCTGGGAAGACCCTTTCACCCCAAGCAGTAGAGAACCATCTCATAGGAGGGAAGGAATGCTACCTCCTGCCCCTATAGGGATAGGCGACATGCTTAAAAAACCAAGGAGATTGATTTTAGGCTCATGGGATGACAAGAGTAGATCCAAAAACTCTGGATCACATGATGACATATTATATCTCCCAAGGGTTGCCTCTTCTCTCAGAACCACTTGGTAAGATGATGAGAAGTCTTTCTCTGAGGAAAAGCCTAGTGTACTGGAGAGGCTGAGTAGGGTTTGTCACCATGAGAACGTAATGCTGAGCCAAATCTAGTACAACACGAGAGGGTCGGTTAGAGCCGAACAAACTTCTAAGTAAGAGAGATCATCTGAAAGTCAAGGCCGATTAGGCAAGATAGTCATAATTAAAACTGAGCTAGAAGACCAGCACTGGTAGGGATCTATTCAATGACTTGAGGACGATTTGGGGGAAATTAACAGATCTAACAACTCCTTGCATAGAAGTTTTGTGAAAGTATCACAATTCACATTCTCAATCGTGGATTATCAGACTCCTACAAAGTTCAATCCATCGATTATTACTCCAATGTACGATGGAGAAATTGATCCAATACTGCATGTATTGTAGTATCAAGCTACCACTCACATCTAGTCGATTCCATATAAAATGCATTACCGAGAATTTTCCAGTAGGATCACAAGGTAAGAACAAATATGTTATAATAGTTTACCGCACGGAAAGATCTCAAACTTCCAAAAGCTGGATGACCTATTTGTCAGTAATTTTTGTTTTGGAGCCAATCCCGGTAAGAGAGTGATTAGCCAACTCAATGTTTTGAAGAACGACGATGAAACTACTTGTGAGCTTATCACGCGCTCCAAAACTTGGAAACATGAAGTAGTAAATTATGATGAAAGGACTGTAATAAATTAACTGATGAGTGGCTTACTACATAGCAAGCTATATTAGGCTGTGGATAAAGAACCACCCATAATAATGACAAAACTCCTAGCTAAGGCAGGCAAAATTATGAAGGTTAAGGAGGCTGTGGAAGCCAAGTTCTCAAGTCATGCGAAGGCTAGCGTCAACAATAGTGACAAAAAGGAGGAACAAAACGATAATAAGTCTTACAAGCCAAAAACGTACAATGTGTATACACCATTGACGTGGGACATTCATCATATACTCTAGGAGATCCACAGGGATAAAGACATGAGATGGCCTGGGAAGTTGACAGCTCTAGCAAATCGAACATATAAAAGTAAGTATTATGAGTAATTCAAGAATTGTGACCAAAACACAGACAACTGAATATCCTTAAGAATAAAATTGAGAGATTTATTTGGCAAGGAAAACTATCGAGGTACGTGGACAATGGTGGCATAACTGATCATGATGACGAGCACAAAGCCAACAGACAATTAGAATCCCCATGGAGTAAAGAAGATGAGCAAAAGAGAGGAAGAGATGGCGATTTAGAGGATGGCTCGGACTTGCCCAAGAGACCTAAGGAACCCATACATGAGGTTAAAATGATCTATTTTTGGAGTCATTTTATTATCGAAGGATATGTTAGAAGGGTAGAAGAACTCGCATAAAGGAAGTCCTACCTTAATGAGGCAAAGGCCTATGCTTTAATCAGGCAGATGAAACTGAGAGGTAGCATCGATAACCGTCCAAAAAAGGTAAATAAAGATCGCCTAATTCTTAATTTTTCTAAAGGTTATTTGTCTCGTGTCCTATACCCACGCGATGATCCTCTAGTTATTATTATACTGGTTCATGGGACCAAGGTAGCGAGGGTCCTCATCCATAATGGCAGCTCAACAGATATCATATTTTACAACTGCTTCAGGGGCTTGAGACTGAGGGAAAGTAAGCTGGAACCCTATCAAAGGCCCTTAATTGGTTTCTCTAGAGAAAAGGTGTACCCTCTAGGTACGGTTGAACTGGGCATAGTGGTCGACACCAGGCCAACATGTCAAACATAAGCAATAAATTTCCTTGTCTTAGAAAAGAATGTTCATTCGGCATATAACATCATATTCGGTAGATTGGGGCTAAAGAATTTCGAGGTCGTCGCTTACACGATGCATCAATGTCTGAAATTTCCCACTCATTATGGAGTCGGTGTGGTCATGGGGAACTAAGTAGAGGCCAAAGAATGCTACTGCACCTCAACCGACTAGGAAGAACAAAATAAATTAACAATAACCTACCAGATTGAGATGATAGATTCGTGAGATGAGGAAAATTTTCTCAAAGGGCTAGTGGTCGAAGAAATTGAATAGATTTTTTGGACAACGAGCATCCGGTGATGACCGTTCAGATCAGCTCGTCACGGGAATCCTACCTCAAAAATAATTTGATCAGTTTCACTAGACATTGAAAAAATGTGTTTGTCTGGAGCTATGAAGACTTCGGGTGTGTTCTTTCTTCGACGACCCCCTATAAAATAGAAAAAATATGCATCCCCTTGAAAATGCTAAAAGGGATGGGATCTTTGATTGATCTTTCTTCTTTTACCCTCCTTCCGTAGGTTATTAGTACGTGGACCCGTATATCAAAAGTTCAGGGTGACATTTTAATGAAGGGGATTGACCAGAATTTTATCTATCACATGTTGAGCATAGTCAAAGGTGTCAAAACATGTCAAATTGAAACGATGTGTCTTTGACTAGGAGAAGAACATGGTCATGGAGGACAAAGGGAAAAAATTATAAAAGGAAAATTTCATAGAGGATGTCAAATATCCAGAATGACTCTCCAACGTGGTAATTGTCTGGAAGAAAAATAAGAAGTGGTGAATGTATCTTGACTTGGTCGATTTAAACAAAGAGTGTCCAAAAGATCACTAGTCATTAACCAGCATAGACTTTTTTGTTCATGCCACCTCACATCACAAATTACTCAGTTTTTATGGACGTTTACTCAGGATATAATTTGTTCAAGATGAAAATAGAATATCGAGAAAAAAACATCGATCATCACCAATGGAAGTACTTACTGCAACAATGTTATGCCTTTTGGGCTAAAACATGTTGGAGTAAAATGCTAAAGAATTGTAAATAAAGTATTGAAAGATCATATCGGTAATAACATGGATGTGTATCCTATTGATATTCTCACGAAGTAAAAAAATGTTGCCAATTATATCAAAGACTTGTAGATGCCTTTCTACTAGTTGGAGAAACACCAGATGAAGATCAACCAGATAAAGTGTGCCTTTGGAGTAAAATATGGGATGTTATTTGGCTTCATAGTTAACTAAATAAGTAATTGGGAAAACCTTTACAAGATCCAAGCACTGATATATACATATATATATATATATTTGTTTCCAGAGCCACTATGAAATGCCTTCCAATTTTTAAGGTGCTATGAAATACTTTTTAATGGAATGATGTGTTAGAAGATGCATTAATGGAGTTGAAATGGCATTTGGGATATGCACCAATATTTCCAAACTTGGGAGAGAAGATTTAATGATACTATTTGAAGTGAATAATTTGAGGAGGAACTCCCTATCCAAAAAATATTTGTGGACAGATCGTCCTGCATCACCGAAAGTGGAGTGGGTTTAATAATTACTATGCCAGATGATATAAATGTGATGTACGCCTCGAGATTCTAATTTGAGGCATCCATCAATGAGGCAAAATATAAAGCACTCAGAGTAGGGCTTCAGCTAGTCTCATCTCTCAGCACTGAACAGATATTGGCATACAACGACTCGCAGTTGGTGATAAATAGAGTACGAAGAATTCATGTTGTGAGAGAGGAATTTATGAGCCAATAATTGGACAAGACCGAGTGATGGTTATCAAAATTATCGAGGGTTTGGATGATCAGAATCCCAAGGGAAGAAAATGCATCAGCACGCCCGCTTGCTCAATTAGCACTAGCGATGAGAATAAATCTACGAAAAATTATTCCAATGGAGATTCACACACATCAAAGAACTGATGAGGCAATAGTTAATGTTATGGATCTAGGAATGGTACCATCCTGAATGGATCCAATATGAGCATAAATAGAAACTGGCGTCGGCCCAACCGGCCCTAAAAAATCAAATAGACATCGATACTTCGAGATAAATTCTAGAATGAGGAATTTTGTTTTGAAAGGGATTCATTGTTTCATTGCACCAATGTGTTTATCCGAACGAAGCAAAGGACTTAATTAAAGATGTGCATGAAAGGGGTTGTGAAGACACTATGCAGGCAGGTCGTTAATGAAATTGGTGGCTACACAAGGCTACTATTAGCCCACTATAAAAGTGGACTGCGCTGATTCTACCAGTAAATGCCATAGGTGTAAGAAATATGCTACCATCCATGAAACTTTAGGTTCACCACTCATACAGATCACCTCCCCTTGGCAATTTTCAATATGGGAAATAGATCTGGTCTGACCTATACCAAAAACTAGCGGCAGGATAAAATACTTGCTGGTCCTAAAAGATTTTTTCACTTAATGGGTGGAGGCTGTAGCCTTGGTCGAGAGGCCATACGATAAAGTATTCCAATTCATTTGGAAGAACATTATTTGTCGGTACGGGATGTCATACACCCTCATCACTGACCACAATAAGACATTCGATAACTAAGAGTATGAAGATTATTCATGCACTCCAAGATCCAAAAACTGCACTCTATAAAAGGTCATCCACAGTGTGATGGACATAGAGACGTGACCAATAAAACTTTACTTTATTAGTTAAGGAAATGGCTAGACATTATGGAGGGGAACTGGATTAACGAGTTATGGAGTATGCTTTGAACTGACAGTGCAATACCACAGACAACGATAGGTGAAACCCTATATATGATGGCTTTCTAAATGGATGCAATAGTCCTAACATAAATCAGTTTACCTAATTATCGCATCCTTAACTTTGACTCACCACGAAATGATATGATGACGAGATTGAATCTAAATCTGCAGAGAAAGTTAGGGAGCACGCATCGCTTAGAGTCACAGCATAAAAAAACAAACTTCATGATTTTATAACAAAAGGGTGAGTCTAATCATCAGATGATGAGATTGGATCTCGATCCGGTAAAGAAAGGGGATTATGTCTTGAAAAATGCCAATCATACGATAAACATACTGGAGCCCAACTGGAACGATCCATATATAATATCAACCTTCATCAGGTCAGAAACCTATAGGATTGAGACCTTAGAAGGGGAACAATTCAAAATTTTGTGGAACACCGAGCATCTGAGGAAGTACTATCAGTAATGAAATGTAAAGTATTTTCCTATCATGTAATTTCCTTCAGTGATAAATAAAAAGTTTATCTTAGCTCCAAAAATGTTGTCACTTATATTTCTCTTTGTTTTGTGGGTATATGATATGTGCATATCATCGTTTGATCCATATGATTTACCCAATCCTTAAAGTATGACTTCGTTTATAGAAAACTCATGAACAAGAAGTTTAACTTCATGTACGATGTGGTCAAAGGATAGATCGCAAAATAGAAGTCTTACTCAATATGGGAAATCCAGTGCAATCTTATGGATGACAAGATCCTACCATAACTGACCAACTCAAGGATAGGTTCTAATAAATTTGTTCGACTCCAATAACCAATACTAACACATGGTCAGTAAGATGAAATCCTTCCACCAGACCTATAACCTGTCACCATTTGTAGACACTAAGATATGACAACTCAGCTTCATCCAAAACTAGTAGCTTGTAATGCTGATCAAGTTGGCGATAAGACACCCACATGATCATAAGACTAAACTGTTAGTGGGCCCATCCCAAGTTCAGGAACAATTGGTAAGTCAACATGGCAAACATGTGTAGTGCCATTGTAATTCCATAAGACTAGAACTAATTGAGTTGAAGACATACGACCATATTTACTTGTGAGAAATATTTTCAATATAATGTGAGCCAGTCAAAAGCATGTAAATATTTTCAAAACCATTATAAACATGCAAAGAAAATTGTAGATATGATAAAAGATTATTCATTACAAATAGGAGCACACATATGCTCGTCATAAATTACAAAAATGTTCACGGCAAAAATATTCAAAAAAATTAGATAAAAGCTTCACCAAATATACGAGAGGAGAAGTTTACACCTCAGGAGCATGTCGAGATTCGCTCTTAATCGTTTGAATATACAGGATGACGAAGTGAGGGGATTTTGAGGTACATGTTGGCTTAGTAGTAATCTCAGTATGCTCATCAATAGGAAGATTTTCCTCATGAACTATGGTCTCATCAGCTCCATAGCATGTTCATCAATGGCCATCATCTATGTAGTGGACAAGGCAGTGTCTTCATTGTCATCGCCTTCCCACTTCCTAATAACGATGGCAATGTCATAGTACTGAGCCATCACCCTCTTCTTGAGATCTTTATAACAATCAATAAAAAATCTAACATAATCGATGTTGTAATTAGTGGAAGATTTATACTTAGACATTCCAACCCCCTCAGCACTGGCCAGAGCTTCATTGGCATAAACAATATCCTATCTCACCCGGGATAAAGTTTGGTTTACTGCATCCAGTGCCCAATTAGAGTTAGTTAGATCCTTATTTTCCTTTTTAAAGGACACCTTAAGGATTTTGAACTTGACAACATCGGTGACGTCCTTGTCCTTCTCCATTTGAATCACATGCTCTTCCCTGCTGAGGGAGATCATTTTCTCAATCAATTGACCGTCCCGCTCTTTGAGTTAATCGCATGGCTTCTTTAGATCATTAGCGGACTGTTGCAGATCATTTTTAGCCATTTATTCTCACCAGTAATCTCCTCATAAGCATAATTGTTGGTCACCACTTTTTATCTTTGAATAGTTGAGGCCACAATAGTGTGAGTAAAAGAAGAGAAAAATTACAAAGCGGTAAGACTTGTAGAAAACTGGAAAAAATAACAATAGTGAAACTCACCATAGACGGACGATGCTAAATTAGATTCAACAAGAAGTCAGGGACCTCTAAATAACTCAAAGTCCTTGATATGACCATTATACCCGAGTAGATCTGTAGCATTGTTTTTGTGATTAAAGATTGAGTCCAAGTCCACAATCAAGTCCTCAGAGGAAATACAGTGGTCAGGATCGAAGGTAAACTCCTCAACCTCACCGTAATGAGGGGATGAGCCTTGGCCATTCACAAGTCAACAAAGATAACTGGCCCCCCATACAGTCGTGAGAGCATTTTGAGTGATGGAACCCTCAAGGGGTCTCTTATCCCCTGCAGCACCTACACAAGAAGATGTAGGGTCTTTACCCTTGGATGTGGCCCAAGAGGTAACATCCTAATCATCTTTCCTTAGAGAAATTAATTGCGCCTCTTTCCTCATTTTTATGTCACCCATTTTTTAGCATCAACCCTCATCTTCTCGACCTCCACCCTTTTCTGATGAGCAAACTCCATGGCCTTATGGTCATTGTTCTAAAGTTCCATCCCGATAATGGATTAATAAAACAAAATATGAGGAAGAATCTTATTCTGCACAATACAGAGTATTAAATCAAAATGAGTCCATAAGACAAAAAAATAAGGGAGAAACTTTACTAAGTGCTTCGACTCCTACCTTGTCAGCCTGGTCGGCATTAAAAAATTTCTTGACCTCGGCAAGTGCTTCCTCTATTAATGGATCTCGGACCTCTATAGGAGGGGGACAACCGGGGGAGTGTGATACGCTTCCTTGATGAACTTGGAAATGAAGAAAAGCTCTTCGAACTGTGGGTGGTTAGGCACACAATAAGCTTCCACAAGTCCACAACTACTATTGGGAGTGAGGGAGACTTCTCCACTAAAACGTTTTAATGACATGTCATTACGATACAAACAAAGGGAAAATAGGAACTGAATGAAAAGAAAAAATTTACCAACTCTACTCAATCGAACCTATTCATGAGGAATATTATAAAATTTGTCCTTCTAGTGACCTCTGAACTCCCAATCCCCCCTCCTGAAAACAAACTCGTTTTTCAAGGCATGGTTGATAGTTTGAACCACCTGGACCATCCTCATATGGGGTTTCTTGGGAGTAAAGTACTAATACCAATGTCCTTTGGCATTGTCCTTCAAGCCATGGACATACAAAAATATGTCCCAAGTGAGGTAAAATGTAGTGTTTTCCTTCCAAAACATCATTGACCCCATTATGGTCCTATCATCATTGGGAGGAAGTTGGTTACATGCCACACCATATCCCTTTATGATGGATCTAATGATAGGTTTTAAAGGTAACTAAGACTAACTTGGAGTGCCCACAAAGGAAGGCAAAGCTCATTAGAGTTACGATGTTCCTAAGCTCTCTCATCACATCCTGGTAGTTGGTCGCAATGCAAATAGGAATGATTTTTGGATGGAAAACCATAGTTCTTTCTTTTACAAGTAGAATAGTTCTTATTCAATCAGTTATTTCTTAAATTCATCTTCATGTTCTTGCAGTAGCTAATCCCCCTATGAGGACCATCAATCTCATCAAAAAAATCTTCAGTGACTTCCTATGGGGCTCCTTAGCAGATTATGGCGATAGAAAACATTGGATCAAATGGGACCAACTCTTCTATCCATTAGAGGAAGGTGGTATGGGGTACAAGCCTATTTCATATATCATCAAACTGGCCTCAATGAAAAATTGGTGGATTATTAACTCCCAAGACAGCTTATGGACTGAATTCTTTAAGAAAAAGTATAAAAACTATTTAAAATCTAATGCTCCTCCTACTTATCAACATATTTTAAAGATCAAAGATTTCTCCAACAACCTCATTACAAAAGTTAAAGGAATAACTGCTTGATATCCAACTTCTTCTGGTAATTTCTCAGTAAAGTCTTCTTGGAACTTCATCAGAGACACTCATCCTTCTTCTTTCCTATTCAAATTCATCTCTAAAGATTGTGCTCCTAAAAAATTTACCTGGTTCATATGGAAATGTCTTCATAATATTGTTCCTCTGGACAATATTATACAAAATCTGGGAATTAGATTGACTTCTTTATGTAAATGTAGTTTGAGCCACGAAGAGGAGCTAAATCATCTTTTTATTAGTGGTCCAATTGCAACAGAGGTCTAGAAATACATTGCAAACTTATTTGGTCTCAAAATTAAATTCATATCTATTAACTAAATGCTAATGTCTTGGTGGAGGAGACAACAAATGATTGATTTCTTAGCATCCCTGTGGGAGATCACCCCAGCTATGTTCATCTGGAGCATTTGGTTAAGCAAAAATTCTAATTTATATGAATGAAAAAGTATGAGCAGTAATAAAATTATCTGTATGGCTTATCATCTTATATCTACAGCTTGATCTTCAAGGTCATTCAAGTCTCCTTGTTCCAATAATGATCCTCTAATTCAAAAATTCCATTTTAAGCATCATCCCCAATACTCCCAATCTCTCCATCTAGTAAAACAGAACTCTCCCCCTCAAGGCTACTTTAAACTCAATATAGAGGGTTATAAATTAAGTACCTATAATGTATCAGTTGTAGGGCCATTATCAGAGATAGTAAAGGAAGACTAATTCATGATTTTTCCTCATTTGATAGTGACAGATCTATGGATTTATGCAAAGCTCTTCAGTATGGATTGACTTTTTAGGATTATATTCCTCTCCTTAATGTTATCATTGAATCTGATTCAAAATTCTTCATTGAGACTCTCAAAGGCTCATCTCATCCTCTTCCTTGGTCTTTACTAAGCATCCTTAATCAAATCAAAGGGTACTTTCTCAATGTCAAAGTAGATTTTCAAATTATGCTTCAAAGAAGAAAATTCAACTGCCATCCATTTAGCTCATCAAGGAGAGATCCTCAAGGACTTTCAAGCATTTAATTCAATTTTAGAATTGCCTAGTTTTGTTAGAGGTAATTTCAAAATGGACCTTTTAGGGTTTCAGTCCATTAGAACTTTCAATTCATTTAATTATTGATTTTGTAATGTTGTTCATTATTAAAGTCATCCTTAAACTCTGTCCAAGCCACCAAGGTACGAATTTTCTACCATTTATTGAATAAAAATTTATATTCTCTCTAAAAAACTAGGAATGAAATATTTATCTCTCAGAGCATCTAGAACATCCTCTAGAATGTCACATCCATGGTAGGGTATAATAGGAGTCTATAGAATCTTCAGAACAGTTATCCTCACCAGACGACACCTCCTCAGGAAATGGTGAGGTTGGGGGATCATCCGACATTACTGTCCTAGTCGATCCGTCTAAATAAATGATACACATGTCAAAAACAATGTTAGAAAAGGGCCCAATACTATCTTAATGGTAAATAGATTGATTATTTCAGATCCCACAAATTAGAGTCTATTAAATTCCACGTCAAATAGCGGGGGATATTGAATCTCTAAAATAGCCCACAACAGCGATATACCTAGGATGTTGTAAGGAAAAAAATTCCAATTGAGTCAGGTGTATATTTATTTGAATTATTCCCAAAACAAATACACGTTTTAGTCATAGGTAGATTTTTATTATCATGATCCCACACAGACATGACGTATTGAGGTTTATTGAGGATGTTGCGACAAAGCTTTAAAGATTTAAAATGTCGGTTTTATGGTGCATATTTCTCGTCTACAATTAATTGCATTCCGATATCACTCTGGTATGAATGCATAATTTTAATGGGACTCGAAAAATGTTTTAAATTGTTTAAGAATGTTATTTTATTAAAGAACTGATTTTAAAGAGTTTTAAAAGGATTGAAATTCTTCCATTGTGAGATAAACATCATTTAGAGTAGTGTTAAAATCGCACACACGTGTAGTCACTCAAATCAGGTAACCAATCGTTCGGATGACATGCCGATCTCGTTTGAGCGACGAGTATATCTTATTCGAATGATGTGTCGCCTTAAGAAAATTATTTAAGGCGTGTTTCCCTCAAAATTTTGGGTGTGTGCAGTCCAGAAAAACAATATACCACCAGTACAATTTTTGCACAATGTTTTCTAAGGTTTTCTAAGTACAAAATATCCTTAGAGTTTCAAAGATCCGAGTGTTCATTATCATATGCTATTGTGATCTTGTTTTCACCTTGTTGGAGTTTGTTCTACACTTTGAAGAACATCATTGGGTTTTGAGGTGAAGAAACGAAGGAGTTTGTGTTCGGCATCGTAGACTTTCCAAGCTACATCGGTGGACATAGAGACATTCTTAGAGGCATGTGGTGTGGACAGGTATTGCGGAAGGATTCACGTGTGCATTGTGGAGGATTTGTTGAAGATCAGAAGAGCATCAAGTCTCATGGGGACACAGTCGTTGAGTAAGACTTGGGTCTGTTCCTTGTAATTCCACATCATAGTGATTGTCTGGCATGGGCCGTTCGAGGTTTCTTCCTTAGTGGTTTCCTCGTACTTCTAGCGTTGTGAGCATTCTTTTCGTTACTTTACTTCCTTTGATCACTAGATGAATGTTTAGGATAAAATTTGGTTAAGTTAAAAGTGGTGCACATAAGAGTTTGAAAAAAGTTTTTTAAAAAGATAAACTTGTTTCATCACCCTTAAAGCAAAGTTGATTTGAAAAATAACGTGACCTACAAATTTGTATCTGAGCTAGAAATATATTTTTATTGTGATGGTCCCTTTTTGCTATTAAGGATGAATTTTGGAAATTATGACAGTTTTCGTACTCCTATTTTTTATGGTACTAACTGTACATATTGGAAGATGCAAATGAGATTTGACTTGAAATCCATAGATGAGTGTGTGGGGTTAGCGGTTGAAAATGGTTGAACACCACCACTTGAACGAGAGGGTGAATTCACTAGTTTGAAACCCGTTGAGTTATGGACCGAAGTCGAGAATAGAATTTCACTTTACAACTCTAAGGGTTTGCAAGTTATATCCTCAAATGTCACACTTGAAGAGTATAATAAGATTATGACGTCTGAAACTTGAAAAGAGGCTTGGGATACACTTGCATTTACTCACGAGGGCACGATCACAGTTATGGCATCTATGTTAAAAAACCTCACTACACAATTTCATATGATTAATATGTCAGAGAATGAGACGTTTGATGAGTTTTACACTAGGTTGTCCACTATCGACAACGCGTCATTTAACGTAGGAGAAAAGGCAATCGACAACTGAGTCATAAAGAAAATCTTAAGGTCGTTGCCTAAAATATTCGATGCAAAAGTGACTATTTTTAACTCCTTAGGTCTGCTTAATTTGATGAAACATGAAGATATTGTAGGTAACCTACAAACCTATGAACTCGATATGTTTACCTCCAAGAAAGAGCCAAAGAAAGAAAAGGGCATTTCTTTGAAAGCCCGAAAGCAGGAGACTAAATTTTAAGATGATGATTTCGATCCGATTTTGAGGATGTCGCCCTGTTGGCAAAGAAGTTCAAAAATTTTCTTAAATTTCAAAAGAAATCAAAAGATGCCAAAATATTTTAGAAATTCAAGAACAACAAAGTGTATTCCACTCCTAAGGATAAGAGTGAGAGAGTTAAGAGGGATGATTCGGATAGGTGTTTTGGGTGTTAGGGTTATGGTCACAAGGTAGTCGAGTGTCCCATTAGACTTAAAAGGGAGGGTAAGAAATCGACAACATATAATGGAACCTTAAGTGATAGTGAATTAAAAGAGGTAGAGAGTTCCCCCATTGAGCATAAGTTTGTTGCATTTATGGCATGTCATTTGAGCGACGATGAGAAATCCTCCCACGAAGATTCTCATGTGCATAACACTTACGAGCCCATTGAATCCCATGTGAGTGAGGATGAAGCGTGTGAGGAAGAGGAGGTTGATGTGAAAGAGTTACAAGTTGGTTTTAATGAGTTGTATATGGAAAAGGTAAAGGTGAAAAAGGCAAACTCTAAATTACAAGCCAAGTTGAATGAGCATGTCATAGAGAATAATGACACTTTTATTAAGAATATTGGGCCACGGCAGAAGAAGATTAGGGAGAAGCTAGAGTACGTTGAGAAAGATAGAGATAGCCTTCGTGATTTGACGGAGGTGTTGAAAAAGGAGGTGATAGATTTTGAGGAGTCTAGGTGTGCGCTTGAGTCTAGAATTTTTGAGTTAGAGGAGAACTTTAAAGACTCACGTAAGGTGAAGATTGACTTGGAATCTATATCAGAGAAGTTTGATAGGATGTTAGGCATTGTCCAAGTCAATAGAGATAGGTTTGGTATAGGCTACGATGATCATGTTGTTCCCATTCCCAAAGCCAATACCAATCGTGTGAGAGATCCCACTAGGAACATTAGGAGAGGTCAATATTTTGCTAATCATTCCCTCCGCGTTTACACTTGAACTCATTGCGGTAGAAAAGGTCACCTTAGACGTTTTTTCTATGACCTTAGGAATGGTCCTAGGAATTTTAGGAATAAAGTCTTTTCGATTCCCAAACCCCCCATGCGTATTTTATCACCTACTTAGGTTAGGAAATCGAACTTAGAGGATTTAGGACTAAAACTTCATGGTTCTCATTTGGATGCACTTGATTCTTCCCATATTAGATTTAATGGATGCTTTTGTTTCCATGTTTGTCATACACTAGTCTTTGCATCATGATTTATATCTTTCTAATGATATGACATGTGTATCTTTTGTATGATCTTTTTTTCATTTATTGAGTCTTATTCGAGAAATACAAAAATATTTTGTTTTTGATAAAAAATTTGAAAACTACGGAAAGATTTTTGGTTTTAAATATTTTTGAGAAAAATTCAAAAAGATTTTATTTTTGGGTTAAAAATATTTTTAGAAAAACGCAAAAATATTTTTTATTTATTTTTTTATCATGAGTGTTTCATGATTGGTGTGGCGTATTGGTGTTCTTGGACCCTCATCATTTCATTATCCATGTCGCTAGGACATTTGGTCATATATATTGATGCATTGAATGTTCTTAACCATTGTATTATGGGGTTGTTTCGAAGTTGATGTGCAATTTGGCTCGACTTGTATATATACCAACTTTGCACATATGCACGAGTTTATATGGATTTTGACTTTTCTTGTATATTTGAGTTTGATGAGATTTTCTTATCTCAATTATGTCATTTATGCGTAAGTAGACTTAAGGAGGAGGTGTGTATGTATGAACCATTTACCGTGAGGATATAAATTGACAAAATGATTTGTGTTCACGGGAGAGGGCTGCGAGAGTGCAAAATTGACTCATCGTGAAAGCCATCGTTTAGAAGAGCCCAAAATAAAATAAAGGCAATAAAAAGAAACAAATGCCAAAAATATGGCCAATTGGATTTTCTCTATGTTAAGAATGACAGAAACCTCAAAAGAACTTGAAAAAGTATATATATATATATGAGGGATTTTGGTTGGAGAAAATTTAAACGGGTTTGCACCACAAATCCTAACGTTGAAAAATCAAGTCATGATGCTATTGTTTGCAGAATCGCCAAAATATCGGATTTGTGTGCATGATGTTGGTTTAGTTCATTAAGCTCACACTTTAAATGTCACATATGGCTAAAATAAATTTTGATGATTTACAGCTATCAATTAGAGCTTCTTGATTGTTTCGATGTGTTGGAATTGTGATTCATTTGTTGTAGTTCATGCCCATACATTTCATGTTCATGTTTGAGGACATTAATACAATCTTGGCATGATACTCGCACTATTTTATTTGGTTCACTACTGTTTTGGTATTATTTTACAGTTTTCTTCTCCTTCCAGTTAATTTTTTCAACAATTTTTTTCGCTAGCCAAAACTGTATGATATTTAGAACTTGAACTGAGTTTTTGTGTTTCTCGTTCGAGCGAAAGTGAAGCTTCATTCGAGCGACATATAGATGTCGCGCAAAGCACTGTTCACGCGAGCTTCAAGCAACAAGACTATGTCTTTTGAATGACAAGGTTGTCTCGTTTGAGCGACCACTCTTGAATTGTTGTTTCCTTCTGCTTCAGTACACTGGTTCATATTGACATATTTTTGGTATTATTGGGTTGCTTCTGGACAATTTGTATGCGGAATCTCATTGATTACATATATTACTGCATTGTTTTTTTTATTAGTGACACCTAATTAGAT